>CAVLJG010000010.1:33026516-33439463 GCA_963669975.1 Acanthoscelides obtectus
GGTGTCCATAGTAGCCCATATTCTACTTTCCAAGATACCTTTTTGTTTATATTTGTTCAATATTGCCCAAACTGCTTTTGCTTCAGCTTCAAATTTTTGACAATGTCGACTTGACGTTCACCATCGTTGTATAACTCTTCTGACAGGGAACTGTACTAAACTAATGTTGAAAAGAATTTGTCTACATATTTTGTCCCTCATAAAAAAGTGCTTATATTCAGACTTGTATTGTGTTCATTACAGATAATGTAAAAACAAGGAATTTAGTTTTTCTACTAATAACGCATTTGTTTATGGAGCAATGAAGTATGAATTCGTTTTCTAAAGGTATTTAGGTAAATATTCATATACTAAGTGACATATAAATCCGAACACCCAGTTTAAATGGTTTTATTTTAATAAAAGTTGGTGAATGTATTTATCTTACTGTAAATAACAAGTGAAAAAATTTTCAGCCTTATCAGTTGGACATTCCGGTTTTTATACTGCTTTTTTTTAATTCACTAACGCTATAAAAATGAATATTTCAGCCACAGTAAAGAATCAACGTTGGCGGATTTTGATTCTTGACATCCTTTACGATCGGTTACGGTGCCTAGAGTACGGAGACCTGTACGATTTCGTCAACTTAGTGAGTTTGATAGGGGCCGTATAGTGGGACTTCGGGAAGCTGGACTTTCTTTTCGGGCAATTGCAGTTAGAGTGCAAAGAAGTGTAGACACTGTGGTTAGGTGTTGTCAGGCATGGCTTCGAGAAGGCCGTACGCAAAGAGCAAGGGGCACTGGACGCCGCCGTAGAACAACAGACCGTGAAGATCGCCGCCTAAGATTATTGGCCTTAAGGGACCGTTTCTCCACTACCAGGTCCATTGCAAATGAATGGTTTGCAGAACACGGAAGACCTATTGGCATGCGAAGTGTTTACCGACGAATGAGAAGTTTTGGCTTGTTTTCATACCGGCCACACTGGGTCCTCCCTTTAACTCGAGAACACCGACGTAATCGCCTTGAGTGGTGCAGACAACGGTCACTCTGGGATCAGGAATGGAACAGTATTGTCTTTAGTAACGAGTCTCGATTTTGTTTAGGCATGCACGATGGTCGTGCCAGGGTTAGACGGCGACGTGGTGAAAGGAGGAATCCACAGTTTTTTGTTGAAAAACATGTTCATCACACTGTTGGAGTTATGGTTTGGGGTGCTATAGCTTATGGTTCCAGGTCACCTTCAATCTTCATCAGAGGTAACATGAATGCGCAGCGTTATATCCACGAAGTTCTAGAACCCCATCTTTTACCCTATCTTGACACCCTGGCAGATCCAACTTTCCAACAAGATAATGCCCGACCACATGTTGCAAGAGTCACAATAGACTTCTTTCAACATAATGATGTCACATTGTTACCATGGCCACCAAGATCTCCCGACTTATCCCCAATTGAGCACGCGTGGAATATGATGGGTAGGAGATTGCTCAATTTGCAACGTCCTCCTCAGACTCTAGAAGCACTTCGAGAGGAGTTGGTGGTTGCCTGGAATGAGATACCACAAGAGGACATTGACCACCTGATCAGAAGCATGCCTGGGCGCGTTGGAGAATGTGTAGCACATCAGGGTGCATCCACACATTATTAAAGGTCAAAGGGCTTTAAAGCAGTGCAATCATTTTGAAATTTTTATCATTTACTTATTATGCTTCATTAAGTACTTATACAAAATTTTATTAAAATAAAACCATTTAAACTGGGTGTTCGGATTTATATGTCACTTAGTATATTTGTCTATATACTTTTGTCCATGTATGTAATCTTGGATGGATTTTAAAATAATATATTGACAGAAGCAAATTAAGTGAAATTTGCGGTAGAGAACTGTAGTGGAGCCAGTATTAATGTTGAGTGTCCGAGTGATGTATCACTTCATTCTCATGCATGCATGCATATTTGAAGTCGTTTCCGGTTAAGCTTGCGATACTGTGTTCTTATTATTTTATTTCGTATGTTAAGTAATTTGTTCTATAATTTCAGAAACTACGATAAAAACGAAACCTCCAGTGAACGAAGCTCTTGGCGAGATAATAATAAAGGATTTAGGTACTCTTTTCAAATATGTTTATGTATATTTTGATTAGTATAAGGAGCATAACCAGAAATTTTCCTTTGGGGACCCGAGGGTTACCATGTCATCGCGATCACTCAAAAAGCTGCATTAGGGATTATTGTAACCACCAAAAATTGTTCATTGGCTACGCCTCTGATTGGATCTATCGTGGTTGAATAAAAAAAATTGAAAACAACGAGAGCTTTCTGTATTGTTACAGCGGTATGATTTTTGTAGTGATGGTCATAGTTGCTTCTTATTGCATTGTGCTATAGATTTCTTGCATTCCTCAAGGATCTTGATAATATGTTGTTTCCAACTATCAGCTGCTGTCGATTTTTACAGTGGACCCCTTCAGCATGAATCTTATGTAACCATGATGAACTTCGTACTTCCAGAACTGGCCGATAAGCCCACTTCTTTGTCCCTAGGGTATCGAGATCGTGGAACAATCTACCTGAGGAGGCTTTTCCAGTTCTACTAACTTTAGGCACTGCATGTGTCGTATCGGATTAACAAAGTTTCTTAAAGCTCCTCGTACAAGCCGTGTTGCCCTGATATTCAGCCTTCTGCTTACACGGCTGTGTTATTCACAAATATATACCTGTTGACCATCAATTTTAGGCATCGTTTCCATCTTCCAAACTGTTATCGAATGTAATATGACAGTCCGTTTATCGTCGTTGAGAAATTCTGAGAATGTTAACAGTAATTACAACGAAGGTTGAGGGGTAATATTCCCTTTCAGTAGCAAATAGTTGAAAGGGCATAATTCAATTTTTTCGACTTATATGAAATCAACTTGCGGCTTTTTTACCAAGGGGCTAGACGAATTTGATGGTGATTTTAACGGCGTTCCCTTCATATATCTACTTATACAATTTTACTGAATTGTTCTTATAGCTGTCCTCTCAACGAATACGTGAAAATGTGATAGGTCGAAAAGATTGACTTACGTCCGTTTAACTTTTCCTCGAGCTTTGAAAATTAACGGAGTTACTCCTACTTGGCGACAGAAATTGTAAGTAAACGTGCAAATACAGCATATGGTTGGTGGGTCTTCTTGGAAAATACGTTAAATCATTAATTATGGTGAACACAATATTTGCCATGCATGGTCATAAGATGTCCAAGGTAAGGATCTCAGTACTTGGGATATACAGCTTAGGTTAGAATTCTGAAAAAGTTTCGTTCTTTTGGCTGATATTTGGGGACTTCATTTTAAGAGGTATAAAAAACTAATGAAATCTTTCTATTGGTAGTTTTTAGGCACTACATGATGCTGTTTTTCAATTTTATGCGCGACTGTTCGTTTTCGAGAAACCAACAACTTTTTTTTTATATGACCCAAAAAATAGTACACCCTGTATCTAATAGCATTTTTTATACGAATTTAACGATATATCAATGTTACATTTATTTTCTGGAATATAAGGGAAAATGCGATTTTTCTGTTTTTTTTTTAATATTTTTTCTTAAGTATACGTTGCAAACGAATGCTTGACTTGACGAAAATACCTGTCACCGAGTATTGTTATTATCGTGTATTGATAACCTTGATTTTTTATCGTCAAAGATGCCAGGCGGTCATTTTAGCAACGGAGAAAATTTCGACATGCTGAAGTGCTATCTTGATAAATTTCCCGAAAGAAGACAGCCAACTAAGTCCATTTTCTTAGAGTTGGCTCAAAATTCATTCAAAAAGCCTGTTACGTCTCGAAAAAAGGAAGCTTTAGAGGGAACTCTGGTGTATTACAAGCAGTTGCTGAGACCTCTGAAATATCAACTAGGCAAATTGAGAAAAACGTAGGACTAGCCAAGTCCACAGCCCAATTTATTTGTGAAGATTTTAATTTCCCTTCAAAAATAATATGGCCCGACGAGAGTATGGTAACTAATAACGGTATCTTTTATCACCGCAGCACACTGAGCTGAAGAAAATCTGTATCCAGACATCAAGAACGTTTTAGGTTTAATATGTAGTGTGGAATTCTAAGAGAACAAAATATTTGGTCCATCTATTTACCATAATCCATTAACTGCATAACGGTACCATCGATTGTTGCAACATGATCTAGAAGACTGGATAATTTACCTTTGCCACAGCTTAATAGATGCTAGTATAACTAGAATTAACTCTAGGCAAGTTCGAGAGTATTTTTCTCAACGATTTCCCGGAAGGTGTATTGGAACCTCCAGTGAAGAATCATGGACAGCGTGTTACCAGGATTTAACTCCTCTGGACTTTTTTGTTTGGGGTTTTATTAAAAACCAAGTTTATCAGCCTACTTTTGAAACCGAGCAGCAGTTGCGAGAATGTGTAATTTAACCAATTAGTATGATTACACCAGAAATGTTTCGTGATGTTTTTTTTAATTCTACTATTAGAAGATCATATTTAAGTTTAGTAAAGAATGATAACCTATTTGAACACCTATTGCGAATAAAATAAAAATAAAGCTAAAAATGTATTCGCTATTCTGGATATCTCTAGATTAAGCATCATTTTATAACAGTTTATACCATCATATCACTATGTAATATGCATCTATCAGTGATCACATAATCTTACATCAGGCATTCGTTTGTAACACCTATTTAAAATAAAAAATTAAAAACATTTTTCTTTATAACTAAGAAAACAAATGTAACATGTGACACATCATTGAGAACTCATAGAAGAAGATGCTATTAGATACAGGGTGTACTCTTTTGGATCATATACAAAAATTAAGTTGATGACGGTTTCTCAAAAACAAAAGTCGTGCGCACAAACTTTAAAAACACAATCATATTTCTTGAAATAAAGTCAAAAAAAATAAATGCAATTTGACCAAATTTTTCCCAAGTATCTTAGTAAGCTATGAAATGTTTACAAGTTTCTCAACGGCATGTAAATACGTCACAAAGAAAGCATTTTTTATAATTTAACCTAACCTGTACCTTCCTCAGGAAGTGAAATCCCCATGCATAGGATCCTTACATTGGACAACCCTGTATATTCTAAGCTATACTTCTAAAATTTCAATTCAGTATAATCTTGTTATTACAGTCCGAAACACACGAGCCGAGAACGCAGCAGCGGTCCCAGCGCAAACAACAGTTGGAGCACCTCGAGTCCCCCGAAGGAAACAAACGAGAACGACACCTGGAACGACACGACAACCCCCGCTACGGGTAACTGGAAGCCCCTTCCTGTTTCGCAGAACAACTTCGATCGGCCCAAGGGCAGGTTCGAAAAAAGAGATGGTTTCGCCAAACCTCGCGATCGACCGGAAAGGGGTGGATTTAGGGACGATCGTGAGGGAGGCTTCAGGAGCGACCGACAAGATGGTGGCTTCAAGAAAAGAGCTGGCTATAAGAGGTGGGTTAAGGATGTAATTCAGGTTTTCTGAGTTCATACTTTGTGTAGCACCTCATCAAGGATTCCAGTATAATGAACCGTTCTGGGGTGTTCGATCTCCGTTCAACCAAATGAAACCGCTTTTCTCTGATTTTTTCCGTCAAAAAGTTGTTTTGATACGTCTGCTTTAAAGGCGCTCGCGAAAAAGTTTTTTTTATATCCCTGTCCGAATGTCTGAATTTCCAATTAACTACTTTAATCACAGATGAGGCTCAATTTCCAATAATGCACTGCAGTGCTACCACGCGGAAAAACGCAGAATCACTATTTTAATTCTATTTGCGACAAGCTGAACGTATAGGCAACCAGACTTACGCAACCATCTTATTTCCACACCATCATCGATGCGCTTACAACATGATCAGGGTTTCCAGGTGTGGTGATTTAGTATACGTAGAATTTTAAATGCAGAATATGTTAGGAACTCGTTTATTGTTCTTTAAGTGAGACAACCATTTTGATTAAAACTAGTAACTTTAGGAAAATAAAGTAATTATTTTATAACATTCTGAAATTGCCCAACGGGTCACAAATAAAGTCTGCTTAATTTCACGTACAACGTAAAAATGAAATAAAAATTACGAGTTTCACATATGTAGGATAATATAGTAGTTCAATAGACAAACACAATATTTTAGCTGGCAGACGATTTTGACCTAAAATAAATAAATAATAGTTTAATTTATTATTGATGTACTAACCTGTCAATCGCGTTCCGAACTCGAGTACCTTTTTTTTTGTAGTATTTTATTAATCTCACATTCATTCTCATTTGGTGACGAGTTATTGAAATTTTCACTTCAAAAACAACTTTGTTTTATTAACGACTGCCATGTTGAAATGTAAACAAAGCGCTTCCAGTGCCTCTATCGGTAATAAATGATACAGTTCATGAACGACATATAGATGCCTAGTTTGCAGTGATTTCAGCCTTGTTGTATTAACTGTCTGAACTCTATGATCCGCCGTTTTGTTTCGGACGCCATTTTTTTTTCTACTTCAGTAGATTAGAAAACTGTACTCGGACAATGTGTCGACCATCTTGGATTTGAAATGTTTCCAGGGTGTTCCACTAATCACGCCCTTTTATTTAATACTCTATTGAAGGCGTTGTAAAAAGTTGTAATTGCATCATTTTGTGGTGGCGGCCATCAATTAAATACTAGTAGATCAAATTTTGAAGGGGTCAAAGACACCAATAAATAATAAGCATAATAGATCTGACATTCTTTACTCCTTAATCCTATATCTGAAAAAGAGACAATTAAATGAATTTAAATCCTTTAAGAGCGAAGAGGACTGACTGTATTTGTTCTAGTTTGATTAAAGGATACATAAGTTCATACATTCTCCCAGGAATTCTAAAAACATCAATAATTATACCAGTCTATGAACAGAGAGATACAAATCTAATTATAGACCTATAACTTTATTTATTTAACATCATTATCTCAGTAATCTGGGAATTAGAGAATTACGGGGTGAGAGGTCCTAAGTCACTCTACTTGCCTCCATTTTATTGTTTTCATTATTTGGACGTTAACTGAGATGAAATTATTGCTACTGGATTTATGCAATATCCATTTAACGCTAGATCGGTAATTTTAAAGACTATAGGCGTTGTACATGAGGTTCAAAAAACACGTTATCCTTTCACTAGTATTTATTTGTTCATAAAAAATCTATTTCCATGACACATAAGTACGTAAATTATTATATAAAAAAGAGAAAAGAAAGTAATTCTTATTCTAAAACAGATAATAAATGATCCAATTTATTTTGAGAAAAAAATAATGGAATAACGGATCTAGAAGTTTTTTTCTCAACTGACTACGATTTCTTCAACCTTTGATATCAAAGATCTACTATCTCAGGAATCATGTCATTGTAACAAAACAGTATTGGCCTCTCCATCTTTGTTTTCGATCGTCCCTTGGAACCTAAAAATCTCATGTTACGAGTACCATCATGATGGAACAATATTGCCGATGCAGTAATTAACCTTCTGTACAAGTATTACTTCAGGATACTATATTACTACTATTACTATAAGTGCTATTTTATAATGCTATTTGACACGTGTAGTTGGCCTTGTGTTTGGTAACAATAATCATGTTTTTTATTTCCAATATGTTACCTTCTTTTATAGTTGCAAACTTGATAATATGTTGCCTTATGGCATCTGGTGGGTTGAATGTTGGTGCACTTCTGAGACACTTTATTTCAATAATGCCGTCGTTTCCAAGTCCAGTAGGACTAGCTTCAAAAAAGGGGGTGCATCTACAAATAGTACAAACTCTGTCTCCTGGAAATAACATCAATTAAAACAATGACAGCGACTGATTTTTGTGGAGATTGTGAACAAAAATTTTCGTTGTGTTTAAAAGCATAAATGGCAGTTGCATCTAATATGCATTTCCGAATCTAAAATTTTATCAGTTTTGAACATCAAAAATATTACGTGAGAAAGAAGCCAACATAAAGGAACCTTCTCCTGAGATAACTAATAAAATGTGTATAAGTCTTGCAATCCTTGTATTCATTGCCCATATTGAGGGAGTTGTAAAAATACTCAATTTGTCATTTTGTTGTGATTGCTATCTTAGATTTACGATGATCAAAGTGGGTACCGAATTTCGAATCAATCGGTTGACAGAAAGAAAGTAACATTTCATTTAAGCGACCTGACCCACACAATGCAAGATAAATAAAACCTTTTAGTAATGCCACCTTTTAAATTGAAGGTTTTTGCGCATCAAATTGCCTTGACTCCAATTGTTATAAGAAATTTGTTTCAAGAAAACGCTTCACGAAAACTGCAATAAACATGTTTGTGATATATTGTAATCATATTAATATGAACAGTTGTTCCAGGGATGCTGATATCAGTTCCAGTGAATCTGAAAAGAGCTTCCAGAAAGGCCCTAGAAGCAGTTCACGTAACGATAGAGGTGGTGGAGGCGACAACCGCTTCAGAAGAAATGACACTGGAGGAGGCTTTGGTGGCAAGCAACGTGATGGAGGTAGTAAAAAGCTTATGAAATTAGCACTTATACTCGCAAGTTGTTCTTTTGGATGAAATGTTCGCTGACTTGGTTCACCGAGGATGTGCGGCATCCCTATAGTGTAAAATGATCGCATGATATTGTGTTGGTCACTTGTGTACTAGCTACGCGTGCTCATGAATGCCACATATAGAATAATGATACAACGATATATAGTATAGAACTTAAACCTTATCCCATCAAAGCTATGAATGGCCATCTCTGAAGCATTTGTTACATAACATCAGAAGTACATTGCATAACTCAAGTATTTTGATGTTTAAACAACTCATACCGCTACTAAAGCCGAAAATGAAGTGAATGATAGCTTGTGTCAAAGTGACAGTCATAGCGATTATATTACTAATAATAATCGACTTTATTGGAAATATTCTATACTGGACATATGATCCAAAAGGCGGAGTTCACAAAAATAGTGTTCTTCCACTCAACCCCGAAAATTGACAAAAAAAAAGAAAAAGAAGAAAAAGAAAAGAAAGGTTTTGTACAACAAATCATTTGTAGTAATGTAATAATTGTGCCATTTAAATGTGGATGAATATTCACTAGCTTATAATTCCTTTCTATCTATAAGCATGCGACTGAGTAACAATGAAATAGGGAAAAACACAATAGGTCCCAAAAATTGCAAACACACATAACATTATCTTGCTCTGTTTTACCGTTTATTTGACTAGTTTTTATGATATAACAAAAAGTTTGCGGTCGACTCCCCTACTATAATGCAAGAGGGGCGGATTATAGACATTCCACAGTACTAGACATATTAGACAAATCACGCGACGCGAGATGATATAGCTGATTTTATTAATTTCTGAATTATCATATCATTAGGTGGTTTTAACAACCGCCATCGGCCTACAAGTCCCGTAAGCGAAGCGTCTTGGAATGTAAGCACAGTGACTGCAGCTACAGATGCTGCTCCAGCGACTGCAAAGTTCAAGGCTATAGATGTCGTCGGTACAGAGTCCAATGTAGCTATCAGCTGGTTCCATAATCCAGCACATTTCTATTGTCAACTGATCGACTGTCAGGTAAGAGATATCAGTTGTGTCACTTAAAGCTCAAAGTCCAATTACTTTAAATAATCTCAAGGAATGTCCACACTCATATACTTTCCCTAACCTTTCACCTTCAACATCAGGCACAGTATAGAATGTATTCTCTGGCAGAATTCAATAGAACATTTGCAATTAGATGCATCTTGTACTTTCCAATAATGAGTTTCTGACAGGGCGGAACAGTTATTTACAGTGGATCAGATCAATTGAGTACATACATCATATCATTAGTCTGTTTGGATAACTGTATTTGACAGACCCTGCTTTTCAGAAACTCTGTATTCCTTTTAGCGGTCTGATTGAATACAATAAAAAACGCAAAAACACATGTGTTCAGGCAAGTTAAAAGAAATATGCAACTGAAGCTGAAGGAAAGCGCACGACTCTGGACTCCACTTTCTCTCTTCTTGAAAAATTATATGCTGCAAAATATATTTATGTAGTAGCGGATAAAAGTTTAGAAACAAATATTAACATTATTATGAACTATTTCATATACCCAAATAAAAATGTTTAAGGAACAGATAATATAAATATTAAAGTCTACCTTTGGCTTCCGTACTAATGCAAGGTTTATCGTATCAATATTCAAATTCTCTGAAAATAAAAATAGGCGTTTTTTTTAATATCCCAGTTTTTGTAACGACAAAAGTATGGAAACATTTCAGTTTTGCCGTATTTATTCGTTCTGCGATACTCTGATATTGCGTGCGGTAAATATGAATATCAGTGAGAATGACAAAAGTAAAAGAATCTTCAAAAGATTTAAGAGACAAAGTAATTGAATTATTTAGAAGTGGTGTCAGAAATTTAGAAATTTCTTAAAGATTAAAAATGAACAAAGGGACGATTTCGAAAATTGTTAGTAAATATCAAGAATACAGATCAACAGCAACGCGACCCAGGTGCGGAGACCGAAAAAAAAACAATTATGTTTTGGATCGCTACATTAAACGTTTGTCCCATGAAGATCCTCGAATGCCAGCCACACGGATTCTCAAAAGAATCGTAGAAGAGGGTGCCGAGAATCTTTGTCAGAACAGTGCAGGTGGAGACGCTAGGTGGATTTTGGGCTTTTTGCTCGGCTTGAATGTGTTAAAACTGTAACTTGGACAGAACAACAATGAAATACAGTTTTATGGAGCGATGAAAGAAAATTTAACTTGTTTGGACATGACGGTACGGCATATGTGAGACGTCCAATACGAAAAAGATTCGACAAAAAGAATCAGTTGCCAACAGTTAAGCACGGCGGAGGCAACATCATGGTTTGTGGCTGTTTTTCTAGTTCTGGAACGGGTCCAATTGTTAAAATTGTTGGGTAAATGGATCCAAACCTTGACAAAGATATTCTTAGTGAACGCATGCTCCCTTTTGCTGAAGAAGAAATGCCCTTAGGATGGAGCAAGATAATGACCCCAAACATACCTCAAAATTCGTAAAGGACTGGTAATGACTATAAAATGTTAATGTTCTTACATAGCCTTCGCAATCCCCGGACCTAAACCCTATTGAACATCACTGGGAGCATGTTAAAAGACTGACAAGAAAAACTTTAAAAAATAGGATCGATTTATTTGATTATGTAGAAAATAAATGGCAAAATATCCCAACAGACGTCTGTAAAAAATTGGTGTCTTCTATGAGCAGCAGATGTCAGGCAGTGTTGAATGCTAAAGGCTATGCTACCAAATATTAGCTAAGCAGTATTTTTTAATTCTTTTTGTAGAGTTATTGTATTTAATTTTGTAATTAAAAATATGCTTCCATACTTTTGTCGTCTCATTTTCGGTCATAAAATAATATGAAGGTATTTTAAAGCTAGTCTGCAGTACCACAGCAAACACAAATGGTAATTTTTATCCTCAAGACTGTAAGCAAACTATATGAGAAAAAATAGTCCTTAATAATAAAGAATAAAAAATAAGCACACTTTTTAAAAATTACTAAGAATCTTTCCAAACGTTTGTCCGCTACTGTATATTTTTTTGGTAGGCGCAGTTCAAAAAGCTTATGGAAGAAATCCAACTGTTCTACAAAGGGCGGAACTCCGAATCCTCTGTGGCTGGTGCTCCCGTCATTGGTCTATTTCCTGAAGATAACGTTCTATACAGGGCTCAAGTACTTGAAGTTATCGGCAACCAGTATAAGGTAAACCACAAAACATTAAAACTTAATTCGAGTGCGATCTAGATCTATCTACTAATTGGATCACAGTGTTTCTAACACATTACGTTTATATTGATCATGGATGTTTAGCTTATTGAACTATTTTTAACTGTTGCAATAGGTATATACGATGCAGGCTTCTGGAGATAGCTTGGTACCTATATTTTGCAACAGAATTACTTGTAGTTCATATCTATAATATACTATTTTCATATTTACTTTTCAGGTATTTTACGTTGATTTCGGAAACGTATCAACAATAAACGAAGTTTGGCCCATTGAAAAAAAGTTTATGGAACTACCTGCGCAAGCACTAGTGTGTAGTCTACATGGTTTGAAGCCAGCTGGTGATTCGTGGCTAGATCCTGACACCTATAGTATATATTTTGATAAAGATACTTATATATGCCGATTTATAGATAAGGACGAATCAAAGTAAGTTTTACTTTAATTACCTAAAAGTAGTTTGACGTTTGGCGATAATTTTATAAAAAGTTTAAAAAAAATCTATTGTTACATATAATGGCAGAACGTTAATAACTGCAATTATTTTTTCTATATTCTTCTGGCGCACGATTTTTTAGACAAAACGAAAAGCTATGTGTATTCTTTTACGTATGCACCACATTATTTTGGCCATGTTTTGGCATATGTAACGTCGATTTACGCCATGCCTAAGAAGATTGATCTGCGTTGACAGAAATTTCAGTGACTGATTTTTCAAGCATATTGATTTTTGCGACGCATCATATACATATTTGGTTGCTTAGCATTGAGCTACTCCATGTATTTGGTATGGAGTGTGTGCAAGAAGGAAATTTTTCAAATGATCCATTTTAGATATCATTAAATTACTTTTCGTCTTTTTCCAGAGTCTTTGTAAACTTGTTTTATAATAACGAAGACATTGCTCAAACGTTGGTGTCTGATGGTTTGGCTATCAGCACTCGAGCTCCTGTTCAGGATGTAGAGATAAATGTACTTGTAGGTCAACAATTTAGAGCAACTGTGAAGAGTGTTAATAATCTCAGTGATATCATCATTGGTAAGTTGATATTATCAAAAAAGGTCAAATAATATATGTTTGTTTTTTGTGGTAGATAAATCAATGAAGTGTGTTCTCCAATATGGGATTAATATATTTTTAGCTCTCGGATGTGGATTGGCTCTAAGTTGTACCATGCATAATCTGGAAACAGCAACTGAGACGTTTGAGAACGTATTGAAAGGTCTTCTGGAACAGACTGTGATTGTATATGTTGATAATATTATAGATGATAAGTAAGTAGTGGTACATTACTAATTTATAAGTGTTCCTAGTCATCAACATTGTGCCGCTGGAATCCCATGAGGTTCTTGGCGACCAGTCGCACAGTTGCCAATATCGAAGAACGTTTCATAAATTTCTACAATGGTAGCAGTAGTAGTGTTTATTAGTCACGTCAGATGCTTTTTTGCTAATGGTACAAATATCTTAGGTTAGAAGTAACATTATACGATAGCCAAGGATGCAAGCTGGTAATACTCAATCCGGATGAAGGATCATATGAAACCGTCGACGCTATTTGTCCAATGTTGGTCCTTCGGTCTACCATTTCAGGCGGCGTTACTCACGCTGAAGAAGGGACCGTGTTCATTCAACCAAACGAATATGCTGACTCGGTAGCTTACCTTTTGCAGGAGTTGTTTGAACACTATGAGAATCTCACCGAAGAGAATACGATCATTCCCGAAATAGATCAGGTAAACAGAACGTTGTTTGTTTAATCCTATCATTCTAAACAATAGCGAGCATGTAAATTTTGAACTGTTAAAAACTGCAATGTTTTAAGCATTTTAAGATCTAGTTCAACTTCGTAAAACGCAAAAAGAAATGAATAAATATCGTCTTCATTTTGTGGATTATAAATGAAAAATCGACGATTTCAGATATGCGCCATTCATAGTGAAGATGGCAATTGGTATAGAGGAAAGGTATTGGAGTTTGATGATGATATGGTCATCGTTCAATACATTGATTATGGAAACAGAGAAACGATCGGATTCGCACAACTGAGGGAGTTGGATCTCAAATTCAAGGAGATGTGCGCCTTAAGCTTGCAGGTTAGTAGATAACTAGTTTCCATATGATAGTTCACAGATAACTTTTGAGGTGTTCTGCAAACTACAATAGCTGTACAAGACGTACAAGAAATTGAAACGAATGTTAAACATTCAAAATCTTGTAAATTAATTTAATTGAATTAATGAGACTGACAGGCATAGTTTTAGAACACTCGTACAAAACAAAACACATTTTGAGGAGCCTAGACAAAAACTAAAAAATATTTGTCGATGAGCTACAAAAAGACGGTATTCTTTCATATAGATAGATTGCATGTGTATATGGGTATGTGTGAGCAAGATGGAAGTTGAGAGTTATAGCAGTAGTTTCACTGTAACTTGCCAAATTTGGTGAATTCCGTAATGCACCATAGAGCGACTTTCTGGCGGGGATGCTTGACTCAAGTATTGCTCATCCTCATCCACGGTCCTGGGGGCATAGCCTTTAGGACAGAGGAAAGGGTCGAGGTTTTCGCTGATGCTAAGTAAAGACAGGTTTCGCCCAACTATGACCTTGATAATGACCTCGACGAGGAGCAACACATAAGATCCGTCAGGAGATATTTTAGGGCTAACGGCGTCAGAGGTAGTGGCGCCCCTCTTAATGAATTTTCTCGGAAAAAAAAAATTAATCAAATAAGGTTGAGGGCACATCAGCAGCAGAATCTCCTTTTAGATCCTGCACTTGCAAACCACGCAGAGCTTCAAGGTCATATTAAAAGACCTCAAGGTTCGTAAAGCACCTGGCGATTACTTACAAGGCAGGAAGACCGCTGATGTTATAATGATTCCAAAGCAATGTGGGTTATATTTCCACAGGATTACCGTCCTTCTGATTAGTCTATGTAAGCTTTGAGATTAAATATCAACCTGCTGTCTAACAATACGGCCCATCATAGCCAGGTTTGTCCCTACGGGTTCGGTTATTGGACCCATTCTTATTCATGACGACCCTTGCCGTAAAAAATGTGAAGTATTTGTGATGACACTGTCCTGATGGAAAAGTCGTGTTATGTGATATGCGTTATGAAAGGATGCACTATCGATGTGGAAGGAAAGAGTATTGGAAGGGGCGGATAGGAGGCCGGATAAAAATTAATCATTAGAAAAAGAAGGCTATCTAAAGTACTAAAAAACATAGCAGCACCCAATCTGAGGTTTCAGTGCTCGGAGCTCGGATACCATGGGAAAGTTCTGCCAACTATCTCGGTGTCACTCTTGACAAGGGGATTACCTGGCAGAAGCACACTGAAGCGTTAAAAACTAAATTCCAACTCTCCAACATTTCGGAAACTGTACCCTATGATATGAAGAACCTCAAAATTAAGTTTCATCAACAGAGTTCGGTTATTCATCCAGCGATCACTTACGTAAGTGCTGTGTTTCCTATGAGAGCCTCCTCAGAGACTTTGACATCACTTATCTGAGGGACTTCATCAAACAATAAGCGCAGCTACGTGATAGTCAAGCGGAATCGAATAGCAAACCTTTGTTGCGCGAGACAGTAGACTACACAGTCGAGCAAGTTCGTGCGACTTTAGGTCTAACCAAAATTATGTATATTTTTAAACAACCAATCCCTAAATTATTTTTAGGATCAACTTGAAATTCCCGAATACCAGTTAGCAATGCAAATTGACGCACTTCTTTTTTTCTTTGCTCTCCCTCCTTCCAGGCCGGTCAACCTACTGACTTGCGATACTTTAATCAAGAGCAAAGGTCCTACGGACCACTCTGACAGACAGTGACGAATAGAGATCTCAGACTATAACGAAGTCGCAAACAAAATAAAAGTTTATTTCTTTCAGATCACATGCAACGCAGATGGTGCTTCCCTAATCGACAAAGATGTCACGGCAACGATCTTCTACGGTGACAACGGCTGGGAGGGCACTGTTACCCCTCTGACTCCCCTTGGAATCACCCCCTCCACAACTACAACGTCTGATACTGGTTTCGGTACAGCTAGTCATGATAACGTGGAGGTGACGCAACCCGCTGCTGCTGCTGCTCCTCCTCAGGAAGAGGCGAAGCAGGCCAATGGCACAAAGATTTTTATGAGTCACATTGATTCTCCGAACGATTTCTATGTGCAACTGAGCGAGTCTTTGAGCGCCATCGAGCAGTTGCAAGCCGACCTTCAGGAGGTGGTGAGTCTGTAATACTAAACTTGTTTTATTAGTTTATTACTTATCGAACATTGTTATTTGAATATATATACATATATATATTTTTTTTATTTGGTTGTACGGCCATTGGATGTTGCTGCACTACTGCATACTTTCGCGTTATGGGTACGTAACAATTCAAATGAACGCACAGCATTAAGTTTCCCAAAAGATGGATGGAGAATCAACCTTATAGAAACTTCTATCAAGTGATTGAACGATATGTCAATCAAACCATATATTGTAAGCCATGGAGCTTGTCTGAAAGACAACAAGCTGTAAATTTTCCAAACTTTTTGAAGACTAGCGTGTTTTGCGTTAGATGGAGTTTTGTTTTTCGTGCCAAGCTCGGAAGAGGTCACATAAAAGGCATCGACGTGTTTTGAAACTCTAGTATATTTAGTAGAAACGGTCATGTGTTTTCTATTTTTGCATTACTAGTCTGAATATGAATTTTGTACCAAATTAGTAGATATGGAATTTGTTTTAAGATGCTGGATAAATTTATAAGTACATTAAGCTTTGATAACTGCCCCCAGTAGCAAGAAACCTCAGTATTACTGCTAATCGATCTTTAACAGAAATCGAATCTCTGAAGTTTAACTTGCAACCTTTCTGCCAATTAGGGTAATTAGCTCTTGAAAATCAGAGGAAGAGATTCTCGGAAAATTATGAAATGATGTGCGATGTTCCCCACGCAATCCAATGTCATAATTTTGGATATCATTCATCAATTGTGCAGCACCATCGTTTACTCTTCTAGATGAATAATAATATTTTTGGCGATTTCTTCTTCTCCTAAAAAATAGTACTATTTTAATCATTAATAAATATATATGTAAGGTTAAGTGTTTACTTGCTAGTTACAGCCACAGATAAATTATTAGACACTGTACATACATACACTTTTTCGCAAGGACTTCAGTATCAAGCAGCCTTAAATAAGAATACAAAAGCTTCTTCTCTAAACATGTTGGTTGGTTATTGAAGAAGATCTGTGTTTTGACTTCCTCGCGACAACCAGTGGAAATGGACCGAAAACAAAAACAAAACTCGAACAAAATGTAGCCCACTTGATGGAAACAAGAGTTTCGAGTTTTTTTTTCAGTTTTGTTTTTGTTTTCCAGGTTCTAGAAAATACAAACACAACATAAACTCAACTGTCCGTTTAGTGGAAAACCGCCGTTAAACAAGAAATATTTTAGAAATAGCCGAAAGAACTGAAACACCGAACGTTAGTGTAATTTTCAAATGTAGTCCTCTAATTTTTGAAATAATTTTACTAATAAATTAGTTTCATTCTATCCGGCTAAGTGGTATGTAACAGACTACAATGTAATCTCTTTGTTGCTATGGTATGTTGTGTCCTCAATATTTTGCAGACATTTTTATTACCGACTATCGCGCTAGACCTACCTTAAGATTAGAAATCGGTGTGAAACGTCTTATAAAAAATGGTTTCTCCCCTCTTACTATTTTGAATTTGATGCATGTATAGGAAATGTTTCTTTTCAGGTAAAAACTGCTGCAGACCTGGAAACTCCAACTGCTGGCGTTCTCTGTGCAGCTCCATATTCAATAGATGGCGAATGGTACAGGGCGGAAGTGTTGGATGCTGACGATGACATTACTTCCGTCAGATTCATCGATTTCGGCAATACTGATGTATACAATAATAGCTCAACGAAGGTCAGTACCAAAATACGTCCAATATTATCATACTTAAAAAAGCAACTACATATTTGGCATGCATACCGTGATATACGGTTTTTCATAGAGATTATTTATTTGAATCATTTACAAATAATAAATGTTTAATTTTAACAGTTAACAATTTAAATTCTCTACTGTAATTTATTTTTCAAACATGATTGTCTTTTTTTATTCATCTTGCATGTTTATTGATCATTTACTGTCATGCTAATACACGTTTGTTTACAGAAATAATTTTTAATAAGAATGTATTTGTGTTTACTTACATTATAACTTTACGTCTTGTGTTTTACTACACTTATAACATGATGAACGTTTACTAACTGCTAACTTCTTTTTTGTTTCATAAATGGATAACAGATGGTGAGTGTAATTGAAAAACTTCCTATATTGCACATATGGCTAATCATTTTTTTGCACTAATACCGCATGTACTTGCATGTAAGTCTTTGCAGCGGCCGCTCATAAAGTTAATGGCTAATAGTAATAGCATCATCTCTAAAGGGTTACATAAAGGATGCTCTCAGCTATCGATCACAGGATTGATTCATGTTTATATTACTGCACTATTTGATTGTTTTTCAAATGCACTGCTGAAGAGTTTTTTTTTTGGAAGGTATTAGATTTAATCTCGGGATATTGAATCACTACAGCACTTGACAGTCGACGCTTGATATCATTTATATAGGATGTTGCAGAATATTGTTAAAAAATTTTAGGTTGCTGGCTGCAAATCCCTCTTGATTCTCCTTGAAATGTGACTAGAAGTTTTTCATTATGTTTGTTAAAAAAGTGCCAGCTGCCTCAGAAGCAGTTTTATTGTTTTTCGGGTGTGTGTATGGATCGATGTTTGTTTTTTTTTTTTGAAGATCTATTTAGCATTAATGCTACAATGTCAATTTTGTACAATTATTCGTTTATATATCTTTTAAATAAATTTGCTGCAATTTTACATTCTTGTCTATTAAAATTATATCACTATGCATTTTGAGTATTCATAAAGTGATGTTTTAATTTCATCTAAAACATTTTTAAATTCGAATACTGTTTAATACCATTATTCAATTTATTAAATTTGAATACTCCCCTTTGAAATACAGATTAGCTAGTTATGCTATTACAATAAATTTTTCAGAAGAAAATCTATACATACTGACACTTCCTCTGGTTTCGGAGTTAAATGTGGTGGTAATAAATTGTTTTTTAATTTCAATATGGAAATCAGAACTAAACAATTTTTTTTACATTCAATTACAGTAGGTCTGCTAACATAGACGTAATCTTAGAATACATATTTGTTTTTATTTGAAACGATCTTCATAGCTTCAGTTTGTAGAATTTGTTATTTTGAAAATACGTTTTTATTTGTTGTAAACAGGATGCTTGAACAATATAAAAAATGAGGCAGAATTAAGTGTTATACACATTTTAATACATACTGAGATTATGGAAACTCTATAGAAGTAATTTATGTTTTTTGATATTTTTTAAACAATGCTTTTAGATACTGATACTGAATGTGAGTGTATTTGAGAAAGATGCTGGCATTGAATGTAAGCTCATTTGCCACAACTATAAGGAAATTGATACATTTAGCATTAGCAAAAAACAGAAACATGTTTTTTTACTAAAATGACCTGCCGGTACTAACTCCACTGATGTAACAGGTTTGCACATGTTAATGTGAACCTTGATACAGCATTTGCATCTGTAACACCATGTACATAGAATTTAACAGTCACAAAGATAGTTAATGGGCGCCGAGTGTTACGGGCCATCGTGCCATTATTTCAATGTAAATATTCCAGATGAAATCCTTGCCTTCAAATCTGCTGACTCTGGCTGTGTACGCTACAAGGTGTACCCTAAACATCCTACCACCAGATGGCGAATGGAGCACTGCGGCTAACAACCGATTCGAAGAACTGACTTGTGTTGATGATCTTACCGCTGAGTTTTTAGATCAAGATGAAAAGAAAAATTACGTCGAATTGTATGCGAATGGGAAAAATGTCAAGGATATTCTTATCCAGGTGAGTTTATTCCGAAAACAATAACACATATAAACATTGATATGGTATCAAAACCTTATTAAGGACTAGTGGAAAATCACTCAAACATAGAAACTGTCTGCGTCGAATTCAAACTCAAATGTAAAAAGTCCAGTTAAATAGCCGAAACTGCCACAAAAGTGATAACATAGCCACAAAGTTATGCCGCTGGCGTAATGGTGTAATAAAGGCTTGAGAATATTGTCGTAAGAGTTTGGTTTTCCGGAAACCAGCCGTTTTTTGTAAAACAACGAAAAAAACATCTTTTTCGCTGAAACGGAGGATATCTGGGATTTTTTACACGAAAATTTTTCTGATTTTTGGGCCATCAAAAAAGGTCTCTGCAATTTTATTGCTAAATTGCTTAGTTTTCGTGCTACAGCTTGCTGATAGCTTGTTGGCCGGGGGCTTGTGGGGTCAAGGACGGCGTACACATATCACCAGCCGCCGCACCGTTGATGCGGACGATCCTCTTTTAATATTTGGACTTCCTCAGTGTCTCGCTCTCAGTGATAGGCCAGTCGATTTCGAATAATAAGCTCGTTTGTAGTTGTGGCGTTCACCGACGAATGCATTTTAATGAATTTTTGAAATTTATGCGTTTAAGTATAGTACAAGATGCAGTAATTTCTCTTCAGCCGCTTATCGATTGACGATAAGTGAGGTATAGTATTTTCATTTAGAATTGGAACAACGACAAAAAACATAGAGCTGCAAAAAAGGTATGAACGTGTACATAAATGAGGGAGAACTTTAGCATAATGCTACTCTGCCACTTTAGCCCCCCCCCCCAAAAAAAGAAGAAAAACTGAAAAACAATACAAAAAATATAAAGACATTTGATATGTTACAAGTTTAAAAATGTAGGTGTATAAAACATATGATGTATATAACATATATAAGTGAAGGCTATTCAATATTTCATGAGTTAAAAGTATAAAATTGCAACAGTTATACAAACAAAGGAATGCTATATTGGAAATATTTTTGTGTTAGGTGACAGATAAATTTTATACTTCTATGTATTCAAAATAAATGTCTTCATATGTCTTTTAAGTTCATCATATGATAGTAATTTTGTGGATCGAGGTATAGCATGGTTGAGTCCTAGTCAAAGATTGGCGATTTCTGGCGATTTTCTCATCAAAACTTTGCGACCAACATGACTGGAAACCTGGCAACCCTGGTGGACGGTGCGGCGGCAGTTTGGTGGTATGCAGGAATGTAGGTACGCGCGCCCTTTCCCCCGCAATCCGCTCACCATCAAACTATCAGCAAGCTGTAGCGCGAAAACTAGACATTTTAGCAAAAAAAATCGCAAAGACCTTTTTTGATGGCCCAAAAATTAGAAAAATTTACATTTAAAAAAATCCCAGAAATCCTCAGCCGTTTCAGCGAAAAAGAGGTTGGTTTCCGGAAAACCAAATTCATATAACAATATTCGCAATCCTTTATTACACCATTACGCGGAAATAAGTGTGTGGCTATGTTATCACTTTTGTCTCAGTTTCGGCTATTTAACTGGACTAAACTTAGCAGTAGGAGTTATATGCGTAATACCGTTTACTGTTCAGTTTACCTAGTTGCATAGCTTTAATTTGAATATTTCGCAGTGACAGGTTTTTGGTATCAGTACTATTTTAATTAGTCACGCTACTCTGTCGCTGGGCACTGTCTCCTTTTGCTTTATCTGTGTAAAATCGCACCTTAAGGCATGATTATGTGCCGGCCTTGTGTAAACCAGGAGATCTGAAATTAAAAAAAAATGTAAAAACTTATTTTACAACACAATTATGTTCTTGAGTGTAAATGAAAAGACTCCTCAGTGAGAGATAAAAAAGTACTTGGTAATTCTTTTGTGAAACGTCAAACGTCAAAAATCACTTGGTGAAAATACAGTTTTCTGTATCGGTCAGCTTATTACAGCCCAGCTTTTTCATTTACTCTCAAGAATGTAATTCCTTTTTAAAGCCGGTTTTTTTTCCTAAAACAGGGTCGATTTTAGGCTAGTCGGCTCAGTTTGCGTGGTAGACTCAAAATTTTAACAAAACTTGATACATTTGCATGGTGCAATTTATCCACTCTGCGTATGCATCTCATTCAATGCTTGAAGTGACATCAAATAATGATAATCCAAAGGCATAATCATTTTTTCATTTGCCTGGTATCTTGATCTGTAGGAGAATTTGGCGGTTCCTGTCACCCAATCAGCAGAAACTAAAGTTACCGGATTTGTCAGCCATCAGAACTCACCATCTGAGTTTTGGATGCAACTGGAAAATTGTGTCGATGAATTAGAATGGATAGCCGAACAACTTTCAACTGCTGATACATTCCCAGAAGTAGAAGATCACTCACCAGGTAAATTCATGTTTCAAGAGGATTTTTTCTTGTATGGAGATAACAGAATACCACTATACAGGGTTTATCCGGAAGCATTTTTGAAGGGGCGGGGATTAAAATGGCGTCAAGTAGGTTGACTCCACACTTCCTTCGCAATGGACTTTGTATACAGGGTGTCCAACTTAAGGATCCTATGCATGGGGATCTCAATACCTGGGAAAGATAAGGCTTAGGTTAAATTAGAATAAAATCTCCTCATATATTATATTCATCACAAGATCATGACAGTCAAACAGGCTCATAGTCTCCACAGATTTGACAGCATTGCGATCTAGCCTAGCACCCTACCAACAGTACCGATTACTCGGCAACCAAGCAACGCAGCACGCTAATTGGAAAAGTTTATCTGTTTTTTAAAAAAATCAGTTTGAGCGACTTTTATTTTTGTTTGTATTTTACCTGTACCTCCGCCGCTACTAGACCGATTATCAAAAACTACAAAGCTACCATATTTCGTCCTTTTCAAACTCATAGTAGTAACAGTGTGTGGAAATTTCATCAAAATCCGAGTGGTCCTTTCCAAGTTATAGATGGGCCAAGGACTAGCGGACAGACAGACCGACAAACGGCCAGACTAACAGCCCGGCAGACCGACAGACGGACGGAAATGAATTGCATGGTTTTTATTAATGTACATGTCGTGTAACATCCAAAAACAGCTCATTTTCGAAAATTTTCGCGATTACAATTCAGGGTTTGTCCGGAAAGTAATAGGACTCATTTTCTTCCGCCATGACTGTACTTCGGAGCGTACGCGCATCGACTGGATTCGGTAGAGGGCGTTCCTAGCTAACGAATGAGCGGCTGGCCAGTTGTCTCTGAGCACTTGGAGAGTCAGGACAGGCATTTTCGCGCGACATGTTTCTGTGAGTGGTGCAAGCCGAAAATGCAGCGTTCGTTAGAGCAGAGGTACGCGATTAAATTCTGTGTGAAACTCGGTAAATCTGCGACAGTGACGTTTGATATGATCAAGCAGGCTTACCCAGGTGTTGCTTTAGCAAGAAGTGGTGTGTTTCGGTGGCACCAGGCCTTTTTTGGAGGGCCGGGAAGAGGTCGCTGATGAAGACCTTCGACTTCGACAAACACCGATAATGTGACTCGTGTGCGCAAAGTTTTGAACTCAGACCGTCGACTAAGTATTCGTTCAGTTGCCCAGATGTTAAAGTAAGGTGATGGATAGGTACATAAATCGCGAGCTTCTGGACTACCTCGAACGTCACAGCTGGATTAGCGACAAGCAGTATGGTTTCCGGCACCAGCGATCCTCAGGGGACCTCCTAACTTACGTCACGTAGTTGTGGAGTAAACCCGTCCAGTCTTATGGTGAGGCTCATGTCGTAGCTCTTGACATTCACGAAAGCGTTCGATCAGCTGTGACACGCTGCCCTCTTAAGCAAACTTCCATCCTATGGCCTCCAAGAAAAGCTTTGCTGATGGGTGGCTGACTTTATCTCTGGCCGCAAGATATCCGTCGTAATTGACGAGTTCTCCTCTTCATCCCACAACCTCAACGCGGGTGTTCCCCAGGAATCGGTGTTGGCTCCGACACTGTTACTCTTACATATCAACGACCTCTTTTCTGCCGTCCCGACTACATTATTTATGCTCGATGCTGTCCAGAGGAAGGCTGTCCGACTGATCGATGACTCTTCTCTAACAGACAGACTCGGGACCGTTTCGCACCGACGGGCCGTAGGTGATCTAGCTCTCATCTACTGCTACACCACCGGGCTTTGCTCCTCAGAGCTCTCCTCCATGATGCCGCCGCGCGATGTGCCTGTCAGACAGTTCTACTAACCTTAGGCAGTTCAAAAATACTATTAACAAAATTTCTTTGGGCAGCCGAATTTAGGATTCTGCCTGCGCGGCTGCGTTGATATAACAAAAATTGTGACATAACCTCAAAAGAGGACGCTGGCACGGAACAGTAGAAAACTACGAAAATCAAGGAGGCAATAAAAGCATCCTACAGTTGAAGGATATAGGAACGCCCTAAGATATACTTTGAATATTAGAATTCCCCATATATGCACCATTAATCATTAAAATCAATTTTATGTAGTAGATCTGGGCAATCTTTGAAACTATGAAGGAGCTTGTGAAGCAATCCTTGTTGAACCTACTACATAAAAGTTGTTCACTGACGCCCCTCTCAGGATAGATACAACTTCTCTGGCATCTGCTATTCATATATGTAATAAAATATCCAAACAAATGAAGATTGTTCTAACCTGGACCTAACTAACGCAGAATAGAGTATTTTTAAAGCATCAATACTGGTCAATAATTTGTAATTTCTTACTATGAATCCGTACATTCTTGCAGCTTCATTCAGTTTTTGCTCCTTCAAGCTGAGACTTATGTCAAACCATGTATGGTCTTTGGCTAGAGACTACATTAATTTTGCATACAAAACGGATTATATTTCTATCTCTAGTGAATGACAAACATAACGTTATTAAACATTTAAGTTAAGCTTATTGACACGTGTCATACACATAATTCAGTTTGCTGCAATAAGAGGCATTCATGGAGGTTGTTAACATTCAAGATTTGCAAATCATCAGCACAGAACAAAGGATTACAAGTAACTTATTGAGATATGTCATTTATGAAAAGAGAGAACAACAAAAGGCATACATTATAACCCTTAGAAACACAATTATTAGGTTTGTACAGTGGTCTGTGACTGTGTCTGGGATACGGACGTGTGAATTCCGTCTATATAGCGTAGCAGGGTGAACGGAATTTGTATGACGGGATCTTGGACACGGTGACTGACAGGTTGGTGTCTGCTGTACGAGCAGGGCTATAATAAACACAGAGACCTCTATACATTAGATATGACGGCTAAATGAGAAAAAACGCGTAACTTGGCCAACTTTCCAAATTATGGTTGGCGATAATTATAGTTGCGGTTTTAATAGGTAACGTTCTGCATGTAGGTACTTTATGCGCTGCGCTCTTTCCCGACGACATGATGTGGTACCGAGCCAGAGTACTTTCCAACACAGTGGCGGGAGTTGAACTGTTGTTCATAGATTACGGAAATTCATGCGCCAGCGACGGTACTGCATTGAGGAAATTACCCGAAGAACTCTCGATGACGCCTCCACTGGCACAAAAGTGCGCCCTAAAGAAACCTGAGGGACTCCAACAGTGGTCAAAGAGGATGACGGCTAAGTTCGCAGAGATATCCGCAGAAGGTAAATTTATTTCCATGTAGTAAGTGATGGTGTTGCTTGCTAGGTCAATTAAGACTCTAGAGCCTCAAGAACAACAAAGAATATTTTTTGTGGCTCAGCAATTTTGAATTTTGTTATGCCTCTTTTTGGAGGTACTCAATAATGGTACTTGATGAGTATTTTTGTGTTTCAAATTTTTTATTGGGTCCATGACCGGCACGGGTATTACGTATCATTATTTCGTTTTTTTTTTTGACATTTTGTAGGTTTCTTTTTAACATAACGTAGGTTTTTCTTCAAGATGTTAACTTAGCACTAACTGATGGACACTTGTGAACTTGTTTTGTAGTTCTACGTGATGCCTTAACCTCATGATGCTTCAGTTATCAATGTGATGTGATATAAAATCTGCTTCAGAGATGGCAATATTGGAGGTCTAAGCTGTAGGTTGTATACCAAAGCTAGAAGGAAACGGTAGCGCATAGGTGCATAGAGAGGATTTGTATGCTAAAAATATGTGTCGATGATAATTCCATTGGTGTCTTGACTCAAATACACTTAATTGAGATACAAAGCTAGAAATTAGTTGTGCATCCACTTTTTCTTATTCATTTTGGAAATTACATATGCAATTTGCTGAATTTCAAAATTGAGAGAGATGAGAAAAAAAAATACCTGGTTGGCGAAGTAACGGGTGAGAAAATATGTTACACACAGGAATATTTATGAAAGTGAAAATGTTATTACACTATTTTTTATTT
Organism: Acanthoscelides obtectus; assembly: GCA_963669975.1. Lineage (NCBI taxonomy): Eukaryota > Metazoa > Arthropoda > Insecta > Coleoptera > Chrysomelidae > Acanthoscelides > Acanthoscelides obtectus. The sequence continues at coordinate 33,052,696 of CAVLJG010000010.1, forward strand.
CCAGTCATTTAAATTTTATAGACATTTATTTTGCTATGTCAATATTAGCGCCTAGATGTGAGGCACTGCGAAAATGTTTGGAGTGTGATGCGTCATTTCTAATGTTTCTGTGATGTGACTTAATTGCGGGCGCGGTGACGATTTCCCGTAATGCTCCTCAAAGTTTTTGAAAACACAAAAAGCGGGAAAAGTCGTAATTTATAACTTTGAACATAACCTGTCTTCAGAAAGGACAACATATAAATAACCCGTCGGGCACAGCTAATAGATATACTTCATTGGCAGCATATTCAGTAATAATTTTCTCACATAGCAAATATCACTTTATGCGGACCAATACACATAATCATTCAGATGCGATCTTGCTACTCAACCAACTGTCTTTCTTTCACATCTTATCTGCAACCAACCATGCGTGTAGTTGAGTCATTCCTCCATAGATGGACGCTCACAGCGATTATAGCGAGCAAACGTGGAATGAACTATTTACACCTTAAAAACTACCTAGTCTGCAAGATGACGTTTTATTGCTGTTTTGACGTTTTATAGGTTTTTTACATAATAGCGTGACGAACATTCTTACGCAGTTTGAGCAGATAAAAAGATCCATTTTTGCTGTGGACCTCTGGCTCTTTCCACGATTTTCGTGCTTCATTCCAATGCTATAGAAGTTAAAGTTAGTTAGAAATATGACTTTAGTAAGATGCCTAATACTTGATTTGTTCCCAGGTCAAGCAATATTCACTGTCAAAAAATTGAGTACCGGTGAAACGTCAATTGTGGAACTTTTCCTAGATGGTAAAGACGTATCGTCTTTGCTGCTACCAGAGACTGAAACTGGTAATGTAAAAGACTTTGTGAGCCTGGACAACTTCCATATTGAAAAGAACGGTGAAGTGCTTCCAGAAACCTATAGGCTTGAGGAAGTGAGTGGCGCTAGCTGGAGTGAGGATTCACTGGAAAAGTTCAAATATATTAACAAAGAAGGTAACTAGAATTTTATTTGAGCACAGGTTTCATGCGCACTAATCCTCATTAATTGGGTTAATCAAAGTTACAATTTATGAATTTTTTTTAGAAAAGATTAAGGAAAATCATACATTCGGTGCATTCCTTGCCTTAATTCTATTTGTTTTTTTTTTTGTCTTTGGTTTTAGATGTTGTTTTTTTCTGTTGAACAGAAAATTGTCACTATTAAATATTTATTTATTGTATTGCAAATGTTTAGAATAAATTTTGTTATTGCTAATGCTAGGCTTTTATTTTGTGAATCGTTTGTTTTTGTGTCTAGTGTAGTCATAATACATGTTGCCTTAAATTTGCTTAATCAATGCTTGACTTGTTTTACCAACTACTAATTAAATGAGGTATATATAAATTCCTGCGAATTTCCTTCACATTTCATATAAAAATTGTTCATTACCTAATTCTTTGACTTTACTAAGAAATGCATGTAAAATGTATACAGCAAAATCATAAAAAAATAAAACTACAGAACAATCCAAACACGTAACAGATTTAACTGTGTGACGATTTTTGTAAATACAGGGCGGTCCGTAATGCATGCGTCACAAAAAAATTCTAGATTAAACTCGTGAAAATAATGATATTGAGCCTTTTTTTTTTTCTCTCCATACTAAAGTTGTTTTTGTGATATAAACATGGAAATTGGGTATCGGGGATGAGCATGAGGAATAAGATTATATGCGCCCTCTATTTACTATGTTGAAAATTCAATATAATCGTATGCCTCATCTTCAGAAACCCCTGATTCCTATTTTCATGTTGAAGCCACAAAAACAGTTCGAGATATAAAGAAAAACAATTTTGAAAATTATCACGATATCTCATTTTTTTTTGGCGGGTAAATTACGGGTCACTCTAAAACATATTCCATCACATATTTTCTTTACCTTTATGAAGGTCGTATGTATTTGAGCCAAAACAATTTACATTTATCCTTTTTTGCATATGCTGTAGGTATCACTACCTTCCAAATAGAATTTCTACCAGACAACACCGTCTGCTTATACCTGAACGGAAGGGACATCAAATGCGACTTGGTGCCTCCTAAATCACCACAGAAAGTATCCGCAGCAAGCCCAGTAAAAGAAGCAGCCACCACTAAGGAAACTGATGAAATGTTATCAGTAGAGAAGTCCGCCGAAGACAAAGTTGACACTGAATCGCCAGATAAACCCAAAAATTATAATGAGAATAACATTGACATGGAACCGTTGTCCAAATCGGATGGACAAGATACAGAGGAGCCTAAGGATGGAGTTGTGGAGTCTCATGTTTCTGCGGAAGCAAATGAGCTCCATACTGAAGCGCCTGAGAAGCCCAGTAAACTAACTGAAACCCATACTGAGGTTTCTGAAACAGCTAACGAACTAGACGCTGATATTAAATCTACTGTGGAATCCAGTGAGCCAAGTGAGGCTTATACTGGCATACCTGAAAATGTCAGTGAGTTAGGGGCTGATAAGGCTTCTGAGAAGCGCAGTGGGATAGTGGAAGCTGATGCCGAGGCGTCTGAAAAATTCAGCGAGCCAAGTAAAGCTCAACCTGAAGTATCAGAGACCACAGAAGTAGAGGAAGATATGGCGCCTGAGAAACCTAATGAGCTAAGTGTGGCTCAAAGAGAGGTATCAGAGACTACAGAAGTAGAAGCAGATATGGCGCTTGAGAAACCTAATGAGCTAAGTGAGGCTCAAAGCGAGGTATCAGAGACAACAGAAGTAGAGGCAGATATGGCGCTTGAGAAACCTAATGAGCTAAGTGAGGCTCAAAGCGAGGTATCAGAGACTACAGAAGTAGAGGCAGATATGGCGCCTGAGAAACCTAATGAGCTAAGTGAGGCTCTAAGCGAGGTATCAGAGACTACAGAAGTAGAGGCAGATATGGCGCCTGGGAAACCTAATGAGCTAAGTGAGGCTCAAAGCGATGTATCAGAGACTACAGAAGTAGAGGCAGATATGGCGCTTGAGAAACCTAATGAGCTAAGTGAGGCTCAAATTGAGGTATCTGCCAAAGCCAATCATTTAGGCACTGATACTGAGGCACCCGAGACGTCCAATGGATCGGGTAAATCTCATTCCAAGGCATCTGAAAAATCTAATGACCTGAGTGAGACTGATACTGAGACACCTGAGAAACCAGTGGAGGGTGGTGTCTCAAAAAATGAAACGCCCAAAGAACTGGTGAAGGGGCATGTTAAGGATATTAAAGGCCTCAACAATTTCCGGATTGAAATAGACGGAGAGACTCCTAATGAGACTTATAAACTGGAAAAGCCTGAAGGATCACTTCTGAAGGAAGAGTATGCTTCCGAGATATTCAAAGAATATTGTGAAGAAGGTATTTAACTTTTTTATTTATGATAATTGATGGTATGTTATCGTGTTATCTTCAATCAAGTGTATATAATATGCGTGTGTACTTGTTACATACATACATTGTTGTAATATTATCAGACTATTCTATATGTGTGATGTTTTCGCAACTTTGAATTCATGCTCTGAGTATCTTATATCTAGTTTGAAAACTGAATCGATGCGGTCTTATTTGTATAATTATCCTTTTACAGATTTTAAAATCAAGTTTCTGTCCTTTTACATTCTTGTCTGTTAAAATTACATCGCTATGCATTCTGGATATTCATAAAGTGATTTTTTAATTTCACCTTAAACATTTTTAAATTCGAACCCTTTAATATCTCAATTAAATTTAATAAATTCGAATACTCCCTTTTGAAATGCAGATTTTCTAGTTATGCTACTACTCTAATTTTACAAATGAAAATATATACTGCTTCTAGTTTCATAGGTATAATGTAAAGGGTGATTCCATCTGTTGGTTAATTTGTGAACTAGGGCTTATCTCACGGTTGGCAACACTTACAAGAGTCTGCGGTGAACGAATATGGATTGATATGCGCTTGAACAACGTTGGTAAGCACTCAAAATTTGACGCTTGGACGAGGACTCCCATCTTTACCGAAAAATCATTTTTTCGGATGAGTCCCATTGTCATCTTGGTGGCTACGTCAATAAGCAAAATTGCCATATTTGGTGCTCAGAATGGCCAAATGAAATTACCTAAAACTGACTGTTTGGTGTGGTTTGGTGGCATTATTGGCCCTTTTTTCTTGAGATGACGAAGGACGCGCCGTCACGGTCATTCGTGTGCGCCATCGGAACATGCTGACTGACTATTTCTTTCTGGAAACCGATAAAAAGACTTGGTTGGCGTGTGGTTCCAGCAAGACGGCGCGACCTGCCACACAAGCCGCAAAACAATCGCTATTCTTCAAGAACACTTCAAAATCGCGTAATCAGGCGTTTTGGTGATGTGACTTACCCACCGCGAAGCTGCGATTTATTTCCGTCGAATTATTTTTGTGGGGAAGCGTAAAAGATAAATGTTATGCGGATACCCCAGCGGCGACTAAGGACTTGAAGACCAACATCCATGCAGCCATTGGTGAGATAATGCCGCAGACTTTGTAAAATGTACTGGAAAATCGGGTCGACAGAATCGGTTACGTAAAGCTCAGCCGTGGCGCGCATATGAATGAGATTGTGTTTCATCATTAACCGGAAGGATAGTACTCCCAAATAAAAAACCCGTTTGGAAAAAGGATTGCGTTTCCATTTTAACCATCGATTTAAAAATTAACCAACAGATGGATCACCCTTTAGTATCTTTTTCTAATTAGTTTTTTTTTCTAAAATAGATCCTGAATAAATAGTTTATATTTATTTTGAAATGGTTGAGAAGGAAAAAACAGAACTGTCAGCATAAACCGTTTTTCAACTTCACCAAGTTAGGTTTGTTTTATCTTCCCCAAATTTTAATCAACTCCAAATTAAAACGTTGAACAGCTGTAGAAACATACAATCGGTTGATAATTTCAAATACCTAGAGGTATTCATAGATAACCATCTAAGATGGAATAAACATATTGAAAATTTAGTAAAAATATTAAGATACCTTATTTCGAAAATCAAATATTTCAGCAGTTTTCTACACATGATATATCATGCCCTTGTTCAATCATTACTCTCTACGGAATCTTAGCATGGGGGGAGTCATGAATAACTATTATAAAAAGATTGAAATTACGCAGAAGTGGATTTTGAAAGTTGAACAAAAAGAAACGTTATCCCTCAGAAAATCTTTACAATGAATCTCAGCTTTTCGACTGCCGACAAATTTATTTTTATCTTACAATAGTATATTTAACAAAAAATCCAAAATTGTTACTTTCTATCAGCCACAACCATCAAATGCGATTCAAGGAAACCTCTGCACTAATTCCTAGACTTAATAAAACTATCAGCCAAAGATCATTCTATTTTCTATGCTCAAAAATTTATAATGTTATTCCTGCAAACCTTAAACATATAAACTGTATAAAGCGGTTAAAAATTGAATTAAAATCATGGATCCTAAATCATCCAAGGCTACAAATCCATAAGTTTGTTGACACTAACAACCTATATGTTATTTGATCATAAAATGATGCAAATTTATACATTTGACTAGTATACTTAAAGAAAATTTGTTGTATTAATATAACTCAACTTCGGTTTAAACCCAAGCACAAGTGGGTATTTTTGGGTATATTATGTTTATTGGACATTGCCGTTATTATTTATAAACATTATTATTACGTAAGATTCGGGATTTAGAATTGATATCCTTTACATGTTATTTCGATATAATCGTAGCTTAATCATATTTGATACAATTTGCCGTTTATAGCTTGCACACATTGAATACCAACTGTAATATTACACTATTCACTTGCTAATTTTATTGCTGTGTCTAAATTCTAGTAATAAAGACGTTTTTATCTATTAATATTTTGTTGTTTTTATTCTGATATGCAGTTGATTGGAGAACGTTATGGGTATAGATGTTGAGTTTATAGATAACTAAAGACACATAATTTTTTTTTATTCTGTTGTAATTATTGAGTAATACATAATAAAATAATGAGACTACATTTTTGTTTTTGTGCAATGTGGAATTCGGACAACCGTTCGTGAAGTCTTTTAACAGGTAAATTTGTGTATGTGTGTTTAGAAAAAACTAACTATATGTGCATGTGGTGGTGAAGGATGTAAAAACAAAGTTGCCTTACTAAATTCCATCAGTTCATTGCTAGATAACGTCATGTGAATCACCACACGCAGTGGTGTTCTTCTTGGGTTTTCATAAATGCTTTTGGTACTACACTTTTTTTGACGTTTAAAATTTTTATAATCAATATTTAGCTATCCAGATAGTTTTCAGTCACCACTACTTTCGTCATTTTATTTTTAACAGTTGGGTACATTAAAAGTTAGTTTTCAGAAAGGTTCCCCTTATTTTTGGAACGCGGCACTTAGCAAGCTGAAATTGGGGATGATAGAATTCATATATGGATAGTCTTAAGATCCGACCGCTTGAATCAGTATGTATTTTTTTTATAAAATTTGATTTTTAAAATATGATAAATAAGAGTATAATAGATTTCAGCGGGATTGCCTACCAATATTTAGCTGCAATTACCTGTAATTACATATGTAGGGTGAGTTTTTGGTGTGGTCGATAATGTTATTGCGCATAGTATCTCCTTGGAAAATATTTTTATCTCTCCAAGGTCATTCATAACTCTACGGTAACCTAAACATGCATTTTTTGAAATGGAAAGCATTTCATTTTATTGCACATTGGGATACTCCCTTTCATATGAAGTATTTTGATATAACATACTATTGCGTTCTATTTCCAAATTGTTAAGATATTTGACAATCTATCAAATAAAACACTGAATTTTTCGTTAAAAAAAAAGACTTACTTTTTCAGTTTTTTTGACAAGAACGCAAAATAAACTACTTCTTAAAAATTTTTAATGTAACTTCCTGTGAATTTTCAAATTCCCTACTTCTCCATTCCACAAGCTTTTTTATAAGGCTTTTGGAATTTTGTACGCCCGGTTTTTGGATTACAGTTAACCTGTTTGTAAATCAGAATGAACAATATTACAATACCTTTCAAACTAAAAAATAAGCATTTAGTCGGTAACGCCAGATTGTTAGAATTGGCGTATTTTCATTATACTCGTAAATTAAATATACCTAGCCTTATGCAATAAAGTCGAAAACTAAAAAGGCGTCCCTATGTTTTTAGCAACTCAAAAAAACAGTAATACAGACCTCCATAAACCTTATATTCAGAAAAAACTTATGAAAAGGGAAATCAAAAAATCTGAAAATATACTATGTGTTACATTTTAAAAATTTGAGAAATAGCTAATTTTGGCTTCTTGACTGCCCTGTGTAAACAAACCAATAAACTGAAAAGCTGAGTACATAGGGATCAAATATGGGATCATAAAAAATTTTTAAAATGAAAAATTTAGTACTCTAGCTACAATAGTTGCGGAGGTGCAAGTTGTCAAAGTTCAGTGTTTTATGAGATGATTGTCAGCAATTTGGAAATACTCTGCAATAAAATGTAATGCTTTCCATTTAAAAAATGCATGCTTAGATCACCGCATGGTTATGAATCACCCTCTAGAGATGTTTTTTTTCCAAATAAGGAGCATGCTGTTCGCTACAATTTTTGTAATTATTTTTGGATACCATAGGCAATAACAGAGTTATCGACCGAGCCGACACTAAAAAGTCACCTTGTATTTAAATACAATAATTGCGGCTAAGTTTTGTCAGGCAACCCTGCTGTAATCTATTATTATTTATCGTTCATAAAAATAGAATTTTATCAAAAAAACAGATACCTGCAGATTCAAGATGTCGGATCTCATGCTACTATACGTAAAAATGGCAGTTGTTTCAAAACGTCAAACTTGACCGTTTTTGTACATTGGATTGTTATAACTCTACAACTAATCATCAAATATCTATAGTCTCTTGTATCAATCTTCTCTCAGCAGGTTCAATCCGAATATGAAATAAAAAGTGTACCATTCCATCTTAAAATATTGTCATAATATGTCAATCTTTTAGAGCAACATGTCATGTATTACACATTCAAATTTATCCTAGATTTATATAAGGGGCTATAGCATGTTGATGATAAGGTGATGAGTTATAAGCGATTCAATGTTTAAAAATGCTCAAACTTGACAGCTCGCCTGCCTGTCATATTGAAAGATAATAAATTTATACTCTAGAGTGTTAAAGTAGCGATAAGGAGTGCCAAAATAAGGTGTCACGTGATTTTCCATTTGAAAAAATGTTCCAAGTTCGAGCCCGTCCGCCATTTTGAAACTTTCAATTATTACTTTTGCGTTGAAACATAGTATTCATCAATTTCGTTGCCCAGAATTTCAGCTTGTTAACTAGATCCTTTCTAAAAATAAGGTGGTCAGAGGCCTTTCGAAAAGCACGTTTTTTTCATATTTTGCTTTTGTTTTGAATTTGCACTTACAAGACACTCGCATGTATATGTTTAAATTTGCCATTTTGCACTCATAGTTTTCACACAATTCATTTTCTGCATTATTAACCCATTTCTACTAACAATCATCTACACCTAGACTTTTCTATTTATTGTAGGAGTACTTGAAGTGGAATTCTTGCAAGAAAACACTGTCCGCTTGTATTTCGACGGTCTAGATATCGCAAATCTTCTGATGCATGATCTAATGGAAGAACTTGGGGATACATCATCAGCAATCGAGCAACGACAAGATGGCACTATTTCCAACTCATCAAACGAAATAGCGGAAGAAACTAGCAAAAAGATACTTCCTGACGAGACTATTCTAGATACTGATAGCGCAAAACAAATGACTCCTGAAAGACCATCATGTCTTGACATGGATGAGCAAACAGAATATTTGGATACTCAAACGAATCCAGACATAGAAACAAAAACAGATGACCTTACTGTCGATGCGATTTCTGATATACAAACAAATGTAGAAGATTCTGAAGAGAAGATCAGAAATCGCAGCTTAGCCTCAACTGCAAACCTTTTAACAGAGTCAAATAATCTTGAGACGTCCAAAGAACCATGTAAAGTTGATTTCAGTGATACTGGCAAAATTCAATCAATAGACAATCGAAAATTAGCATTAAACTGCGATGAAAGGATTTGGCCTGCCCCTCGGTCAGCATCTGAGACGCCTGGAAGTGGGGAAGCGGCGGAAAAGAAAATTGTGACAAGTGCATGCTCGGAAATACTATCGGACCGTGAAGCATTTCTAGATACACAGAATAGTGAAAGCGCGAAAATCTGTAGTGAGAGTATAATCAAGCACAGTGAATTATATTGTGATCTTAACGAACGTGAGGAAGAGGCTACACCTGCAGTTGAGGATACAACTGCCCTTGTTCCTGCATCGAAAGAATTTTGCGAGTTAACCAGAGAACTGTCAGAGGTACAAGACGTTAGTGAAGTTCAATCAGCAGAACAAAAAGAAGTCACACCTCAGACAATTAACACAACCACAGCTAGTGATAGTGGAAGAAGATTGCCTCCAAATGAGGAAGATGAGTGGGATAACAGTGGTTTTAAAACTTCAACTGGGGATAAGGAAACAAGGCCAGCAAATGTATTGCATTACATGTATAATAGGGATATTAAAACAGTTGAAAATGAAGGTCTTTATCCAACAGCCCAACAAAAAGAAGTCTCAACTCAGACACCAAACACATCTGCAAATAGCGATAATGATTTTCAACCTTTTCAGCCGATTCTTAGAACATTTCCAGGGACGCCCTTGAAAGATGTGTTGCCTGGATGTTTGTGTAGCTCTGTGACAACTGCAGCTGGAGAAATTACGGAAACGGATGTGGCGAGTTCAAACGAAACATGTGACCCTGAAGCCAGGCCAGGAGACCAATCAGGCACCAAAGCATTGAGTCATACTACAAAGGAAAATACGGAGATAAGGTCGATAGCAAATATTCTGGATTACGGGGATGATAGGAATATCGGAACTTTTGAAAATGAAGATCTTGATCAACCAGCAGAACAAAAAGAAGTCGCACCTCAGACAGTAAACACGACTACAGGTAGTGATAGTGGTAGAAGAATGCCACCAAATGTGTTGGATTTCTTGGATAACAGGGATAATATCAAAACAGTCGAAAATGAAGGTATTCATCAAACAGCAAAACAAAACGAAGTCATAGCTCAGACAGCTATGCCAGGAGACCAATCAGGCACCAGGGCGTTGAGTCATACTACAAAGGAAGATACGAAGAAACGGTTGAGAGCAAATATACTGGATCACGGTGATGATAGGAATATCGAAACTGTTGGAAATGAAGATATTGATCAACCAGCAGAACAAAAAGAAGTCCCAGTTCAGTCAGTAAATACAACCGCAGCCAGTGATACAACTGCTACAAAGAATACAACTGAAGAACAGTTTAAGGAAGAAGATGATTCTGAACAAGTTACTTCCAACAGCTATTTGAAAGCAGCTCTAACAGATACGACGAAATCTGTGGTTTGTGATGAAATTCAATCAGCGGAAATTGAAAAACGAAGAAGTAGAGCTTCGCTTGATCATGATGAAAAGATTATTCCTGGTTACTTTTCAAGACCTCAGATATTTGAAACGGTAGAAACAAAAGATTTGGAGACTGAATCTCTCAGCGAAACGTTAGATGTATCTACTGATGTTAAGACCATAGAAGGTGTTTTAAAAGGTGGAGTCAAAACAGAAGTTACAAATGATACTACAGACCTAACCAAAATCGAAGATTCAAATGAAGAAATACAGTTAAAAAATAGATCACTGAACGTCATTTGAAATAACTACCTAATAGTGGATGCCCAACTTGAACTACAAAAGATGGTGACAGTATTGACGCATCAACGAATCGTATTAAAGAAACAAGAATCAGGGGAAAACTTTGATAATTTTGGATATTCATAAGAATGTTCACCAATTATGTTTTTTACTTATAACTGGTCAAACGAATTTTAATCTTAAGACAGGTATTTATGCCACCCCACTACAAAACATACATACATACTTTCATCATAACCCATTTTTATGCGAATTTTTTCTTATGAATTTCCGAAATACGAAAGACATGGTAATAAGAAAGGGTGTTCTTCAATTTTTTAGGAAACATTTTTTGATAAAATATTGCCGAAAATAACATATTTTTCAAAAAAAAACAAAAAATGGAAAAACAACCCCTTCTCTTTCGTGTTTCCACATATCTTCGTTAGCTTAAAAATTAAGTTATACGATACTTACAATTTTTTCACAAAAAAATTACATTTTTAAAAAGTTTCTAAGTCCTACTCAAACTTCTTTATATCTCAACAAATGAGTGAGTTATGATGGAACTGCTACTGAATGTTATGTTTCACATACGTATTGATTGTTGTATATGAGATATCATTTAGAATCATGAAATATATCTTGTGAAAATGAAAAACAGTTATGGATTTCACAATTCTATCGCTTCATTGTTTATGATGCTACATTTCGCATTTTCAGTTTCTTTGCCTTTTGAATCACGATGTTTTGATTGAAGTGAAACTACTGATTATCTTTGAATATTAAAGTAATCAATGAAAACGTCATGACTCAATATTAGCCTAAGGTTATGACCTCTGAATAGGGTTGCAGTGAATGAACAGACCCCGCACCTAAACAGTGAGAAAACACTTTCACTGGAATTAACTGAGTACCTACCGAAGCGATAGTTGATACCATGATGATAAAAATAGTACATCGGACCTAGCTCTGGTAACTCGGTTTTCAGGCAGAAGTGGTGAGTCGAACTTCAAAATACCAATGTTTGTATATAGCTATATAAAAAGAAAATATACTAATATTTAAACCAAAGACCATTAGAGCTCTACTTTATTCAAACCTCATTTACTCTACGTCTAAGTGATCAGGAGTACTCGATAGGCGCTTCTACTTGCTTGTCATTTCCTGTCCAGGAATTTATAGCCTGCTCGCTAATAAGACCGCGGAAGGCGGTTGCTGTCAAAATAACAGTGAAAGTCCGGTCAAAGTAAACTTCAACATACATTTCTGATATTTTTGAACCCTTGATTAACAGAAAATGCCGCATAGCTTTCTACGATTTTTTTTTAATGCTAACGTTAAAAATCATTGGAATAATGCCATTCAAAATTTTACCTAGAGGTGAGTCCAACACTTTTTATACAAACTAGTCCCAATAGTTTCCTGTTTAAAATACTAACTGGAGATATTATTTGCATGGTTATATTAAGATACGACATTTTTAACTTCGATAACCATTTCTGACTGAAAACTGAGGTTCTAGGTCTAGGCCTAATGGACGTTTATGGATCGTCAATCGAGCGAGCAAAATAAAATGTATGTGGGGTCTTTGAAAATACAATCATGTAGTAAATAGTACTCGTAATGTGTATTGCCAATATGTAAAACAGCGAAGTTGCTTTTATGAAATTTGGTTTGCGGAATTGTAGTGAGGTCAGCATAAGTGATATTCACACACATTTTTTCGTACCAATCACTGACTAATTTTATAAGATACAGCTTCGCCACCCTGTATCTCTGTACGTATTATGTTTATAGATAGTTTTTGTTCTTTTCAATATGGATATCGCATTGGGAGTAGCCCTACAGAGTTTGTCCGGAAAGTAAGGAGCTCCCTGGAACTTAGTCGAGGAAACAAAAAGAAGTCCGCTGGGGCCAGATCGTTACTGTATTGTGGCTGACAAAGGCGTATGGGACGGTGCGTTGTCGTGGTGCAGTTTCCATGACGACCGAATTTCTCTTCGGATGCGGGCGACCCTGTGGTTCGGTCTTTGAAGAACTTCGTTGTAAAATTGAGCATTGACGGTCTGGCCAGGGGGTACAAACTCGTGGTGCTCGATTTCCTTAGCATCGAAGAAGATAATGTCCATGGATTTCACCTTGGACTTGCTCATTCGAGCTTTTTTTGGGCGCCGCGACGCGGACGTGTGCCATTCCGCACTCTGCCTCTTTGTCTCCGGGTCGTACTCGTCTAGTAAGTTTGGATCATCCGCTCACAGCTGTTTCAGTTCCTCACACACAGCCACACGACGGTAATTTTTGAACGTCGGTCAAAAGTCTGGGCACAAATTTTACGCCTGGCTAAGTCTTCCGACACAATTTCGTGAATAGTTGGTCTTTGGCAAGTGCAAAAGGTCAGCAATCAAGCGGACACTCAATCGACGGTCTGTGCTGAGAATTTATCCCACACGGGTCACATTGTCCTCTGTCCGCGATATCGATGGACGTGCTGAACGCGTTTCGTCATCGACCTCCTCCCGCCCTTCCCGGAACGACTTGTGCCACTTTTACTTGTGTATATGACAGGCAGGCATCCCCAAACGCGGTTTGCAGCAAATCCGATGTCTCCTTCGATGTTTTGTTTAGTTAACTCGCTTATCTTTGCTCTAAAGTTTTTTCCATCGTAACTTTGACGATGTCGCAAAACAAGGGCTCACAAAAAGCAGCGTACGCACCCTCCAACAGCTTGGAAGCAACTGACAAGTGTACCGCTGAAGGTTCCCAACAACGATACACATACACTGAAGATAGGATATTGCGCATGTGGGCGGAGCTTCGTGACGTCACCCGGAGAGTTATCGGCTCGTGGTTACCAGCGGCAGGATTGTCGTAACGTTACTGCAGTTCACGTGTATCGTGATTAATACTATATAGTGCGATTTGTTGTTGTTTTTTGGTGGTTTTGTGACTTGTTGTATTAGTTATACATACCTTCTATACCCTGTGTGGTTGATAAATTGATAAAAATGCGGTGTGCTGTTGTGGGATGTAATTCCGACAATCAGTCAAAACGGAATCTTTGCAAAGACACGAAGTTCCACAGTTTTCCTCAAGACCCAAACTTTAGTAAAAAAATGGCTACATCTCACAAAAAGATAAGACAAAGTCAATGTAAAAAGCGCTAGGGTTTGCTAGAAAATGCTTTAGAGGATCTGAACCGACGCTTCAGCGTCCAATACCTGTTAACATGACGTCTTAATCAAGATGTGATAGAAAACTTTTTCGGAGTAATTAGGACAAAAGATGGTCTTCATGACCATACAAGTCCTCTAGAGTTTAAGTATAGAATAAGGTCATATATGTTGGGACGAAACGAAGGTGCATACTCAGAGTACCTATTGCAGCGTAGAGTCATAGATAGAGGATACTCCAGACATTCCACTAACCACTAACCGCATCATTAACGAGAATAAACTGAATGCACGCGAAGTATCAGCTGACTATACCGAGCAAGTTTTAGTGGAAGAAATAGATGAGCTCGAGTATGACGGGCTGGAAAATTTGGCCGGTTTTGTTTACAATAAATTGCAGGATGAGAGGTTGAAAAGTTCCTCAAATGAAACTTATTCGTGGATAGACCATCTTAGTGAGGGTGGATTATCAAAACCTTCCGCAACTTTCATGAATCAAATTGAGAAGCTGAACAAGGTAGTCGCTACATTCAATGGGGACGAAATAGTGACAAAAAAGCAAGATTTTATAGGTGAACTTCTGTTGAAGAGCAGCAACATTGACTGCCCTGAAAAAGATTAAAAACTGTTTTTCAGGTCAAGGGTGTGAAAATCCGTCCAGCCGTTTGTCCTGTAGGTGAAAATATGCAAGTTATCCATATCAACCCAAATGATAATCACTCTCCGCGTGACGTCATGCCAGCCGGCGGACGAAAATCGAACAGCGAAGCATACGGCCCTGTACGTTCCCACCACCCTTCCATACTGGTCGCGTCGCGGCACGTTGCCTAGTCCCGTCACAAATAAATGAAGCTCATTACTTTCCGGACAAACCCTGTATATAGTATAAAAATATTTTGATATCTCTAAATGGAAAGCACTTTGTTTTTAAGAAGGGCTTCGTACACATCCACTATCAGTATTATTTATTTATTTTGAATTTTATTTACTCTAGGTATCTCGGTTATGGGGTGGTCATGTTTTGAGTGCTTCAGGTACTTTTACTATTAATGGAAGTCCAAAATAATAGTGTTTGAAATATCTGAAACATTTATAAGTTCATGAACGTATTTTTAGGCAGTGCTTGTCTACCACCATGGATACGGACGAATTCTTTCCTTGCAGCTCTTGTATTTTTATTATTTTTCATAGGCAATGTTACTATCTCGAACTTCTCCTCTCCTGATCAAACCATTTTGACCTTTCGTGGTCGAACATTTTAAGATTCCGAGATGTCAAGCACAACAATCTTGATACAAATGAATAATAGGGACACATACAGTTTTTGCCTAAATTATTGAAAATAATTATATTAGACCACATATATATTTAGAAAAAAGTCACTATCATCTCCGCAAAAAATATACTGGTTGCTCCATTTAAAAAAATGATAAAGCTTCATTCAGTAGCTTTTGATTGAAACAACCTGTATATAAAAAAGACAACGCATAAAACACTTTATAATAGTCCCCAAAACTTTTGTCTGAAACTGTTTCTTCTAAATCGGCATACAAAGAAGTTAGAGGTTGTCATTTTATAGCCGGACACTGCAGTCGCTAAGACGTTTTTCCCTTGTCGTTATGCAAGGATATTTTTAGCAAACTATATTGGTACCTTTACTTATTTCAAAGGAGTGGAATTGTCTGTTTTTTTTTGTGAATCTTTTAATGTTTTATTATATGATGCTGCTATAATTTTTAAAATGTAGGATGATTTATGACAAGGCCTTGTAGGCAAATAATCGTTTTTGTTTTCAATAAAACATTTGTGTTCTTCGTTATAACTGTTTTATGAACAGTATTTTTGTGTAATGTTTGTTTTGTATTCAATGAATATATTCGTAAGAAGCAGGTTGTGTTTTTATAATAATGATAATAGTATACAGGTTGTGTATTCAATGATTACTTAACGCGAGGTCTAAAAACGGGCAACGCGCGATATCGAGCACGCTGTGCAACAGCAGCTCGGTCGAAACCGGCGCTTCACCTGAGAAGGAGACAGCGTTGCCGCCGTTCTTTGGCCTAATGCGTAATCATTCCTAACATACCTGTATTAATCTTTTTTTTATTCTAACAGACACTAATTTTATCAAAACCGTTTAATGAGCAAAAGCAATGCCGTTTTATTGAAATCCCAGTGGCGTATATGAGGCCGTCATCGCCAAAACCGGTGCAGAATACTCATACGGTTGTTAGCAAATTTGTCAGTTGTATGTGAACTGCGATCAAAGTTTATTATAGCTAACAGTCAGCTATGAAACTACTGTCCGTCATTTCGGCGGAGTAAATCGCATTAATATATACAGGGTGACTTCGAAGTTGAGTCATTTATTTTAACAGTGAGTAGATCTGATCAAAAAAATGTTTTTTTCCTTTAACATTTTTCTGGTAAAATCAAGTAACAAAGAAACAAAAAAGCGAAAAAATTTGAAACGCTTATCACGATGTTTTTACTACAATTTTATTCAGTTGTATTCAGTCAATGTGTCAGTCGGTAACGCGTGAGTGAATAGTGGTGCTTGTTGCGTGGCTCAAACGAAATAAAAAATGGCACATGTTTACGAAAATGCTGAACTTGTGGACATGATTCTTATTTACGGGGGGGAGACTTTAAAAAATGCTGCCGCGGCATCACGGATTTATGCGGATCGGTTTCCCAATCGAGTGTAACCAACCCCTCGTGCCTTTGTTAATGTAGTACAAAGGGCTCGTGAATCAGGTGACTTAAGACCTCACAGGGAGGGCATGCGGGTACTCCAAGACCCCACGATCAAATACAGGTCCGCACTGAAATACTTGTCGGGAGGATACTTTATAAAACAAGGTAATATTTTTTTTATTTTTACACACATATTTTGGTTTATCTTCCTTCTACAATCATTATCTGAAAATTAATAACTCAACTTCAAAGTCACCCTGTACCGAGCAAAAGAGGAGAAACATTTTATTCATTTAAAGATTCTATTTAACTATTAAAGTAAACTAAACACTTATGTTTTATTATAACTTAATGTAACATGTATATATATATATATATATATATATATATATATATATATAGGTATATATACAGTATGGGAAAAACCATTATTATACATTATGATGAGGAAGAGAGATGGAAATATACAAAAGTATGTAGGTGCGTGAAAGACACTCGATTGTAGGATCTTATCTGGCAGCGTCGGAGTGTGACGGACAACGGGGTAAAGTAGAAGAGTGATAAAAGAGAGATGGCAGAACGGGCGCTGGCGCCTACCGCTTAGACGGATGCGCTCAACAAATGCGATTTGTTTCCCCCATTCGCAGAGTTGCCGATACCAATATGTCATATTTCTAAGAAATCTAAGTCCCCAAATTTCGGGAAAAATAGCTGCGGATTCCACATAAGAGTATTCCAAAAATGAAAAAAGTTCAAACTATTAAAATTGTATTAGTGTTTAATGGTTCAAATCATATTTTTCATGTTTGTATATTGTTGTATAAATGATTTTGTAATCCCTATTCTTGTTGCCAGTAGAGATACAACAGTATTGAGAGAAATCATGGACCGCTAGATAGGGCTACAACTACCATATGACTATCAAATAGTAGTGATGAACAGTGTTTGTTTATAGCACAGTTGCCTGGTGTGGCGAATTTGCGCCATAGGGGCGATTTGACAACTTTGAAGGACAACTATAACGGTTACTATAGTGCCCGGTATTCGGGAATCTGGCAATACCTGATGTTGAGTAAATACTAGATCACGTTTCTTGCTTAGTTTGCTGAAAATTCTACAATAGACGTACATTTTGAGAAACAGAGATTTGGTGACGACAAAATCGTAAAAATATAACGCATTTTCGTAAAATAATTTCTTTGTTGAAAAGACTGTGGCTTGATGACCCATTGAACGAGGATAGTGTCCCGCTCCGCTTTGAATATTCGAAACACTATACTCCAGCAGCATTCAGCTTCAATGTTATCTTTATGAAGTTCTAACGTCTAGGCCATGCTGATTAAAAGCTTGAATGAATCAACACTTAACTCTAAATTCCCCACAATTCGGGAAGCTCTACTCAAATTGGCAACACAGCGTATCTGCCTATTATTCTCATTCATGATACAGGTCTGCGGTTAACGGTAGGAAATATGTACGAATAGCGATGAAAGTAGACGAGCCGATGCGCTGTTGCCAAGAAATGATTTCCCATGTATAACAATGGTTTTTCCTAAGATGTATATATCACTTGTCATCTGTCGACGCATTATCTTTCCATGCCGTCCCCCTCTCCACGTGTAGCGGAAGTAGGAGGTTAGAGACTGCATTCGGATTGTTGCCCTGTCTTCTCATGTTTAATAATTTTTAATATGTAACATGTCACGAAGGTATCTGTCGTTATCAACAAGCCCAATGTCTCCGTCCTTTTGTTTTTATACTTATTACAAGTTCTATCTTCTCTACGTTCGTTTTGAAACACCTTGTGGCTGCAACCTCAACGACGAGTAAGTTGTTTGACAATTTAAATCTGTCCTGTTTTCTTTGCTAGCATCACAATTGTGTTTTCAGAATCCTGATGAAGGCTCCATAGAGAATGCCGAAAGCTTGGTTTTATCGTCAAAAGAGTCAACTTAAGCCTAAAAATTTGCCAATTTCCCAATTCACAATTAATTGTATTTTGTGCCCAACTGGTCGTTGGCTTTGGCAATGACTACTGCTCACGTAATATATATATATATAGGTGAAAAATAAAGCTTCCGCCTTTAGTTGGGTACTTCGACAAAATTCAAGCAATGAGAACTCTTTATACTGTATTAGTCTCTAGCTTTCAATGGAATAATGAAGTATAAAGAGTCCTCATTGCTTGAATTTTGTCGAAGTACCCAACTAAAGGCGGAAGCTTTATTTTTCACCTAACTGGTCTAGACGACAATGACCACGTCTCAAGATTATATATATATATATATATATATATATATATATATATATATATATATATATATAATGAACGTGTAGCCTCTGTATACCAGTAATTTTTGATGTATATAATGTTACGCAGAAATCCACTGATGATACGAACCTCAGTAAATAAATACTGATCGTGTGACATTCGTTTTACCGTTTCTGAGATCCCAAAGGCGAGGTTCGAATTTAAAACATATACAGGGTGTTCCATAATTATTGCGACAAAATGATAGGGGTTGTAGAGGGCATCAAAATGAACAATTTTGCCTTATAAACCCCTGTTCGGAAATATGCCGTTTGGGTTGCAGCAAAAAAAAAGATCAGTTTCTTGAAACACCTTACCTACAGTAATTGCTCAAAGTGTCCTCCACCTTGCTCAATACACAGCTGTGCACGATTGTTCAATGATCGGCGAACTCTGTGGCATACCCCCGGTATGTCCTGAACATATGCGGACGCGGCCATCACTCTTCCCAGTAGCTCTTGTTGGTTGGGAACAGGAGTTTCGTACACTAAAGCTTTCAGATGGCCCCAGAGAAAATAATCCAGTGGGGTCAGGTCGGGTGACCTCGCAGGCCAAGGCGCAGGGCCACCTCGGCCTATCCACCTATTTGGAAATTTGTCGTCCAAATACTGCCGCACTTGTAAAGAAAAGTGGGCTGGAGCGCCATCGTGTTGAAACCACATGTTGGCTCTTATGTTCAGTGGCACATTTTCTAATAGTTCCGGTAGCACATGCTGTAAGAATCGACCATAAGCATGCCCATCCAAACGTGGTGGAAGCAAATATGGCCCGATGATATGCTCGTCCACAATGCCCCACCAGATGTTAATTGAAAACTGATGTTGGTCTCTATGGATGGCTATGGCATGAGGGTCTCCTTCATCCCAAATGTGACTGTTACGGCTATTAAAATAACCGTCCTTTGTAAAACAGGACTCGTCAGTGAACAAAACGTAACGACCAAAGATTGGTTGCCTCAACTCCTGCTGCAGCCACCAACGACAAAAACGTCGACGCGGCAGATAGTCTTCTGGACCCATGGCTTGGGCTTTTAAAAGGTGGTATGGGTGTAGTTGCTGGTCAAGGAGAACCCGCCAAACTGTAGTTTGAGACGCTCTCATATCAGGTGCAATAGCAGAATCGCTTCCTCAAATTCTATTGCGTGCCTCGTGAAGGGCCGCCCTGCTCCCGCGAGGTGTCTGATGCTGCCACTGACACGAAGACGTCCATGCATCCTTGCAAAAATGGCGTGATGCGGATGAGGACGTTCTGAAAACCGTTGGGCGTAGATTCGCGAGGCTCGTCTTCCGTTACCACCAGCTTCTCCGTAAATTAAATGCATATCCGCCAGCTCCGCATACGAATAACGGTGCATTTTAACACTAAGGTACTGTTATTTACTATCTAGTTTGACGCACCACTCAGATAAATTAAATGAATCGGTGTGGAGAATTTACGATAACAAAAATGTAAACACAGCAGGCTTTTTTTACAAACCGGCGAGACCATGAAATGTTCTAGACGAACATTTTGGAGCTCGTGAATTTTTTGTTTCTCCTATGAGCCCTTAAGGTAAAATTAGCGGTAGTGCTCAAACGGCATATTTACGAACAGGGGTTTACAAGGCAAAATTGCATATTTTTATGCCCTCTACAACCCCTATCATTTTGTCGCAATAATTATGGAACACCCTGTATATGCTTTTAGCAAAATTAAATTTATGTTTAACATAGATTTCAACTAATCCTAGTAATTCCTCATCTTATGTTTGTTAATCTTGTGTAATTCCTCAATTTATGTTGGTTAATCTTGTGGAAAACCCTGAATGAATAATTTAATTTTGTAAAAAATGTCTTCATTTAATTTTTGACGAGTTAGGGTACGCCCTTGGAAGAATTTCAAATATAGGGTGTTATTTAAGTACGTTTTAAGGTGAAAAGTTCATATAAACATAGGTCCAGAAATGCTTCATTTCCAAAATACAGGGTGTCAAACTTGGATGGCCATGACTGCGGACCTTTGCGCCCGACCCAGTTTTTTTCCCAAGAATTGGCGAGCTACTAGGTATGCTGAAGTGAGGTGTTGCCTCATCGTGCATAAACCATATTGCTCCTCTTACTTCCAGCGGGACATTTTCTAGTAGTTCAGGTAAAATAAATTCCAAAAAATTACGATACTCTTGACCATTTAATCTCGGGGGTAAAAATCAGGTCCCATGAGATAATCACCTATAATACCAATCCAAACGTTCACGGAAAACTCTTATTGATAATTATATTCTGAAACCACATGGGGATTTTCTGATATGATTATTGTGAAAGTTCATAATTGAATTTCCGGAAAAACATGCTTCATCCGTAAATAAAATACGGGATAGAAATCTTGGAAATGCTACACCTGTTGTTACAATAAGCTACTCGTTGGGGAAAATCGGCAGGTAATAACGCTTGAACACGCCGTATGCGGTAAGAATACAGTCGATATTCCCTTAAAATCTGCCATACAGTAAAGTAAGATTTGCTTAATTGTTCTGCAATTTTGCGTGTACTTGTATCGGGGCTACGCTCAACTTCATGTAAAACTGCAAAATGCATATCGGCCATTTCTGTGTTTGTAAATTGAACCATTTTCCAATATTAGTAATTTAATAGCTTTAGACTATTAAAAACACTTCAAAAAATAATTACGATCATTACTTATGCACTGCTTTAACTAAGTTATGTGATGTCAAACTTTTGTTTGAGTAGCAATTGTTTTCCCTTTAATATGGCGCCGTTATCTTTGCTTACTTATAAATTGTTAAGTTATGCGATTATTTTGCTATTTTGTTTTATCGAAATTAGTTTTAAATATGTGAAAAAAATTCAAGATGTTAATTGCCTAATTAGTTTGATGGTTTTGATCTTTATTAGGTTATAGTCCCAGGGACATGCAATAAAGTGCTTTCCATTTGTTTATCTCGCAAACGAAGCGATATATGAAAGAAACTCAGGAGACAAAAAGGTTGTATTTTTAGCTGCTTAATTCGAAAAAAGTCATTGACGCACAAATTTTTTGTCAACGATGTTGGTTAGGGTTTTTTCCGGGGTGCCTTTGAACTTAATAATTTAGGAAACACCGATTTTTTAAATACAGTTTGTCACCTTGTATCTTGAAAATTGACCATTTCTGGACTTATGTTTATGTAAACTTTTCATCTTAATATTACTCAAAGAATCACATCCTGAAGTACCCTGTATTTCTAATTTTATTGGCCAGTCAAACATGGAGGATTATTAAGCTTCAGAACGTTTCCAAAGTCTGTTTTGTATACTTTACAACCTTCCGAAATTTTTCGAACAAGTCCAACATTTTAAAAAAAATGAATTTGCTTTCATCGTTTCTGCCCACTTCAGGTTAGAGCGAAAATAGGCATGCTGTGAATGCGTGGAAAGTACCGAATCAAACTACTTGATACTATTTTTTGAAAACTTTTTTGTTAAATCATAGATACCTGATGATGATTTTAATGCTTTGAAATTTTCTGCCTCTGAAGACAGTATCTAGTCGGATGATCATAATTGTATCTCAGAAGTCATACGATCACTTTTAATTTCGAAAAGCCCCTTCCAGCTAGTGTAGCTTCAATCTGTAGGGTCAAAAATAGGAATCATTGTATTATCATCACCTATAGATATACGATATATCGAAGGACTTGATTTGATTCATCGTTAATTTATAGTTTAGCGTACGGCCTAAAAACTTGCATGATATTGTGATTAACACGACTGATTTTTACCTTCACATTTTTTTGTAAATAAGCGAGTCACTTTTAATTAGTTTGCTCAGTTCTATGCCTTTAATTTGTTCGCCTAGATGGGCAGGATTTTGCTTTATAAAGCTTTATGAGTTCCCTGCCGATATTACCATGTCTTATTTAATAAAAAAAAAACTTTCCTACTTTATATAACGGTGCCAAATACAATTATTATAAGAGGCTAAATCCCGAAGTGCATTTTAAATAATCTACCAACAATATCATGCCGATATGTTAAGTTTACAGCCTACCTGTGACTTATGACAAGTCTCTTGAACGTCTGCATTTCCCACAATACAATACATCTCACGTATATTATGATAGTGATGATATTTCATAATCATCTTCAATGAAATATCCCCGAAAGCATTACCATTGATAATCTGAACATTAATCGAGACAAACGCCATATTTGATATTTCTACATTTGGATAAAGATAGAGAATCCCGGCAAGCAGCACGTCACGTGATGCCGGTAATGCAGTTTCCTCGATTTTGCCTGGAGAGGATGACCTTGGTGTTGCCAGTTCGCCCATGACGTTTCACCTCCCTGGCTGCACTCTAGATGCTGAATATTAAGTGGCGATGCCCAAATATTTTAGTGACCTTTAACTTTCAAGTATTGGCGAGTCTTGTAACAGGATGACAATGACCAAAAAGGTAAGACAAGTGGCAGAAGCAGAGACAGAGAAGAGTTGCCGATTAAAAAATAAAGGCTTATGTGGCTTATCACTAAGTGTATAATATATTTTGTGGCTTATCATATAGCTCAAATTCAACTCTCGCTCAAATAAGGACGTGCCGTATCCCTATCAAGGGCTCGCGCAGTCGGAAAGCGTTCCGAGTTCTGCGTTCCATATTCTTTGTAACTAATAGATATCTCTATAGAGTCGCGAAGATACAGCAGCAGTTAAACCGCGCCAGTTAGTGTGAACACTCGTTCTTGTGTTCTATTGTCAGAAATACAAAGAACTCGTGGAACGCCTCGTTCGCAAGATGGCTTCCATAGAAACATTAATTTATGTAAGGGAAAGGCATGGCTTGAAATAGCCAAGGAAGTGGGAAAATAACTTTTGAGGAGAATGAATTAAACTAGCATACATACAAAGCATAGACTACCATAACAACACTTTTTTCATATTGCTAATATTTTGTACGCTTCGCAGGTGAGTTATGGATGGCCTAAGGATATGTATGTATTTTAGTAAATTATAATTTATCAAATACTTACAATTGTTTCATTATAATGTCCTGTTACAATGCAAGACTAGTTGAGAAATATATTGACTTGCATTTCATAACTAACGAACGAGATTAAATAAATGATAACTCTGAAAATACTATCAGGATTTTGATGAAATTTTGACCCTAGGTTATTAGTATGAAAATGACGAAACAGCTCTGCAGTTTTTGCAAATCAATACAGTGACAGCGGAGTTATCATCCAAAAACAAACAAAAAAAAACTGTCAAACTTCGTTTTTTGACATTTCTGAGGCTTCTGACTTATCGAAGTTTTGCTTGCTGAAGACAGATCTGCAATTATTTTTCGGCGCTCAAAAAAGTGTTTCATCGTTCATTTTGTATAATAGACCTTGGCGCCACTATGCGTCGAACGTCCGAGACTAAATAGTTCATCCCATCGTGTAAGAGACACACTTGACAATTGTGGGGTGTTGAACGTTGTATTCAACGTTGGAAGCATCGTGTGGGACCCGCATAACACAAAAATGTCACTTGCTGATCAGCTGTTCACCTCAGTAGACGTCAAAGCGTGATGGTTACTCGTGAAATATGGTATATAAAGCCACGTCCTTTAATAGTGGCAGGCACTAACTTTTTTAATTTCAAATTCCAAGTCTTATCTTTGTTCTACTGCGCCTGCTCGGATGTCAAATCCGGCCAGGAATTATTAGTGCTTGACTTTATTCGACGTTCAATAACTCCCTATTCTGTGGCAGTGTTGCCATCCATTCGTAGCGACTTGTCGCGAAAATATTACTTTGAGACGTTTTCAAAAACAAACCTGTTTGTAGCGACTTTTTCGACTTAGATTAGGAAAATTTATTTTTAATTATTTAACGATTTAGATATTAATTGAAATTATCGTAATAAGTACATACATTTATTTATATTCAAATTATGTTTAAGGACGAGGCGCTACTGAATGCCGGTTGTCATGTATGCTTTATCGGCTCAGCTGGGATTACCAGGATACCACGTAATCGTATTAGCTGTGCTCTGGTACTTCCCAGAAACTTCTTGGTCTCGTCAAACAGAATTATTTAAAGTTGCACTAATCGAAGATAAAAATCCGACTGCAAGTGGAATTTATAATGAATTTTTAAACCCTTTTGTAAAAGCATACTTGGAATTTCTTAATTATATTTTACCTCTATTTAATGCATTCAACTGTCTTTTTCAGTATGAAAAAGCTTTATTCCCCATTATTACCAAAGAAAGTAAGAGGTTTATCAGACAACTGTGTTGAAATTTTGTTAAAGCGGAACTTCTTGTTGATGAATCCCTATTTACATTAAATTTTTTCCATCCCCATTGTTTACTACCATTAGGAGAAATTCAGCTTATGCTTAGCCTGGAGACATATAATACATATATTAAAAAATTTAGATAAAGGTGACGTTCAACATTTTAAGTTGAAATGCTTGAGTTTTTACCAAAAAGCTGCTACCGACTCTAAAAGATTTCCTGTTAAAGATACGCGGATGGAACATCTTGATTTTATAGAACCCAATAACGTTTTGAATTTTAATTTCACGGAAAATTCAATACATATTAAAGTTGTTTTAAAAAAATTTTAAACATGTTGCTGATAGTAATTTGGCGTTTCCAGAACTAACTAAAATACAAAATTATTTTTCTTTCGAAGAAAAAGAACAGCTTAAACAAAAATCAGCGGTAGCTTTTTGGGGTGAACTGAAAGAATTAACGACCAATATGCTTTTGCAAATATTGGAAAAAATTTTACCAGTATTTTGATAATTCCGCATGGAAATGCTGATGTCGAAAGAACGTTTTCAAATATGGCAGATATAAAAACTAAAAAAAGAAATATAATAATAATAATAATAATATTTATTTACTCAATGTACAAAGATAACAAACAATATGAGTAAATAAATATAAAATCAAAACAGGCCCAATAGAAGGCATCGCCTGTACATGGACCAATAATTTAAGTTGAAACTGTAGAATGCAAATGACAAAAAAGGACAAAAATTAGCTACAGTAGATTATGTATTTAGTTGATGTTCGTATTTATGAGTTTATGAATTTCAGTTCTAGATATAGAATGTAGCCACTTTTTTAAATTTCTTTTGAAACAATTTCCGAAACGTAAATCTTTTAAGTCTTTAGGTATAATTTCATAAAATTTAGTCGCTAAATAGAGATATGATCGCTGCATTATAGATTTATGCGGTTGAGGAACTACTGTGCCACGAATTTTGTATCTGGTATACTGATTATGTTTAATTTTTTGGTCGGTGTTTACAAATTTATGGTAGTGAGTGATACTGTGTAAGAAATAAAGCTGTCTTATATCGTACATTCGAACATCTGCATATAATTTTTCAGTGGGATAAAGTTTCGTTTTTTTAAATATCATTTTTAGAATACTTTTTTGAAAAACATCTAAATTATAGACATGTGAGGAACATGCAGCTCCCCATGCTAATATACCATAATGTGAGATGAGGCTCAATCAGTGCATGGTATAATGTTTGAAGATATTTTTCTGTCAATATATTCCCAAGGTATTTAATTTTATAGGATACAAATCTAACTTTCTTTAAAATATAATTGACATGGATGTCCCATCGTAAGTGAGGATCCAAGACCACTCCAAGGTATTTTATGTTGGGCACTCTATTAATTTGCATTTTTTGATCATTAATATTGAAGGAGAAATTTGTGTAATTTGGCAGATGTCTAGCATAAGATCCAAATGGTAAAAAATGTGTTTTAGAGTAGTTAATGCTTAATTTTCTACTGTTAAACCACCGAATAATTTTGATAAAATCATTTTCAATTACATTTTTCAGATCAGACCAGTCAGTGCCTTCATATAATATTGCAGTATCATCTGCAAAACTAGTTATTTTGCCAACACAATTAATTTGGGAAATATCATTTAAAGATATATTGAATAAATTAAGTGTTGACCTTTTCTGTTGTATTTTAAGGGTAACATTGGATTTAAAACAAGATAAGAGTTGCTGTTTAACATATAAAATAAATGATAATAATTTGTCAAAAATGAACAATGTTTATCAAAATACAGGCACAACTGTCGAAGAAGATTCTCATTTAAGTGATAGTGAATAGGTTAGCTTAGTTTTTTTTATTTATAACTTATGTACTTCGTTAGGTTTTTTGAAACTTCAAATTTAAATACAGTTTTATTTGGTTTTATTGGCCGTTTTATTGCACCTCAATTAAATAAGTAGACATTCCTTTGTAGCGACAAAGTAGCGACTTTTCGGATGGCTGGTAGCGATTTTTGGTCTGATCTACCTGGCAACACTGTTCTGTGGTTGAATTTAAGCACAGCTTTAAGCTTCAAGCTCCTATTGAATTGAAAAAAGTGTCGCATTGAACAGTCGAGAGGCTTATTATGAAGGAAGATAGGAAGATAAGAATGACTGAAACAAATGTACTGGATTACTTGGATAACAGGGCTATTGAAACAGTTGAAAATGAAGATCATAATCAACTAGTAGAACAAAAAGGAGTCACACCTCGAGCAGTAAACACAACCACAACTAGTGGAAGATGGTCACCTAATCTTTCTAAAACTACAACTGGTGATAAGAATACATTGCCACCAAATATACTGGATGTATTGTATGAAATGTATCTCAAAACACTTGAGAAAAAAGATCTTAATCCAATAGTCCAGCAAAAAGGAGTTACACCTCTGACAGTACACATGAGGACAAATGGTGATAGTGGGAGAAGAATGCCACCAAATGTATTGGATTTCTTGGATAATAGGGATATTAAAACAGTTGAAAATGAAGATCTTAATCAACCAGCAGAACAAAAAGAAGTCTCATCTCAGTCGGTAAACACAAGCACACCTAGTGATAGTGGAAGATGGTCACCTAATCTTTCTAAAACTACAACTGGTGATAAGAATACATTGCCACCAAATATACTGGATGTAATGCATGAAATGTATCTCAAAACACTTGAGAATAAAGATCTTAATCCAACAGTCCAGCAAAAAGGAGTTACACCTCTGATAGTAAACATGACGACAGATGGTGATAGTGAGAGAAGAATGCCATCAAATGTATTGGATTTTTTGGATAATAGGGATATTAAAACAGTTGAAAACGAAGATCTTAATCAACCAGCAGAACAAAAAGAGGTCACATCTCAGTCGGTAAACACAAGCACAGCTAGTGATAGTGGAAGATGGTCACCTAATCTTTCTAAAACTACAACTGGTGATAAGAATACATTGCCACCAAATATACTGGATGTAATGCATGAAATGTATCTCAAAACACTTGAGAATAAAGATCTTAATCCAACAGTCCAGCAAAAAGGAGTTACACCTCTGACAGTAAACATGACGACAGATGGTGATAGTGAGAGAAGAATGCCATCAAATGTATTGAATTTCTTGGATAATAGGGATATTAAAACAGTTGAAAACGAAGATCTTAATCAACCAGCAGAACAAAAAGAAGTCACATCTCAGTCGGTAAACACAAGCACAGCTAGTGATAGTGGAAGATGGTCACCTAATCTTTCTAAAACTACAACTGGTGATAAGAATACATTGCCACCAAATATACTGGATGTAATGCATGAAATGTATCTCAAAACACTTGAGAATAAAGATCTTAATCCAACAGTCCAGCAAAAAGGAGTTACACCTCTGACAGTAAACATGACGACAGATGGTGATAGTGAGAGAAGAATGCCATCAAATGTATTGAATGTCTTGGATAATAGGGATATTAAAACAGTTGAAAATGAAGATCTTAATCAACCAGCAGAACAAAAAGAGGTCACATCTCAGTCGGTAAACACAAGCACAGCTAGTGATAGTGGAAGATGGTCACCTAATCTTTCTAAAACTACAACTGGTGATAAGAATACATTGCCACCAAATATACTGGATGTAATGCATGAAATGTATCTCAAAACACTTGAGAATAAAGATCTTAATCCAACAGTCCAGCAAAAAGGAGTTACACCTCTGACAGTAAACATGACGACAGATGGTGATAGTGAGAGAAGAATGCCATCAAATGTATTGGATTTCTTGGATAATAGGGATATTAAAACAGTTGAAAACGAAGATCTTAATCAACCACCAGAACAAAAAGAAGTCACATCTCAGTTGGTAAACACAAGCACAGCTAGTGATAGTGGAAGATGGTCACCTAATCTTTCTAAAACTACAACTGGTGATAAGAATACATTGCCACCAAATATACTGGATGTAATGCATGAAATGTATCTCAAAACACTTGAGAATAAAGATCTTAATCCAACAGTCCAGCAGAAAGGAGTTACACCTCTGACAGTAAACATGACGACAGATGGTGATAGTGAGAGAAGAATGCCATCAAATGTATTGAATTTCTTGGATAATAGGGATATTAAAACAGTTGAAAACGAAGATCTTAATCAACCAGCAGAACAAAAAGAAGTCACATCTCAGTCGGTAAACACAAGCACAGCTAGTGATAGTGGAAGATGGTCACCTAATCTTTCTAAAACTACAACTGGTGATAAGAATACATTGCCACCAAATATACTGGATGTAATGCATGAAATGTATCTCAAAACACTTGAGAATAAAGATCTTAATCCAACAGTGCAGCAAAAAGGAATTACACCTCTGACAGTAAACATGACGACAGATGGTGATAGTGAGAGAAGAATGCCATCAAATGTATTGGATTTGTTGGATAATAGGGATATTAAAACAGTTGAAAGTGAAGGTCTTAATCAACCAGTAGAACAAAAGGAAGCCGCAACCCAGACAGTAAACACAGATAGTGATACTGATTCTCACACTGCAGACCTATCCAAAATCAAAAATCTAGATACAAATGCCTGTGATGAAGAGGGTTGGTATATAGTTTCAGAATCAGACTATTGCTAAAAATCTCAGCTGAAAGAAGTTATCAATGATGGAGATCCTACTTAAACTCCAAAAGATTGTGACAATATTAACTTTCCAATGGTTTGGATTACAGTTACGTAACAAGCATCAGGGGAAAGAGAATTGATGATTTCTCTCATTTATAACAGTGTTCAATAATTATATTTTTAATTGTAAGGGGCGCTTTAAATCTCAAGAAAAGTATTTAAGGCTCCCCAATGACTCTGCAACAAAACTTACATCTATAGGTCCGTCATGATCCATTTATTGTTCGAAATGCAAACAAGAAATTTGTAAATATGGAAAACAATCTTAGGTAACCAACACAGAATAAGGCCACAGTTATACTTCATTTTTAATCATATGAAGCTAGGCACTGCCAGCCAACAATTTCAAGTATTAAAGCTTTATTGTTTGAAATATCTGTATTTTGGATTCGCGAAATACAGTTTCGCCACACTGTATTAACGTTTAAGGACCACTGTTCATACGATATTTGGAATTATTATTATTAATATACATTAATTGCATTCAGTTAAAACAACGTTGCCATCACATTATATATATTATGAAAATAATATTTTAAAATTTCAGAATTAAAAGCTAATTTTTTAAGGTAAATCTTCCCGTACACATTACTCACTATCAGTTTTTATTACTAATTAAAGTTCCAAGATATAAGTACATATTATATATATATAACATGATTTTTAGCAAATTATAACTGATGACTTTATATATTTCAAAGGAAGGAATCATCCTATTCTTGTGAATTTTTCAGTCCAATCCTATGATGCAGTTGGAGTTTTTAAAATGTAGGTTTAGTGATGTTTGTTGGAAGTTTTTTAGGCAAATAATCGTTTTTGTACCAGTATTTTTATGTAATATTTGTTTTGTCTGCAGTGAATGTGTTCATGATAAATACATTATGTATTGTAGGACAGCAGTGAGGCGAAGGTTAGCCATAGTGGCTACTCTTACAATTAATCCCTCTGTTTGATAATAGTTATAGTAAGGATAATATTGAAATAATGATGTCCCAGAAATAACACCCCAGAGTGACACGGCAGGTAGATTGGCTTCAGATCAATCAGATAAAATCAGCATACCTTAGTAAAAGTTTTCTAGTTTTCGAGATATTGCTGCTTTTAAGTTTTTTCAAAAAATCTCTTACTTTTTGCCTGTTATGGCTATACATAACTTCTAACTTATTATTTTTTCGTGGGCTACCATTAATAGTTGGAGACAACAGAGTGTTCATTTCATTGAAAGCTATGCTTAAAAAATTATTACATTTTGTTTCAATGTGAAAACCTTTACTAAAGTTTGACTAATTACTGTGAAAAAAATGTACCAGACTTATTCGGCAAGTAATCTTAAAAAGTTGGTAGCCTAAATAGGCTAGTATTAAATAATACTCTTTTAAAAATATTATTTTTTATTTGTAGTATTTCGCAAGTATTACGACTTCAAATGACAAAGTTTGGAATTATTCAGTTTTTAGTAAAAAGAACCTACAAATGTTATACTATTTTTGAAAGAACATTAAATAGCTAGTTTTTAAGGTCATTTGCTGATTCAGTCTGGACAAGTTAGTCAAACTTTAGTAAAGGTTAGTAATTATTGAAACCAAATGTAATAAATTAGTTTTTTATAGCTTTTTTAGTTTTCAATGAAAGGAATACTCTGTTGTCTTAACCAACTATTTATTGTAGCCCAGGAATAAAATCATAAGTTAGAAGTTCTTTATAGCCACAACAGGCAAAAAAGGAGCTATAAGTAGAGATTTTTTGAAACTAGAAAACTTTTACTAAGGTCGTGTTGATTTTATCTGATTGATTTGAAGCCAATCTACCTCCCGTCTCACTCTGGCGTGTTATTTCTGGGACACCCTGTATATTGAACACGAATACTGGAAAAAATAAATTCATTTATTCACTGGTATCTCTATTTTGAGGTTGTACTGATTAGTAATGAAAGTCTAATCGGATACAGTGTTTGAAATATTTGAATTATGTATGTATTGTCATAGTGCAACAATATTTTTAGCAAACTCTACTAGTACAGTTATATATCTCACAGGAAGGAATTGTCCTTTCCTATCCAATCGTATGATACGTTTTTAAAATGTAGGTTTAGCAGAAACATTAAGTTTGTGACAAAGCCTTCTAGGCAAATGCGCAGTGACTTTTTGTTGTGTGGTGTTTGTTTTGTATTCAGTAAATGTGTTTGTGTTCTTGATAACTGTGTGCTCAAAACTAATAAAACATTTCCTGATAATTACAAAGATTTTTTTAAAAACAAGCAATAAAAATCTCATTTTACTTATATCCAGACATAATTAGTAGTAGATGTGATTAAGGTTGTTTGTAGGATGCTCGACTTGTACGTTG
Organism: Acanthoscelides obtectus; assembly: GCA_963669975.1. Taxonomy (NCBI): domain Eukaryota; kingdom Metazoa; phylum Arthropoda; class Insecta; order Coleoptera; family Chrysomelidae; genus Acanthoscelides; species Acanthoscelides obtectus. Next base: position 33,084,956 of record CAVLJG010000010.1, read on the forward strand.
TTCTAGTGCCCCTTCTTTTTCATAAAACATGACATAAAATTCAGGCTCTAAATACTACATAATTACACCAGTCTCTGAAAGTACTGGACCAGGCTATCTATAGATTTTCATAAAAATGTATAAAGGGATTTTGCAAAGGAATATTCTTGAGGATGAAAAATCACCTAATGTAAAGATACATACATTTTATTTATTCAGTGATTCTTCTAAACGGGCAACATTTGTACTGCATTATCGAACTATCGGATTATACTTAATGTAGTAGCGACACTTACAATTTTTGTCAGCTTTGTTCTATTCGTCTTTATCCGTCAGAGCGGTCCGTGTGACCTGTGCTCTTGGTTAAAGTATCGCAGGTCTGGTTGCCCAGATGCCAGACGAAGTCGGAGTGAAAGAAAGGAAGCGGAAAGGGCAAAGGGAGGAAGTTCGTTAGTTAAAGGGGTACCTTGGTATTGTTAAAAAGTATTCGGTAATTTTAAATTGATCCAATAATTAATTTAGGCATTTGTGTATATGTGGGAAAGATTGTAATTTTGGTTGGACCTAGAATTGCAAGATTTCATTTTGTACACTGTGAGCCGCGGTCTTGCGAACTTGCTCCACTGTGTAGTCTACTGGCTCACTCAAGAGAGGTTTGCTGTGCGATTCTGATAGTTAATAACATAACTGCGCCTGTTGTTTGATGTAGCCCCTTAGGTAAGGGATGTCGAGGTCTCGTTGGAGACATACCGCAAGATTCTGTTCTGCAAAACCTGCAGACTACGAATATGCGTTTTGGTGAGAAAACACTTCACGCTTCAATGTGCTTCTGTCAGATGATCTTCTTGTCAAGAGTGACATCGCAATACTTACCAGAATTTTCCCATGGTACGCGAGTTCCATTCACTGAAACCTCAGGCGGGGCGCCGCTACATTTTTTAGTACAATAGATAGCCTGAGTTCTCGAATAATTAATTTTGATCAGGCGCCGACTTGCCCATTCCAATACCTCATCCACCGCACTCTGTAATCTGTCGTGAACGCGACTGGGCCACCAGTCCATTGTCTTCAGCTAGGGCAAGGGACGTCATGCGTGAAGATAGTACAGGATTGGTCTGAGACACGAACCTTGAGGGACACCGGCTCTGATGGGCCGTACAGGGAACCAGACATTAATTTTGATCCAAAATTTACTACCTTCAAGGGAGGATTTCAAAAATTTTAGGAGCCAAAATGGAAAGTCCTTTTGGATAAGCTTATAGAGAAGGCGTTTGTGCCACACCTTGTCAAATACCTTCGAGGCATCCAGAAACAAGAGGGTGAAGCCCCTGGTTACTCGCTCAATAAGCCTAACCGCCTGTAACTCCGTACTATGCCCAAAACGAAATCCAAATTGCACGTCAGGAATCTCATGGTGATCTGACGAGAAATTCAAGCAACGTAGAATCACCTTTTCAGCGAGCTTAGCCGGAGCAGACAGCAGGCTAATGGGAGGATAATCCTAATCTTGAGAAACTTTAAACGGCGATAGAGTGATTCGAAGACTAAGTCCATTTTCAAATATTTCTGATGTAATTTTTTGTTCGTAGGAATGTTAGTGAATCGCAAGTCGATTTTGTTGTTGAAAAATGTAACCAAACTTAGTTTAAAATCATCTAAAGAATCAAGGCAAACCAAACGAAAACATTACCTAAATAAATTGAATAATAACTTAAATGATCCTAAGCGGCTTTGGACAACTATTGATGAGATTACTAGGAAAACAAAATTTAAAGAGTGTGTCACTGAATTAAATACAACATCGGGAACAGTATTAAAAAATACTCAACAGATATGCGATGAATTTGTACAATTCTTTACTGACATAGGCGAAAATTTAGCAAGTAATATACAAGCAAATGTACAAAATACTCAGCCTCCAAAAAGAACTTTGAACTCATTTATTTTGGATAAAGTCAAACAATATGAAGTATACACCACAGTTATATCCTTAAAAAATCGGAAAAGTCCTGGGTTCGATGGTATTAAAAGCGAGCATTTGAAAATTATAGCCGAGGACATAACAGAACCACTCACTTACCTAATCAACAAATGCTTTGAATCTGGCATATATCCCTCAATTTTAAAAAAAGGTAATATAATACCGATACATAAATCAGGAACAAAAACAGATGTTAACAACTATAGACCAATATCAATAATATCCAGTGTAGCAAAGGTTTTTGAAAAAGTTTTATCTACTAGAATGATTCGATACCTCACAAAATTCAAAATTTTAAGTGAAAATCAATATGGATTTACAGAAGGGAAGACTACATCGGACGCAATAACTAAAATTGTAAATCAAATATATCAAAATATTGATAACAGAATCCCTTCAATCTGCATTTTTGTTGATTTAAAGAAAGCTTTCGACACAGTTAATCACAAATTATTATTAGAAGCATTGGAGAGAATTGGTTTCAGAGGAAACGCGTACTCACTGATCGAAAGTTATTTGTCAAATCGCCCACAATCTGTGCAGATATCAGGATCATTTAGTAAAGAAATGTATATTAAGTGTGGTGTCCCACAAGGAACTGTCTTAGGTCCGCTGTTATTCAATATATATTTAAATGATATTTTCCAAATTAATTGTTTTGGCAAAATAACTAGTTTTGCAGATGATACTGCAATATTATATGAAGGCACTGACTGGTCTGATCTGAAAAATGTAATTGAAAATGATTTTATCAAAATTATTCGGTGGTTTAACAGTAGAAAATTAAGCATTAACTACTCTAAAACACATTTTTTACCATTTGGATCTTATGCTAGACATCTGCCAAATTACACAAATTTCTCCTTCAATATTAATGATCAAAAAATGCAAATTAATAGAGTGCCCAACATAAAATACCTTGGAGTGGTCTTGGATCCTCACTTACGATGGGACATCCATGTCAATTATATTTTAAAGAAAGTTAGATTTGTATCCTACAAAATTAAATACCTTGGGAATATATTGACAGAAAAATATCTTCAAACATTATACCATGCACTGATTGAGCCTCATCTCACATATGGTATATTAGCATGGGGAGCTGCATGTTCCTCACATATCTATAATTTAGATGATTTTCAAAAAAGTATTCTAAAAATGATATTTAAAAAACCGAAACTTTATCCCACTGAAAAATTATATGCAGATGTTCGAATGTATGATATAAGACAGCTTTATTTCTTACACAGTATCACTCACTACCATAAATTTGTAAACACCGACCAAAAAATTAAACATAATCATTATACCAGATACAAAATTCGTGGCACAGTAGTTCCTCAACCGCATAAATCTATAATGCAGCGATCATATCTCTATTTAGCGCCTAAATTTTATGAAATTATACCTAAAGACTTAAAAGATTTACGTTTCGGAAATTGTTTCAAAAGAAATTTAAAAAAGTCTACATTCTATATCTAGAACTGAAATTCATAAACTCATGAATACGAACATCAACTAAATACATAATCTATTGTAGCTAATTTTTGTCCTTTTTTGTCATTTGCATTCTACAGTTTCAACTTAAATTATTGGTCCATGTACAGGCGATGCCTTCTATTGGGCCTGTTTTGATTTTATATTTATTTACTCATATTGTTTGTTATCTTTGTACATTGAGTAAATAAATATTATTATTAAAAAAAAAAATCACCTGCTTTGAGTCTGGCCATGTATGTACTTCATTAACGTCCTGTATTTCCTTTATTTAGCGTTGATTTTTCAGCGAATTTTTCTCTGTATTAACATCATTTGAAAAATATTAATCTGGATTTAAAGAGGATACGAAGTCTATGAACTCTATTTTTCTTGCACATATTTATATCCCGCTACTGTGCATGCCAACATTAATTCAAAATTGAGCTGCTTTTTAGTTCTCATTCAAGATACATTTATTATTGTGTTATATCTAAAACAGGCTCCCAAAAATCAGCTAAACGACCAGTGGTGAGAACCAAATAAATATTTTTCTGCATTGCTGCTCGTTACAAACAGGATGTTACTGAGATATGTAAAAAACTACCGATACTATCTAGCGACAACAGACAGGCAGTATGGTCTCCTGCACCAGCGACCAACAGGGGATCTCCTAGCTTACGGCACATAATTGTGTGGGTCATCCAGTTTTATGGTGAGGCTCATGTCATTGCTCTTGATACCACGAAAGCGTTCGATCAGCTGTGGCACGCTGCTCTCTTATGCAAACTTCCATCCTTTACCTTCCATGAGAAGCTTTACTGATGGGTGGCCGAGTTTATTCTCCTCTTCTTCCTCGACGCGGGTGTTCCCAAGAGATCGGTCTTGGCTCCGACACTGTTCTTCTTACATATCAACGACCTCATTTCCTGTACGATCAATTCAATCCGCATCTTTGCTGATGACAGCAGTCTACAATTCAGAGTGACAAGCCGATCTCTGCCGCTGAGCTGGAAAAAAGAAGACTAGCGAGGACTCCCTCTCTGACAAGAGACCTGGAGGCTATCACTGCTTGGGGACGCAACAATCTTGTACAGTTCAATGCTTCCAGAACACAGTACTGTAGCTTGACGAACATAAAGCGTTCTAGCGCTCAACCAGTTTCGATGGATGGCCAAGGTCTGCCAAAGAGCCGTTCATTTCGGCTGGTCGGAGTCCAGATCATCGAGGACTGGCACGAACACATCTCGTCAGACAGGCACCCGCCCAACTTCTGCCTGCCATCCTAATCGTGACGAGATTGTGGAATAATCTACAAGAGGAGGCTTTCCCCAGTTCTACTAACATTAGGCACTTCAAAAATCGGATTTACAAAGTCTCTTTGGGATCCTCATAGCAGCCGTGCCGTTCTGACATTTAGGCTTCTTTAGACTATGTCTGCAGCTTATGGGTTTTTTTCTGTCGTTGAGCCTTTCTAAGAATATAAAAATACAAGGAAAGTTGAGGGATGATATTTTCGATACTGTAGGAGAATGATGCCCATTTGCCCTTTCCTCTACCCTACTAAGCGGGGCCGTCGCAAATGCTTGTTCCGGAAGTTGTATTCATTATACAATTTCGTCCCGTTCAAGTGATTGTACACGCGTTAAGGGATATCTCGGTACCGATTGCTGGGTGGCGGTACAAGTCAGCCAACGAGCTACTTTTAGGACTATTCACTCGAGCGAACAATTTCGATTATGAAATTTGTTTCACGAACATCTGCGGGATTAACAGCAACATTGATCCTTTTCATCACTACCTGCAATCTAATCTTCCCGCCAGGCTTTTTTTTCTTCGTGGATACAAAAATCTCAGATTCGCAACGATACCCATTTTAGCTTCCCAATTTACGAGGTGTACTCCACTCTGAGAAAAAACGGGGGAGTTGTGGCTTTTGTCCGCAGCAGACCCTCCTACTCCAGAGACGTTTCTTTGAAATCAGACCGGAAAGACATTCTGTGGGTTCGCCTCAACTCCAAAACATCCCCGAAATTTATTTGCTGTCTTTATCGCTCTCCCTTGGAAAATAACTGGGATGACTTACCTGAATACCTCATCAATCACCCCGCTTCAGAGGTAGTTCTCCTCGGTGATTTCAATGTCCATAATTAGCTCTGGTTGGATTCAAACAAGACCGATGCAGCAGTTCGTGCAGTTGAAGCGTTCGCATTACCCAAGGACTGAGCCAGCTGGTTTTGTCACACGCCAGTAGCCTGCTGTCCTGTCTCTCCTGGGCAACTCAGACCACGGTGTTGTGTACGTTACGTTTCGGTCAGAACCCGCTGTGGCAGCAGAAATTTGACCAGACCGCAATATTTGGCATTACGGACATGCCATCTGGGAGGGGCTCAATGACTTCCCCACCTTTGTTTCGCTGACGCGTCGGCTGTCTGTTCATCGATAATCGAAATTATTATCCACGTTGGGATAGAGGAATACATCCGCCCTCATACAGTGAAACTACCTAAACCATTGTAGAATGGCTAGTTCAATAAATCCTGCAGCACAGCTCGTCAGCAGAAGATAAAGGCTCAAAGAACCTTCTTACAAAACTGTGGAGAAGTGACAAGCCCACGTAGAGTGCAGAAACAAATATAACGAAGCCGTCCGCAATGTCAAAGATCAGCTCGATATAAAAGTTAGGCACAGGGTAAGGCCGCAGCGCAATGACAGTCGGTCTTTCTGGTCGTTGGCCAAGCAGATTGAAAGTAATTTATCACAGAGTAGCCTTCCATCACTTACGTGTCAGGAGCTATGGATTCCCTACACTATGCAGGAAGTAACATTCAGGCATAAGATCGTATGATGGGTGCTCTTGTTGCTCGACAACAAAGCTTCGGGTCCGGACTTGATTCCTGCCGTTGTATTGAAGAGGTGGCTTTTCCCACTTTTACTAACTTTAGACAGTTCAAAAATCGGATTAACAAAATTTATTTGGGGTTCTCATACCAGCCGCGGTATCCTGGCATTTAGGCTTCTGCCTGCGCGGCTGCTTCGGTGTAAAAAAGGTACCCTCATTGTTGACGTTTTCTGTAAGATAGATTTTTTCTGAATTTACGTGCACTCGGTAATTGTTTTCCACAAGAATGGGTCGATGTTCTTTCTTGAAGACAGTAAAAAAAAAAATAAAAAAAGACGGAAAAGTACAAATTAATTTATTATCATTAGTGGCAGTACAAGTAACAATATCATCAAAATATCTACAAGAATATTACATTAATTTTTATAAAAGTTGAACATTGCACAAATAGACTAATATATAACTGTTACAAATAACTTTCGATATGGTATATCGATTTTCATGTTATAAATTCGATTACATCAGAACATATTTTCGCAATAAGTTCATAACTAAATACGCATCTTCAGAAATAAATCTAACTGGTTGCATAAAATCTAATAATATACATTTATTTACACGATGAATTCAATAATTTATACAGATCTTCCTGGAATTACGAAATTGTATTTTCTCAAAAATGAAGTCATAAATACATCTAACTCGAAATACTTTATTATGACTGAAATAAAAGCGTAGTTTGAGAAATATAAAAAAAAAAGATAATTAAAGAAATATATCAAGCAGTGATTGCCTTTTGGATTAAATGGTGCCACATGTTTCTCCCGTCAGGGGAGATTATAGCAAATGGAAGTAGACTTATGGCGAATTCATGCAATTTATATTAAACAAGATCTTGTAACTTGAGGTAGAATCCATAACATAGTATGTGACACATAATATGATACTAGCGCAATCTTAGTGAGCTAACAGAATGCTCTATATTGTGGAAAATGGAGATGGTTGGTTTAGTTTCTGACATGTATAATTGACAACCTTCAAAATTCCAAATGTTAGAGGTAATTAAGTGAATTTTGTAGCCCTCTGTTTCATGCAACAATTTGTGTCACATACATTTTTTATTTGTAGTTAAATCCTGTGATATGAATAAAATAAAGGCAAACAATAAATTTCCATACAGTGATTTTCAAAAAATGTCATGCCTACCAGTTTGTATGTATGTGATATAGTGTATAGTGTGGTGGGTCTCAAACAGCTAGTGTGACAGCTTTGGTATAATTGAGATCTGTGTCATCTGTTGTCAAATTGTAGGTTAGGTATATTGTGTTTTTCACGAGTATCCATTATGTCAAATGTGACAGAAAATAACAGCTGATTATCTAGTAACATTTCTAAATACCTCATATCGATAAGTGGCGCAAAATCCTGACGGATCTGTCAACGCTAGATCTATAAACAGTCTTATTTTGTTTACCCAAGTCACACATAATTCATTATTGCCAACATTACATAGTTTAATACAAAGATGTCACTTGCTAATCAGCTACTTACCTCAGTAGACGTCAAAACGTAATGGATATTCGTGAAAAAGGCCATAGTTCTCAGAGAGTGGAGCTTATTTATAAGAAAACAACAGATCATCACACATTAATATAAGCGATCATGCAGCGCTATATACCTGGAGAAGCTACAACAATGCTGTTCGTGTTGTATAAACGTCTCCGAAACATGACGGCTGGAGTACCAGTGGAGCTTTGACCGGCTTGCCATGGTAGGGGATTTTCTCCCAATTTTTTTGGGATGTAATGTTCTGGGCCATTTCACACGGTTTGCGAATAGAGGGCACCCCCCACGCTCTTTGAACTAATCCCACCCCTTTTATTAATTAACTGTGATTTGTTGTTTTTTTAAGCATCTGGCAATGATGTGCTTTAACAGGTCCGCCATATAAACCCAAACGGATTCCCATTTAATTCATTGTAAATTAACTCAACAATTTTTGCTTATTTCTTGTTGCAAGTAGTCGGAAATCTGTCGGAAATTGTTCGTCTTATTTAGTTATTTGTGAAAAACTGTGAAAAAGCCTCACTTTGTGCGGCGATGAATTGTTTAACGAGCGGCAAGAGTAACATAATCATTTTCTGGAATTCCTGCTATTCTCCAAAGTGCTGGTGAAAACTCACTTTTGTTCAAAGACCGACAAAATTTATGGATTAAGTCATTGAAGATGGGGTACATTGATCGAAGAATAATCAAAATATGCAAGAATTTGTTCCAGGTGTTTTGAAAAAATAACAGAAGTTATTCGTGAAACCGGTAAATTCACACCTAGCTGATTAGCTTTTAGAGTCCTACGGGGGAGACTTCACGATTCAGTTTAGTATCAAATCAATTAAAAAATTAAAAGTTTCACTATTTCACGAGCATTCATCACGGTAGAATGAGGTTATCTAGTAATATTTCAAAATTCCCCATATCGGCAAAGGACACATAATTCTGACGGATTCGTCAATCCCAGTTAGACAGAGCCATATTTTTTGTTTTTTCACTTTGTATTTGCTAAAAGCTCTTTTATTCAGAAAAGTTCATTTGCCTACAAAAAAGAAAACGTTACAGATTTACACCCAATTCATTATAGCCCACGTTGCAGACTAACACAAAAATGTCACTAGCTGATCAGCTGTTCACCTCAGTAGACGTCAAAACGTGAAGGATACTCGTGAAATGGAGTGTAGGTGGTACACACTCCGATCACCGCGCTCTCTTTATTCATTAAGCCGGTTCTCCTGGTGTATAGGGGCCATGAAGGCGACGTTGCCTGTAATCTATTTTTGACAATACTACGTCAAAACATGTCAACAAATATCATCTGATCATTTAGTGCCATTCAAATGACCCCATACCGTGTGTGTCTTGACACACAACACTAACGGATCTGTCTACGTCAAATCCCTGGACAAAGACGTATTTTATTATTTTTTGTGCGCTACAGATTCATACTTTCTGACAACGATTTTGTTTATATAAGCTCCGACACACAAAAACAAACTATCCAAGCAGTATGGCTGATGATGGTCATAGGTATATTTCTAGTCAGGCATGTGAAAAGAGTCTGATTAATGTTTGATGTTAAAGAGTTCTAAATATGGTCCTGAGTTTCACTCGATTCATTATTGCCATCAGTTAAAATTTTAATACAAAGACGTCATTTCCCGATCAGCTGTTTGCCTGAATAGACGCGAAAATGTGGTGACTTATCGTGAAAAATATATTAGTTTACGTTTAGGATGTCTGCATGAATCCACCATTAAAAATGGAGCCCTTACTTTGGCAAAGTAAAATGAGCCAAGCTTTCAAAAACGATCACGTCATTCAATTTACTTGACGCTGACAGTTCTACTACTCACAAAGGTATCACAAACATCTGTTTAGCGCAAAATATATTTTACCACCCTGCATGAAGTGCCTAGTCGAGTGACTTCTCAAATGCAATGAAAAATTAATAATATTTTTTCCTAATTTCGGCAGTGGAATTTTGAAATATTGACATTTTACAGCCCTGAAACCACAAGAGACATTGCGGTCACACTGTTATAACTCAGTCTCAGTGCTTTTCAAATCAGTTCCTCCCTCCTACTTATTTTTTGAACGAGTCAAGTTCGCAAGCTGAAATTCGGATGGATTTTATTTTAGCTTAAAGGTGGCATTCGAAAATTTCAAGATGGCGACTGGGACCATCATGGAATTTTTTTTTTGAATCGACTCATGTGATATCTCATTTTCAAGCTCCTTTTTAAACCTAGTCTATGAATTTAATGTCTTCCAAAATGCTGGATTGGCAGGCTTTCAAAATCTCAACAATTAATTATGAAAATGCCATATTATGTATGTTATATCTTTTTTTCTTGGAAGAGTTCATCCGAACATGTAATAAAATATGGGATGTTTTATTCAAAAAGGTTGTCAAATACATCATTTTTTACGGAATGTTTCATATTTTATTGCACATTTATAGAGACCCTTCTAAAAGAAGACTGGTATACCATAGTGTTTTGAGTTGTTGAGTTTATAAGTGATTCAATATACAAAAAAGCTCTACTTTGTCAGACTGTTATTTTGGAAGATAGTGAATTAATAGTGGGGGGTTACGAAGTACTAATACAAAGCCTCGAAATGACCCACATTCCATATAAAAAATGTCCAAAGATGGTGTCCAGTCGCTATCTTTAAATGTTGATTTTAGTTAAAATATTCATTCATATTCATTATCCCGAATTCCAGCTTACGAACAAATTCTAAAATTAAGTAGAGGGGAGCTGCATTATACTATAAGAAATATGACAAAATTGAGGCTGCTGAAAATCGTTATCGGTTAATGGGTTACATTTTTACAAACACCCACTTTGAGCATGAAATAGCACACCATTAACTAGGGATTTGAATGATCACAAGTACAATTGAAACAAATCATTTCATTAATAAATTTGAATTGTCTCTTCAAAATAACGTACACTCCTATGACTTATTAAAGATTACCGTTCAACAAAACCTTAGGAATACGATGGATATAAATAATCTATTTACAAACTTTTTACAATAATGAAACTCACACCATTCGATTATTTTAACTTTGCTTCGGTGGATCTTTGTTCACTCTCATATCGTCTATTTTGGCAACAATCTTCAGGGCTGGTCCCAGTTTCATGGCCATAGCTGTCATCAAATGGTCCTCTTTCAGCAACATCAATGCCTGCCCGTCAATTTCTTGTATCAGGAAATCTTCAGCGTAGTCGGAACAACCTTCACCTAGATTTTTGATGAAGGTGAATACCTCTTGAACCTGTAAACAAAAACTGGCATCAAGTAGGCTGACTCTGCAACACGGACATACAGAGGTTCATTTCATTTTGTGAGCCCATGTAGCTCAAGGTGTTGGTTTAAAGCCTTTGTAAATTCTTGTCTTGTAATAGATTAAGTAAAATACACTAGTTTAAGACATCAGTTCATATAAGATTGTGTTAGGTAAAAGTTAGCCCTTCTTAGTTGAAAAGTTGAATACGACCAACGCGGGTATCCAAAATAAGCATTTCTGTCATTCTTAAGGGCAAATATGTCATGAAATCTACTGTAAAATATATAATATGTCTAATAGGTATGTTGATTTAACGATTTAACTTATGCTCCATAGATTCCAAAAATGCGTCTCTGAATCGTCAGAAAAAAGTATGAGCGATTTCTGTTTTTTTCATTTTTTGTCTGTAGCACCGATGCCACTGGATCGATTTTCCAAACATGCATAGCTCTTTCATCACTGGCATAGTAGCAAATATTTGTCATTTTTTTTAATTATAGAGGCCCAGTCTGGGGACACAGAAAGAAACAGACCGACGGAAATGAGTCACATGTTTTCTGTGATGTACGAGTACATGTCATACACCATTAAAAAGACATATATCATTTTCGCAATTACAATACTTCCTCGCCAGTTTTCGTGGAATATAAAAAAATGATATTTATTTATAGTACATTGTCTCCGAAATTTCATAATCTCTTTGTTTTACCTCAAACCATTATTTTTAGATGCTGATGGTGGTGGTGGTGAATACGCGTGTTCTTGTAGCACCTTACTTCACATATGAAACATACTTCAAAATCTGACACTTGTCCATGGTTGAATTTTGAATTATATTGACTTTAGTAAAGTTTATAGTCATGATTTCTATCATATTGAAATTTCCACATATTACTTCACGAGAGAAAAAAATCTCAGAGACTTTTAAAAAAGCTGAACATAAATTGGAAAATGATCTTCTATCTCCTTTGTGAAGCATTTTTTTAGGAAGGTTGACAACTCCGTGATTTTATCACATTCGACACCTTTGAACCCACCACAAACCTACCGGACCAAAATGTTAAAGTTTTCAACGATTTACGAAAAATATCTCAGTGTTGACCTCAAAAATTAACCGACATTTCAAAAGTCCGGTTTTTAATTTCCTTATAACGATATATTGTACTCATAAGTAATATCATAAGGGCATCTAATTATTCAGAAAAAAAACACGTTGCCAAGTAATATGCACCTGCGTGCATTGTTTTTTGTTAAAAAATAATACTTTGCTTGTTTTTTCGATTTTTTTCACAGGAAAAAATTAGATACCAAGATGATATTTGACAAGATTATTTCATGAGTAACAGATTATTCTGCACACACATAGCTTACAAAACAACACTGTTTAAAAATAATATTACAAAATTTATTGACAGTAAAATCAGAAAAAATTGCTTGTTTTCTGGTGTCCTAGGAGACCATAATTACTTGTTATCAAAGGTATGGTAATTTTTGGTGACTACAGCTACCAAGTTTTGCCGCGGGTAAACTCGAAAAAACTGCTGGCAGGTGCTGTCATACAATTTCTCCATGTAGAAACCATTTGTGATTGGTAGAAATTGAGACGAGGAAATAGTCAGTGCCATAAAATAGTTTTGATACTTACACTCCATTTCATGGGATCCACCTTCGGTGTATCGTCATCTCCAGTCGTAGGGCTCAAGCTACTTTCCGCTCCTGAAGTTCCAGATTCAGTATCAACTTCCATGCTTTCGTTTTTATCCCACTTCTTCTTATCATCCTTGTACTTGCCACTGTAATAAAATATCATAAATGAATAAAATTCTTCTTCTACCAATCCAGTCCATAAGTATACAACCTAAAAGTTAGTTTGTGCTGATATAGTATTTATAATTCTGATAGAAGCCAATAAAAAAACCAGGGCTGGCAAAACTATGAAATCATATGTAAGTATATGGTACGACAGAGTTCAAAACCCGATGAATTGCCTCCTGTAGGTTTGTTGGAGCAAGTATATTGGCACCGTGACTGCAATAATGACGTGAAACAATGACAACAAATTATTCTGATCGTTTACTACGTTTAGACGATCCATGTGTTGGCTGTCGGCCCTCTTGGCGTCATTGATGTGCTAACGGTACATCGTGTGATGTTTTGTAAAATTTAGCATAGGGTCTGTTATTAATGGTAGCGCATAAAAAATAGCGTCTTGGAAACCATTTGTTCCAGAAGAAGAGTTGGGAGATCAACCAACTTCTGATGACAGCATATATCTCATGCTGGCTAAGTGCTTCTGTAAGCCCTATATTCAAAAAGGGTGACAAATGCTCCGCTAAAAATTATCATCCAGTAAGTCTCGTGAGTATCGCCGCTATAATAGCTGAACGAATCATAGTAGATAAGCTCTTAATATTTGCTTTCGAAAATGATCTCATCCCTAACAACCAAGGATTTATCTCCGGACGATCGATAATCACCAACCTTCTACGCTGTCTCAATAATTGGACACAGTTTCTGGACACCAACACTCTAGCTTACTTAATACGTCTAGACTTCTCTAGGGCTTTTGATCGCGTTCCATACAGATGACTTCTTCTCAAGCTGGAGCGTCTTGAAATTAGAGGCGAGTTGTTCGAGACTTTCGTCACCGAGAAAACTTTTTCTGTGCGCGTCAGTGATAGCCAGTCTTCCCCCCATCGTGTGGCAAGCGGAGTTCCCCAAGGCTCAGTCTTGGGTGCTTATGACCTGCCTGCTTTGTTGTCCTTCATATGTTCTGCTTATGCCGATGACACGAAGATTTACAACACCGTTGCAAACTTTGCTCTGCTTTAGTGAGATCTTGACATTGTTCGTCAATGGTCAGACAGTTGGGATCTACCCTTGAACTTATCGAAGTATTCTGTCTTACACCTCGGGAAAACCAATCCGCGGCTCTTATACAAGATCTCTGATCGAAGCAGACTCTAGTCATACTGATCTTCGCGTTGAAGTCAACGATCGTTTATCCTGGTCATATACACACCTCGTAACAACCAAAGTCAAGAAGCTTCTATACAAGCCAGAGAGATCTTCCAAAGGATCTGATGTCAAAACTTGGGCCTTCATTTACATTTTTAAGGCCAATTCTTGAATTTGTTGACCCAATTTACCAGAAAGTGTGATTAATGCTACGTCAGTGGATAGCTTCAAAGTTTATGATGGTGGAATAGGGAGCAAACTTTATAGCTATGAACTTTTTGTTTTTATTTTATGTATTTTACGCTACTTAACCGAAGACCACGTTTTCTTTTTGTACATGCACCAGTTTAATGTCGCGCCTATGACATCAACATTAAGTAGCTTCCCGATTTTATCAGCAATTGTCAAAAGTCAAGTATGCATCTCTAGAATATGTAATATATTTCTTACCTTTTTGAGCAGGCGATAGAGCAAAACCTTTTGTTCTTCTTAAACTTAGCTTTAAGATCAACAACTCCGCAAGCTTCGCATTTGGCCATGTCACCTTTACCGCTGGTCGGGGAAGACGCTCTCTTCTTCCCTGCAAATGAACAGTGAGCACATTACAGATCAATAAATATTACTAGAGGAAAACGTGTTGGTATATGTGATATAGGAATATTGATTTCAAATATATTAATTTTTAAACATTTCAAGGGGTGTATTTATGGAAACACTTTGTACAAAGTAATAATTAAAACGAAAAGTAGGGATACTGACAAGTGTGCTGTGACGCTTGCAAATGAGCAAATGAATACGATGAATTTTATAGGCTATACCCAGCGCGCGACAAAGAGCTGATGAAAAGCAAGTATAGGATAGTTTCCAGTGCTGTGTGACTTCAGAAGGAAGTTATTTTGATGATGGTGACGATATAAAATTGTAATTATATTTGAATAAAAAAATCAGTCTCATCACTTAATTTACAGATCTCGTACGCTCTTTTGTAGATCACCATTTAGCATGAATGTGGCTTTGATACTGGGTCGGATGCACTCCATCAATCCACGGGTATTGCAGAGCTTCTTTTTATCTAAATTGGGTAATATTGATATGGATAACAGCAACAATTCAATTGCCACATAGTCATTAAAAATGTTCACAAAAGGAAAACGTGAAAAATGTGTTCAAATCTTGCCTGGAATTTGGGATACTAGTTAGTCAAATCTAAAAGCGATCTCGGTTGAATAAATCTGACAGTAAATTAATTCAGTCTCTTCTGTTTGAAACGAAACCGTATTTTAATTATGTGAATTAGAAGAAAGTGCAAGGTAACTTACGTGGAGGTTCGTCTGTCTCCTTATCATTGGAAGATTGCGCCGATTTGATATCGCCCAGTAGACAGTTTCTGGTGACCGGGAAGGGTTCTGAAGATTCCTGGATGACAAAGTCCTCAATCACGTGCGTCAGCACTTGAGGCTTGACCATAGCCTTTGGCGGACATCTTTCCTTTACCTGAAACAATATCTGTAAACTATGATGTTTCAAGAATAAAATGATACATCATTTATGTTTTGATTTAATCATAGGAAATGGAATAGCATTTTCAAAATATTTCTATATATATAACAAAAAATGAGAAAATAAAGGGCAAATTCAGCAAAAAGAAGGAATGTGGATTCGAGCAGAAAATAGGATAGGTAACCCGAGCGATACGTATTTCTGCTGGTTGGCTTCATCAGGCCCGAAATGAATGCACATATGCAACTACAAGAGTAGATACACATGCCCATACATCTGGATACGGGTGTAACCTGAGGAAACGAAGATGGAGAGGGAAAAAATCACACACGAAGTCCACAACAAGAGCCATTGCAGTATATATATACACGTCAGAATGACGTCGAAATTTGGTGATAACTTGTCAACTGATGTGATTGTTTCAAATATCGACGTCGTAATGACGCATATTTCCGGCGTTCCGATATATATTTAATGATTTTGTGTGCAAAATGAACAAACTATGACCTTATTCGACAAAATATTTACATAGGACAAACAAAAAACAAAAAAATACACAACACATTTTAGCTATTCATTATGTTACGCATACTTGAATATGTTTTTACGTTTAATCTGAAACTCTGTATCGAGTGACAATTGACAGTAAACAACAATCGCGGATCGCTGTAATCGACGTTATTCCTTCCCGGTACCCCCGCGTCTCGTTGCTAAAAATTCCACGTACTGAGTATTCCAATAACTATAGAAAAAATAGTCCATTTATAGGCTAAAGTGACTTCAATTCTCTAGCATATTGTGTATAATACCGCGTGTGTTACCCGTTAGCTCATAGGGCATAAGAATTGCAACATTAGCGTACTGTTGCAACCCCAAACGTCTTTCGTCGCTAGTTGAGCAGCACCGAGCCAGTGTCACAATCTATATGGTACTCCGTCTGAGTAATTTTAATGGTAACAAAATATATGATTTTTTGAAGAAGCTAAAGCTGGTTATTCATTATAAATAATAGACGTCTTTTTCATGTCCAGTAAGAGAAGTAAGAGACGTATTATTGACGTCTGCCATCGGCAACTGACATTAGGTCATTTTCACGTTACTTCATCATTCAACTCGTCATTTCTCGTCATTTCATTGCCAGTTTGTACCGTAATTTTCACGTGCTTGTGCTAGCTGGGTATATGATAGCAAAATGATAATAAATGGAACTGGGTATGTAGGTAAGCATCTCACAAGCTACAAAATCTTCAAATTAGAAACGAAGTGTGTGAAAACTGTAAGTTTAACTCACAGAACAACGAATAAAAAATCCATGAATAGCTTATAAAATAATGATCAATACCTCTTCAGCAGTAACTGCAGCAGGCAACCCATTCTCCTGGGTGTTCGTAGTCGGTTGGGACGGAACGGTACCAGGAATTGGAGCCGGTTGAACTACCGAGGGCTCCACGCTGTTTACCATTGGTTGTTTCTGATCTGTCGACTGAGACGCTTCCTTGGATTCAGGTACTGTTGTTGATGCTGCAACAAATTGAAAATTAGGAATGTAGCTGCTATATGAAACTGAATCGGAATGCCAGGCGTATATTCCCATCTATAACTCCCAAGAATGTGTTAGTATCGTATTAAAAAATACGTTCGTTCTTCGCGATCTTCTCTTGTGGCATCTAACGCCAACGCAGCTAAGGGAAAGTCGTGGGAAATATTTAAGATCATTGTAGATGAGATCATTATCTACAGATCTGATCATATAACATTGTGTCGAAAAGTCAACCGTTTCTAATATAAATTAGTTTTTAATATTATTCTAAAAAAAGATTTTGCTTCAATTTATATTTTTATTCCTAGTGAGAATACTCTGCATTATTACTAAATTGTACGTTTTTACGGGGGGTAAATATGTTAAAAAAACGAGGTTATTTACAAAATTAAAAGTCTCTGAGGTTACTAAGTACTAGCATTTTATTGAAAATTAGATAAAATCCCGAACAGTATAGGCCTAAACAATGGAGAATGCATTAGAGGCGCGTTCACGCGCGCTGCAACTTGAGTGGAGGGAAAATATCAAAGGTAAATGACTTCTTTTTATAGGTAGTTTTCCCAGTATTCGCTGAAAATGAAAAAAATCCCTTAACAGTAAATGCCCAATCAATGAACTAGCGGCGCACGTGAGCAATTCGGCAACATATTTGTCTTAAATGAAAGAACCGATTACTTAATCATTATTTCCATCATAAAAATAATACAAAATTGCATTACTGCTATGAATATTGCCACAGTATTATATGTTATATGTTATAATTTGGAGCATGTTTCTGCGTAAAAAACAGCTTATATAATAGTGTTCTATACCACAGGATTACCACCCATAATGCAAATTCGAAGTACTATAAAATAATTAAGTATAGGCGTCCTTAAAAAATGATATTTTCATCCATGTTGCACCCAAATCATTCATTTTATAGCAAGAAACAAAATATTTGCGATTTGCGTTAAAGTGATTTTCAGACCTATATTTTAAAAAAAAATTAACTGTGTGAACAATCAACAATGTCAAGAAATAAGTAGGTAAAAGTCTTAATCATCGCAGGAAGCGTTCACAAAGCATTATAGGTTAACTGAATTAGTTTTAATAGTCATCAAGAAGGAAGAAAATGTTAACCAAGCTTTAGAAAGATTTTCAAATATAACTATACTATAATATGCAACGTACACATGTTATGTTTTGCTGAGCGATCACAGCAACACTTTGAGTTTCTCAAATTATTACGGAATCTCAACTCCATCTGCTTCAATATCAGACTACAGCACCAAAATCTCATTCATGCACAAACTGAAGACGGAAAAAACCATGAAAGACAACGAGAGGCCTATTTAAAATATCAGCTGATTTTAGCGTTTATTTACTAAATATTTCCATGGTTATGATCATTACAGCATGTACAGTATGTTTGTATCTACTCACTCTCGATTTCGCCCAATATCCGTTCTAATTTGTTGGTAGTTAGTCTACGTAAAAAACATACTGGCCACATAATAGTTAACACACAAACACAACAAAATGTCTCTAGAACTTATTTTAAAATAGAGGAATACGTTTGGTTTCAAACATTCCAGTTCTACAAATTGACAAGTATTGACTTATGATTACATTTCCGGTCAGCGGTACCAACCTTTTTTACGAGGTAACTGGTCCACCAAGCTCTACATAGTTGACAAGTCAACAGAAGGTTTGTTCCTATACTACGTTTCTGATTGATTCTCTAGTACATGCGTGCTGTGCATTCGGTTACCAGGCATAGATGTCAAATCTATTATTTTTTCTGTAGACTCCAGAAAAAAATGAACTCACCTTCAGGTGTAGGCGTCTGTCCTTGACCTGCTGCGTCTTTGTTATCCATTTGATGGGTGTTTGGAGGTACGCCCATTGTAATTGGTTGAGACTGCTGATGTTGCGTTTGTCCTTGATTAGTCGATTGACTGGCGGTCGAGTGATCAGCAGATTCAGGTTGTGCTGGGGTGGCTGGTTGATCTTCCTTGGTTGTCGTTACGGTTGGTATTGTCGCAGGTAAAGGTTGTACCTGAAACATTATTACGGTTTATGATATTTCAATTTAAAAACTGTTCAGAGTCATCACCATTTCGCCGCTGCGTTGCCGGAATCCCGTGCTGACCTCGATAACCAATCGCATAGTTGACAATGGCGGGGTATTAATTTTTATTAAGAGTGCTCTTGATTTCCTTAATATATTTTATAAACAGAACAAAACGAAAGCAATATCCTACAGTATAATCATTACTCAAATTAGACTTCAGTAGATTTTAGGCAAATAACATCAATCAAGCTGCAATGAAGTCTACGCCACTCAACGCCCGACCGGTGACGACTCAGAATACTTTGTAATTCGTACTAATATACCTGAATAAGTTTGAGAAGCCTCTGGTAGTGGTCAAAACACATCTTATTTTTCAATAATTTGTAAATATCTACCTGCTGTGCCGCTACAGCCACGGTATTTGGTTGTTGTTGCTGTTGCTGAATCGGTTGAATTTGCGATGTGGGTGTGACTTGAGGTTGAACAGCTTGAGTGGCAGGTTGAGTTGTGGCAGTAGGTTGAGCAGCAGCAGGAGCTGATTGGATCTGACCTATTATCGTACCTGGTGCAGCCATTTGTTGCAGCTACAAATTCAAAAATACATAATGAAAATATTATATCAAAAATCGGCTAAGTTGAGTTTGGTATGATTCCCGCCACTGTCGTGATACATTCAATTCAAAAAGGAGATCTACCAATAAAAACGTATCGTGACTTTCAGTGCTATTTTCCTCAACGGATCATCAGGAAGATGTTTAATATTTTAATACATATAACTGATGCCAGAAACATTTTTTCTTAAATCATACAACTTCTGATATCATCTGAAGATCTTGGTTTGGCCGTCCAGGGAAGATTTGCCTCCTTTCGGTCTTCATAAAAGTTTTTTGGGTTCATACATTCCCACGATATCTTTTGTCGGAGCTATTTTTTGCTTTTCAAAGAATTTGGGGTGCAGATTTGTACTCCCCTCTTAGTAAGAGTCCTGCGGAGGGCCATGGTAAGACAGTCACTGTCGCATCTGAATGTATGACATCTGGGCAACGAATTCGAATCCGTATTCGTTGCATCTGTGCTTATATATACCACCAGTGGTGCCGAATCTACCGATTTTTCGGTATTTCTACCGATAAACGACTTAAACGAAATACCGAAAACAGACATACATATAGCAGTTGGGCACACGAGCAATGTAGATTTGGATTGCCTATAATAAAGTACGCACATGCCTTATTCCGCTTTGCATGTATTTATGACAAGCAATAAGCAAACCGTCTGTTTTTAATTAAATATCAAATTACGAGTAGAATGTCAGCTGATCAAGTTTTAAGTTTACAGGAAAGGCATATATACAAAATAATCACAATCTTATAAACAAGAAGGGGAAAAGGAGTTTCCAGGATGGTTACAAAGGAGTTTGAAGAGCGACCAAAATACTAATTGTGCAGATATATTGTACAAGTAGTAATAAACACGTTAATATCTATTTTCCATGAAAATATGCCCTCAATAAACCGGTGTTGTGTGAGCGCGCGCAATACAAAAATATGTTTTTTCTTTCATAGACGGCGCTGCGTGACGCAAAGACCCTTGGTCAACCGCTGATCTTGCGACAACACTGATTTTTCCTCCTACCGATTTTGTCCTTGAAGCTACCGAATTTCAACGACAATACCTACCGATTTTGTATTTTTCGGTTCGGCAAAACAGTATATACCACTCTACCTGTCATTGGACAATTAGGAGTTTGAAGTTGCAGTTCTGTGCCATGACAGTGACAGGAGACCGCGACTCCTTGAGACCGATACGTAAGACTTATGGTAGCAGTAATACCACAGCTGGTAATACATAGAATATACGTATAGCAGTGTCGAATATCAGAACTAATTACTTCTCTATGTGGACCAATTTGCATGATATACTCAAGACTGTCATTGTCACATGCAAAGTCTAACGTTTCTAGCAAAAAAAACAGAATGGGCATGATGACAATATTTTAACGATAACTGGTAAAAGAATGTGGGTCTGCAATTTCCTGGGACAGCGGCCAGACCAACACGGAGGACTAACTTTGAATAATTTCAGTAAATAACGGACGATGCCGTATCACGAATGGGACTATCTGTAACGGTACTTCAAATCAATTCGATATTTAATTCTTTATGATGCAATAAATACATAGGCTATTATGAAATTCTATCAAAAATATGTATAATGAAATGTGATATCTTACCTGTTGTAGTTGCTGCATGTTCATCTGCATAGGCTGCTGAGTGACAGCAAGGTTGCCAGGAAGTTGCATGCCCTGTTGTATATTGAGATTCTGTTGTTGCATTTG
Source organism: Acanthoscelides obtectus (assembly GCA_963669975.1). NCBI lineage: Eukaryota > Metazoa > Arthropoda > Insecta > Coleoptera > Chrysomelidae > Acanthoscelides > Acanthoscelides obtectus. Next base: position 33,106,478 of record CAVLJG010000010.1, read on the forward strand.
TTGCACTTGCTGGGGATTGACCTGTTGCGTCGACATCGAAACCACAGGCATAACGGGCCTATCTCCTGCCATTTGAATCTGTTGAGATTGGATGGCAGGAATTGTTTGAACTGAAATAAGAAAAAGATATACCAACATACACTTATGCAGAAAGAGACGAAACATGTTTAAAGAGCTTTGAGGGCATATGAATACATTTGCATAATAGTTTCATTTTTCAAATATCGTCAAGTAGCCTAGGAATTTAGTTTCCAAACTAATAGAACTAATATTCGTTAATTGTCGCGGCGGTGTTAATATTAAATAAAAATTAAGGGACTTCATACTAATTCTTTTGTTGCGGCCTCTCTAAATGCCTTGTCAATTAACTTAGGAATGATACGATAATTGCCAAATATCAAAGAAGGTGGCTTTTTCAATCTGAGGGCTACTTGTTACCTATTCGTCGGGAGCCAAGTGCATACTGGGGGGGAACTGCATCAATCTTAGCCCGCGCGTTGGACAACTATATATATATATATATATATATATACAATTCTTTTTTTCGGTTAACTTATGGACAGGAATTATTCAGCCACTTTATTGGCCCATTCTTCTTGCCGGGACGACTTGACGGACAGGCTTATCTCAATTTTCTTCAACAACAGTTGCCTTTGCTGCTTGATGAAGTTCCGTTAGTAATAAGAAACAATATGTGGTCCATGCACGATGGTGCACCAGCGCATTTCAGTGTAGCGGTTCGTAATTATTTACAAAATGTTTATCCAAATCGTTTGATTGGCCGCGGTGGTCCTCAAGAATGGCCATCAAGGTCCCCAGACCTCAACAGTTTAGATTTCTTTTTGTTGAGCTATCTTAAGACACTAGAGTACACAAGTCCCATTAACACTGTAGATGAATTAAGAGAAAGAATAGTTGCAGCTTGAGAATAAAAAACACTCCAGGGATATTTCAACGAGTGCGCAATTCCATGAAAAGGAGGGCGGAAGCATGCATACTGAGTGAAGGGTGACATTTTCAACAATTTCTGTAATCATTTCGTTGGTTTTAATGTCATGTTTATGTTGTCAGTTGTTGTTGTTCATTACCTCCAATCTGTTCAATTTTTCCAATTTAATTAATAATAATTTCGCAAGTTAGACAATAGAACGGTTTTTATTTTTTTACTCAAAAATGGCACATCGAAGGAAAGCAACTCAAGACAAAGCATTTGTTTTAAATTGAACGGGGAATTCAAAAATAATTTTTATTTGGCAAAAAACCATTGGCGTACCATTTTTTTCTTAAAAAATATCGAGGTCCATACCCGTACGCACGCCACTGTTAAAGCTAAAAATTATTGCTGTATTGAAAAATATGCAACTTTATAAACTTTCACTACGTACTAAATATCAGTGAAATATCTGAAGCGGTTCTGAAAATATTAATTAATTTCCATTTTTTTCAACACCCCGAGTTTTTGTAGTGATTATTTTTGGACCATAGTTTATAAAGCAAACTAACATTAATTTTGCCTGTAGATTCACACCCTTAAATATTCGCATATCATTAAGAAACACCCTGTTTGCCACATGCACAGAACCAGAAATTTATTTTCTGCGCAGTGTACACACGAGAGAGATGCCCTAAGCGCAGCACCTGAAATTAATTTCCCGCGCAGTGTACTAGCTTACTTCATCGCTGAAGGCAACGTTACCAGGTCTAGTGAAATTTCACTAGATCTAGTGATTTTTGAACAAGTTTAGTGATTTAGTGAAAACTGTTGTTAAATGTCATATTTATAGTGATTTTTTGAAAGGTTTGTGGCAAACAAAACAATTTAAACACGATGAAAAAATATAGAAATGCGTCCAAAAGTTGGCAAGAAGCGTATACAATTATTGCATCGCGGTTTTAAAAGATTTTCAGAATTTCAAGAATTTCGAACATTTTTTAACATCAAACCCCACAAATTATTGCATTCATCACAGACCAGGTGGCTGTCACTGATTTCCGCTGAAGTGGAATTATTGAGCAATATGATGCTCTAGAACTCTCGAGAATTATTTTAGAATTGAAGCATTCGATGAAGCTTCACTAGCAGCGAAAATCCGTGACATTATATTATATTACCGACTTTTACGGATATGAATTTGGAATTCCAGACTGAAACCCTCAAGGTACATAACCTTTACCCCCGGATTAATGAGGCGTGTAAATTTTTATTAAGCTGTAAAATCAGAATATTTAAGAAATACGGATATAGTTATGTTCAATATCGAAAAATTTGCTTGGGTCCAGAAGTATTTTACCGAAAATATCAAACATAATTTCAGATTGAAATGTCTGGATTTTTATATTGAAGCGGTAAGCCAAATATGGAAGCGATTCCCCTTTAATTCCCGAGAAGTATAGATTCTCAAACTAATAACTTTTCTGCACCCATCAAATATATCATCAACTGAAAGCATAGGTCCTCTGGCTAGTAGGTTTCCAAATATAGTTAAAGAATTTAAGCAGTTGAAGTTTTCTGAATGTGATTTTTTGCTTGGTGAAATTAAATTCTGGAAAAACATAAGCAATATCAAAAAAGGGGATGATAGTCTCGCATACCCAGAGCTTGCCAATTTTGTTCAAATTTTATTTACATTGCCACATAGTAGCGCAAGTGTGGAAAGATTATTTTTTTACATTAATTTAAACAAAACCAAATAGTGTGCTACGACAATAAGTTGAATTTTGCACAGCGAAAGACTAATTAATGCCGAAGATAAAAGATGCTTTAATTTTCCAATTTCAAGGGACATTATAAAAAAACATAATAATAATATGTACTCGAAAGAATGTCATTCTTTTTAAATTTGTTTTATGTAATGTAGTTTTAAATAAGTTATATTTAATTTCGTTTTTATTGTTACGTTTTTAAGCTTTGTAATATATTTGGTGTTTTGTTACTTTTGTCTGATGGTTTTGTATTTGTGGCTTCTTTTAAGAGTCTTTTCAAATTTACGTTTTAGTTGTTTGTTTTAAGAGTGTTTTAAAAATCTTTTTACATAATAATATGTACTCGAAAGAAAGCCATTCTTTTTTAAATTCGCTTAGGTTAATGTAGTTTTAAGAAAGTTATATTCAATTTCATGTTTATTGTTACGTTTTTAAGCTTTCAAATATATTTTATTACTTTTGTCTGTTTATATTTATGTTTTCTTTTAAGTGTCTGTTCCAATGTACGTTTTTGTTGTTTGTTTTTAAAAGTGAAGCCTCAAAAATTAAACAAAAGTTTTATTATTTACCTCTATATTTAAAAAATATATAGATAAAAAATCTATTGATTTTTTATTCAATCTCGTGATTTTTTAGCAAAATTTCTAGTGATTTTTATTTTTTGAACCTGGCAACATTGGCTGAAGGCACCACTCTATGAGTTTGACCTCCTATGCCTAGTCTTCGTGCCACTGGAACAAATATTACAGTCCGACATTCGCTAGAAGGTGACATCATGCAACCAGCGAATGAGAGCATATGACGCAAAATGGCGATGATTGTGTTCCTTATCAAGAAGTTAACGACTATGCTAAGCGTTACCCTATCACTCTTGTGTTAATATTATCAAGGCAAATAAAGTGCCTTCCACACAACCCTATCCATATGGCCTCATACCAGCATCCCGTGACAATTTAATCTAAACTAGAAAATAGCAACTTACTCATCATCGGCTTAGGTTGTATATGCTGCTGTTGCTGTTGCCCTTGCTGCTGCAGCTGATACTGTTGCTGCATGGTCTGTTGAGTCTGTTGTTGAATCTGTTGTTGCTGTTGGGCTTGCTGTTGCGCCTGTTGCTGCTGCTGTTGCTGTTGCAACACAACTTGTTGCTGTTGATTTTGTTGTTGCTGTTTGTTCTGATTGGCCAATTGTTGAGCCTTCTCTGCCGTCATCGGCGAGCCGGGTGTCATCGTAGCTGTCATCCCGTTCGAGTTCATCACCAGCATCCTGTAAGGGGATTGGCTAACACTGGCACAACAACAGGGTTTAGTAAGCAAGCGATAACGAAAAGCAGATGAAATGAAATAAAATATGCATACAAATAAATAAATACTAATCATATTATCGTTTTAAGCGACTGTTGGTAGATCATTTCTAGCCTAGAAAGTCTAATTTATATCATGTTTCCGATTCTTTTTAAGCCTATAATTTGCAAAGGACACGACTTTAATTTTTATATTTTTCTGATAACTATTATGACTTGGGCTATCCTCCTTTTCCGGCTTGACGTCGACTTCTGGGACACACGGAAGCAGTGTTACCAGGTCTGCCGATTTTAGTTCTATTCTACCGAACTACCAATTTTAATGCGAAATCTACCGGAACTTTTCTCATATTTCTTACATAGTATACTTTTGATGTGTCAGCAAAACCCAAGAATAGAGCACTTTGAAATTTTTAAATAGCATTTGAGCCCCTTGAATTTTCAAATAAAGTATCCCCTCTTCAATTTTCAATCACCGACAAGTTTTTGCTTTTTGGTTCAATGTCTACCGAAATCCGCTGAAAAATGTTGCACAAATCTACCAAAAACAGATCGATCCTTTTCTAGTTCTTTTGACACTGTTGAAATTAGTGTGACTTATTTTTATGCAAGGAATTTTTCTAAGAGTCAAACGGAATCGTCACATTAATAGGATGCCTGAATTGTATTAATGACCTATAATCTCACTGTGCACAAAATAATATGGAGAAGCTTATGTTAGATGGCACAAATAGGCATTGTGAAGTGATGATGCATGAAGTAATTTTTTCATAAATGGTTTTTATCTTTGGACAGTAAATCTACATGGTATCCAAATGGAACATTTTCAAAAAAGTACTGGACAGCAAAATTAAAAAACAGAAGATAAGTTATTTAGGAATACTTATTACAAATTCATTTTTACGAATTGCTATGTGATTACTAAATATTTCATGTACAAGTAAGTATCTATGAATGGGCATCAATATAGGATCTTACTTAATAATAGGAGCGCATTCCTAACCGAAGTTCAGGCAGAAAAACTCATATAAACACGAGTACAAAAAGTCTGGTATTCAAAATACATGACGTTAAAGATTAAAAAACCCTTTTAAACAGGGAAAAAATAAAAGCAAAAGTCAAAAATATAATTAATGAAAATAATTATTCGACATGTAATGTTATTACTTTTTGTCTAAAACGAAGTATGATACCAAGATATAGCAAGAAACTTAAAAATTAATTCGAAAAAATATGCAGGGTGTTAGGGAAATAATATTCGTAACTTTAAGAGGTGATGATTCCTTGCGTTATTCTAAGCAAAAAAGTTCATTATAACTTATGTCCGAAAATCAATCGTTTTCGAGGAAAGTGAGCCGTAAATAATTAAATTTTCTGAAACATTTGGCAACGCTGCAACGCAACCGCGATACGACCGCAACTAACTCGTCGAATTGTTTACGTTTGTATGATATTTTTTTGAAAATATGCCTTGAATTATTGAATATTTTAACGCAATTTTTTGTAGCTAATATGTTTTATTTAATAACGCGTACAGTAGATTTACTTAAAAAAAAAAATGACATAACTTACCGGTACGTGGCGATACACACCACCAATTTCTACGATTATCAGTCACTTATTTGAAACGATGCGATTGCACGAAAAAAAACAACATCCGTAAATCACATAAAGTTACAGTTAAATGTATTAGTAATCACAACACGCGATGTTACATGCAGTGCAGGCAGAGTACGACGTTGCCAGTTTTTTGAGGGATTTTGTTTTGTTTGTTTTTCTTCTGAAAATTGTATTTAATAAGCAAGCAAATTATTTTGTTGTGAGACAGTTAATTAATAAATAGATGTATTGAAACATTTTACTCTATTAGACATATGAATTATTAAGGTGCAAAATTAATTTATTTCATGATTAATACGAAATAAGTTTAGCATTTTTTTTTGCTCCGAAACGGTTGATTTTCGGACATAGGTTATAATGAACTTTTTTGCTTAGAATAATGCAAGGAACCACCTCTTAAAGTTACGAATATTATTTCCCTAACACACCGTATATTTTTAAAAAAGTCATTGGCGTACATTTTTTGCCAATATCATTCATGAGACTGCCCTCCGAGACGCCACTGGGATTAATAATATTTTACTTAGCGCTAAGTTAGCTTTCATTGCAATGAAGAGTACTGCCAAAATTCAACATAACTGGCACAAGGATCTTTGAGATATTAATAAAGAATCATTCTTTTAAAACTTTTGAGGACACATGTTATGGACTTTTCTACTTAAATTTATGAAAAAACAAGTACAAATAAAAATAAATAGCAATGCGGTTGAATGAATTGCTTAAATATAAATTGTGCGTCAAAACTTACTTGTTTCCGACTATATGATGCTGCAGGTTCGTATACGGTTTGATTTGTGTTTGATTTGCAGCATCTGCCTTTGGAGCCGGTGATGTTCGAATTTGAGGAGCTTTCGTCCTGATTTTCGTGCCAGGTTTTCCGCCCATCGAAGCCTGCGATAATCAGACAAATACATGAGATGTTTAATGTTTTGATTGTATATAATATGATTCACTATTCAGTATGTTCTATATAGATTCGCGAGACGTCGTCTACATAATGGATGAATCACTGACGGATGATTTTATTTAATTTCAGTTATACAGCACAAACGTTAAAGTGGTATGGAAATAAGAATTGAGCTGATGCAAAACCTACATAGTTTGTTTGTGGTGTGACACTTGTTTTGTCTCAGCCATAATGATAATTTTACTTTGCCATATATATCGAAAAAATAAAACTTCAAGAAGTTGTCATGATTACATTGATCAAAAAACTTTAAAAACTTCCCTTTAGCTAACAGCTCTATACCGTATCATTTTTGTTGTTCATTTAAAAAAATAAATAATACATAATATTTGCAGTACAAAACCCCTACTACTGCTATAAATGTGAAAGTGTGTATGTACGCTCCGTTTTCCCGCCAAAACGACTGAACCGATTTGCATGAATTTTACTATATGTATTAGATGGAGATAGCCTACCTTTTGTTGTGAAAATTAGCATTGAAGGGGTTGAAATAAGGGGTGATAGCTACTATGAGGAAACTATTATTTTTTAAATCAAGGTTAACAGATATGGGCACTTGCAAAGAAATTTTGTAAATTCTAATTCTAAGATGGTAACGTGAGAATTTTCATTTTTCAAGTTTTTTTAGAGAAGTTAGAATATTTCAAATTATTCTAGCCTAAACGTAGGAGTATGTTTAGTCTTCAATTTCATCTTCAAAATAATTATTATTAATAAAGAGTTCCAGAAATTCAAGATGGGATAGGAGGTGATTGAACATTTCTCTAGGGAACCCTATCGCTTTTAAAATTTATTGAAATTCATTTATCTCGAACACTACAAATATTTGACTTATGAACATGAAATTTGGCAGAGGAGTTCATGAACAGAACGTTATGGGCAGGTATATATAAATGCGAAAAGATACTCGCCCATTATTCACGAAATCTCGAAACCTATTTAGCCTATGAATATTAAATTCGCAAAGAGGCACAAAACATCTCAGCTAGGAACATATTTTTAAACAGGGCCGGAATAACTGGGCTAAGAGCAGAATATAAAAGAGAGGTGATACACATTAATCACGAAAACTCAAGAACTATTTGACCTATGATCATGAAATTTTGTAGGGAGGTAGTTTATGGACAGAACGAGTCAGTTAAGAACTGATTTTACAACAGGGCCGGATTAAGGGAGCTAAGGGTGAAGTTATATAAAGGCGAAAAGATACACATAAACCACGAAATCTCGGAAACTATTCAACCTATGACAGGTATTCCCGTGAAGAATAAACGTCAGCTATAAATGGATTTTGCAACAGAGCTAGTCAAGAGGGGCTAAGGGCCGATATATGTAAAAGCGAAAAGATACCCATTAATCACGATATAACTCGGAAACTGTTTGACCTACAAACATGGTCAGGATTTCAGCTAAGAATTAAAGGGCACTTGCAAATCTGTTTGAAATTGCTTGGAGTTTTCTAATATCTGATAATTGGCATTGATGTTGTCTTGAAGTAACAGTGGATTGTGTAACCAGCAATTTGGGTGAGGGGTAGGTTTTACAATGTAAAAGTTAGTTTCATTTTAAAATAACCAAATTTCACAAGCTCGCAAGTTGACTGACAATAATTAACTAATACAATGCAATTATAGCAAATCGCGGGTAACAGCTCGTGTCATTTATAATTTAATGTTTTAAAACCATGTAAGATATTTGAAGAATATTCTGACGATTTCCAATAAAAATAGTCAATTTTTCTGAAGTGAGTATAAGTTTCTATATTCAGAAATCTAAGGTAAACATGAGCATGGGGAAGATGTTCAAATGTCTGTCCAGGACAATTTTGTACGAAAATAGTAGTACATTCATGGATCGGTGGTACTTACGGGTGTTTGAGCTCCGATAGTTTGGGTGGATACAGAACTGGCAGGCCTAATGTTGGCAGCATTGGAAGGCAGGATATTCAATGGTCTGGTCGCTTGCTGTTTCGGCTGAATGTTCTCGTTCGGTGGTCTAGGTTTCGTTATTTGCTGCACAGTACCTTGGGCAGCTGCTATAGCTTCTATGAAAAAGAGAAGAATTTTAGTGTATTCAGCGGGTTGTCAGAAATGTTTATAATTTGCAAGATATTAGTTAAAATTAGGAAATCTCGGAAACACAACAAAAAAGTTTTACTTAAAGCTAGACATTACTCGCTCTACAGCTTGCAGTCTTGAACACCGAAGTAGCCGCGCAGGCAGAAGCATAAATGCCAGGGCACCGCGACTACTATGAGGAGCTTAAAAAAACTTTGTTTATTCCAATTTTTGAGTTGCCTAAGGTTAGTAGAACTGGGAAAAGCCTCCTCATCTAGATTGTTCCACAATCTCGATACCCTAGGAACGAACAACTACTAAATAGAATCAATGATTTTTTGAACTTACGGTTTTGTTGCGTCTGTATGGTGGCAGTCTGTGGATTCTGCTGTATGAACATGCCAGGTCCAGGCGTTCCATCAGCTTGGGTACCTCTGATAAAAATTGGATTAGGGGCCAGTTGGAGAGCTTGAGACTGCAATCCGTTTGTTGTCCACACCTGTTGCAAGCCGTTAGCAAATTGCCACGGGGCAGCGAACTGCATTGGTTGTCCTCCAGGCTATGAGAATTTTTATTATTAGAAGGGAATCTACCTATAATCTTGATAAATTGCACTACTAATTCATCAATCCAAATGAATTTAAATGAAAATGTATTCTATAGAAATACGATAGTAGTGCTAGCTGAAAGTGGAAATGGTTACTAAACATAAATAAAGTAATTAAAGATTGTACAATAATACTAGTAAAACCATGATTGATGAAATTTCTCGGATTTAAATTGACATAGCTATTTAAAATCACAACTTGAGAACAAATGGTTTCATTTGCATTAATTCAATTTAAAGCCTTTATTCGCAGTGTAAAAAACATGCCATCTATGAAAAATAGATAGTCGCCAAGTGTATGAGTGTTAATATAAATGTGTGTTAGCCCAAAAGTGTAAAGAAGCGGTGATGTATATATACTGTTCATAATATCAACAAAATCTTCATTCATGCAATACTACAATTCTTAAAGAGAAAAACGCTAACATGATTCAAAAAATTATGAACAATATACATTTATGTTAGTGCCAAGCAGCTCATACAGCCATATACAGGCCGCGGCAGCATGACTTCCTTTTTTCAAAACTTATCAAAACCCATTATATGAATCAGAACATTTTTATTTGATTTTTATAATGTAGAGCCATGCTTAATATTTTATTTTACATAGTTTTGAAGATAAAATCAGATAAGTGACGTCCCTCATTCAGAAACCAGAAACCGATTTCTGGTGTTGGTCATGACTCTTGCCAGCATAGCCGGCGTTGTGCTGGTAATTTCTTACTGGATGTTCATTTTCAAATCTTGGATTGTTCACATCAACACGGGATTTCAAAAAAACTCATAGAAAAAAGGGGGCAAATCGCCACTAAATGATATGAGGAGCTCTGGGAGGTGTTCGCCCAAAACAGGCATTCTCTTGAAGTGCGTGCCATTGCACCGTCTTGTTGGAACCAAATCTAGCCGTGGAAAAAAAATGTAACATATTTACATACCGGTCCGGATTCATTGTCACTGTGGCTTCATTTTCCTCAGAGAATCAGGGACCAATAATTCCAGCTGAGGAAATTGCACACCACACTGGACTTTAGATAAAAGCCATGTCTCGAGGTGTCAGCAGAAGCGCATGTTTTGTTTGTTGGCGGATCCTCACAAATGAAAATGGGCTTCATCACCATAAAAACATTAGCGTCCTCAGGAACGACTTCGAAAAGATGCTCACACGCGTTCATCAGAGAACTGAAGTCACCATCAGAAAGTTCTTGCACAATTGCAACTTATAAGGATGGAAATGAAGATCATCATGAAGAATTTTCCTCATAGAATGAGGCAGACGCATGTTGGTGCACAAAACGCAGAGGTGATCGCAACATCGAAGCTTTCACTGCTTCAATGTTTTCAGGTGATCTAATGGGCCGAGGGATTCCAGTTCTTCGTCTTGTCGTGCTTGCAGTTTGTCTGAACGTAGTGACAGACGTAACAGTTGATTTCCGGTCCGAGAAAGGGGCCAGCGGGGCTAAATTATATATAAAACGATTTCGAAAGGCGCACTGGGTTGCGATCCCAGAACATCCGCTCGAAAAGTAGGCCTCAACGGTAAAAATACGCACTCACTGTTCCAACGCATGATGGCGCGCGTTTTAATAAAGGAAGTTATGCTGCCGCATCCGTACCTATTAAACTAATTTTTCACCAACTTTATCCCAACACCTTCAACATGATGCTGTACAATACCAATACCAATATTCTGCAAGACGCACACACCACTATTAAAGAGAATATGGATTTTTATGCAGCATTTTAAAACCACTCTTTATATAGAAGATTTATATGTTCGGAATAACCCACAATAACAATCACACGCTTGGAAATTCAGTGCATGCAATTATTCCAGATGAACTATTATAAATTATCACCTTTATTATAATAAATAAAATTTATTTGACGGAACTGTTTGGATATCATTTAATTTGTACTGATAGCAATTAATTACTTCCCCGTACTTCTGTTTGAAAGAAACACTAATATTTGATTATTTTATTATATACAGGGTGGAAAAACGCTCAGGCCCGTCGATTTTGTTTTCGAGTGGGACACTAGTTTGGCAAAAAATCACGTTAGCACGTGCAGCCCCCTAAGCGGCGGTGACACCACCCCCAAAATCTTAAATGGAAAGGGGGGTCGAGTGATACCTTATTTTAAAGGTCTTTCAATTCCCTTTATAATGATATAAAATTAATGTACTTCAGTTCAGTAGTTTTGAAGATTTATTGATTTAAAGCTTAAATAAAACTAATACATCATCATTAGTGGAGATCAATACATTTGGCAGCAAAGTAATTTAAAAATGAAGAATGAACTGATCCGTTAGGCAAGTAAATGTTGAAAATGGCTACCATGACTCTCCATGCAATAATAAAGATTTTGCTCAAATTTGGGTCTTCTAATGATGTTGGCTGAGTAGCATAGATTTTGCTTTTTAAATGACCCCACATAAAGAAATCCAAAGGTGATAAATCTGGCGATCTTGGGGGCCATTCAATGGCACCTCTTCTACCAATCCATCGATCTGGAAACGTCTAATCTAAATATTGTGGAACACGTAATGCGTAATGTGATGGGGCACCATCCTGTTGGAACATCAAAGTATTCGCAATGTACCGCCGATCATTCTGATTTTCAATTACGGCTGTTAATGAAGGATCTATGGCGACTTCCAGTTATTCCAAATACATTTCACCGGTCAAATGATGATGATCGCCAAAAATACCAGCCCAAACATTTAATTTTTGTGGCTGCTGTGTATGAACCTCATGATAAATTCTGGGATTAGAATCGGACCAATATCGGCAGTTATGACAATTTACTAGGCCATTTAAGAAAAATGAATATTCGTCGGAAAAGCAAGTGTTGAAGAGAAAATGTTCATCGTTTATAATTCGTTCACTCATATCTTCACAAAATTGTAACCGCCGATCAAAATCGTCTTCATTAAGTTCTTGTACCAGGTGAATTTTATACGGATGAAAACTATGGGCCTTTAGAATCCGTTGGACAGTACGTCGACTAACACCACACACAGTCTCCAATTTGCGGGTACTTAACGTAGGATCTACCCTAAAACCTCCACTTCTATTGCTTCGTTCCTTATGGGATTTTCAATGTTGCGTTTTTTATTGGCGACTGACCCAGTTTCCCGAAATTTAGCTACAGGTTCTAGAACATATTGTCGATGCACGTTACTGTTCTCATGTCGCTCATTAAATATTTCTGCTGTTCTATTAGCGCACTGATTATTTCCGAAAAATATTTCGATAATTTCAACTCTTTCTGCTGTGGAATATACCGTTAATTTATGTAATAAAGCGTTACAAGTTATTTTAGCAACAAATTTTGGTCAAATCAATCGCAAACTATGTACTAAATTCCTATTAAAAATAAGTACGAGATATTTCCTTATCTTTCTTCAAGAAATAACTTTTTTGCCACAAAAAAACGCTCCCATAGCTATTTTCAACAACAAAATGATAAACAAACCATGGGCGTAGTGAAGAAAAGCATTTAATTATTAAGTAAATTCTTTTAGTCAAATTTCTTCTGGAAGTAGTACAAACTAATCTGATGTACCTATTAAAGTCTACTTTAAGCTTTAAATCAATAAATCTTCAAAACTACTGAACTGAAGCTCATGTATTTTACATCATTATAAAGGGAATTGAAAGACCTTTAAAATAAGGTATCACTCGACCCCCCTTTCCATTTAAGATTTTAGGGTTGGTGTCACCCCCGCCCAGGGGGCTGCACGTGTTAACGTGATTTTTTGCCAAACTTGTGTCCCCCTCGAAGGCAAAATCGACGGATCTGAGCGTTTTTCAAAAAAATAACTGAGGTGCCAGTAAATGCGTCTGTTACGTTTTCTATGCACCACCCTGTATTTGGAGAAAAATTCCTAACTTTTAGTCAGCGACCTTTACTTTACAAACTCAGAAAACAAATGCCAACCGTAAGACTCTCTCATCATTCATGCTATGGAAATGGAAGTTCAAGTTATAGGTTCTCTTAAGTAATTTTCAAAAATAATAAATTTATTAAAAACTGCACAGGGATTGTCACAGAATATTTTGTTATCTATAAATGGGTAATTTAACTCATTCTGTATAATTCTTATTAGAGTTGGAGCAGACAATTAATTAATCGAAAATAACAGCAATATTGAATGAATTTCTGTGTTCGAATACCAGTGTTTGTTATTTTCAAGTTTAATGATCTCTCGAAGTTTTTCCATTAAATTAACTTAAAACAAGTCATATGCGTTTTTAGAAATTGTATTAAAATTGTGATTTGAGATGATATCTTTTAGTTTTTGTTCATAATATCCTCATAGAACTAAGGTTTTTAGAGTGTACAGCAGGAAGAATTTCATAAATAAGTATTCTTGGAGATACAGTTTATTAAATTGCTTATTAATTGGATTTGGGGTTCAAAGGAACACAGTTTCCTGTAATAAAGTTGTCGAAAAATGTTTTCCCGTCTTCAGGGCCCTACAAAAAAAATGTTTGAAACACAAACTGTACATATATATACATTTAAATAATAAAAAAATCGAAGTGAAATTTGTTATACGTATAAATTGTTAATTATATGTAAAGTTAGTGTTTTAAACATTTTTTTGGAGCCCTGCAGAATGAAATTAGAAACGGCGCCAACCTTATAACAGGAAACTGTGTCTCTTTACACCCTCAAATCCAATTAATCACAAGAAATTCATATTAAATAGAATCATTAGAAGAATAGTCTTTCTTCTATACAGTTTATTCTATAGAACCTATAAAAGAGAGCCTCCAGTCAATTCTATCTACTTTCTGAATACTCTACTGAAAGGCAAGATATCGAGATGATCTCGACTATAGTTTTGACGAATGCCTTACTTGTATGGGACTGATAATTTGAGCGGTTGGCTGTGTGCCGATCATTGCTTGTGAAACTTGAACGCACTGCTGTTGCTGAGCCTGTTGTTGGTGTTGTTGTGTCTGAGCAACAGCGCCGGTACTACCCGCCGACACTTTTTGCATTTGCACTTTTTGACCGCCCATCACCTAATATGTACAATCACAAAATTGACAAACTATACTCTCAGGCAAAAGTATCTTAAACTAATTCTTCGGTGTAGTTGTAATGTTCCTCCAGTTCATAATTATATTAACACCTAGCTCATATATGCACAAGATCTTATGACGAACTGATACAGGGGATTCAGATCAAAGAGTACTTATATCAAGAGGAGATACTTCGTGGAATGCCTTTATAATCCGCCTGCCGGCCCCATTGACCTTGACAGTCATATGCATTATAGTAGGGAAGACGATCGTGAGTTTTTTACACCATCGCGTACTGATATAACCAAGACTTTACGTTCGGCTCTTGGACTATTACTAAAAAGCGATATATGTATGTGCTACCGAGGCGGTGTTGCCAAGCTGCCATAAAATATTTATAAAACGCTACATTCACGGTTTTTGGTTGTTAAGTTAAAATTCATACGAACTAAATACACACATTATCTGAAGGTCGCACTGTCTACATAATTCGCGTCCATATGAAATACTCCGGCGATTCGTCAAATAAGCAATTTGAGGTTACAAATCTTTTGAATATCAAGCTGACTTACGTCTTTTTTTACCAAACTAAGTCGTGGGGTATTCCGCGTAGGGCCCTAAAATTTGAATAGCTATGTGATAATTCACAGTTTTTGAGAAGAGCTTCTCTCGCGAAAAGTGTGATTTATAACTTCATTGATGAAAAATACATTGCAAGTGGATGATAAATATTCCCACCACGATTAAATGACAATTCATCCAAAAAGGACTATCTATCTGGCAAGAATGCATTTATTTCCGATTAAATGAGAACAGCCGTGTTTGGAAACCATGTTTTTGGAGTCATCTCTTATCTCTCTCTAATTTTATTCTTCTTCTCTGACTTCACTTTATATAACTACTCTTTGGTCAAACCATGTCAATTCTTAAATTCAAGAAAATAATGCTGGGGGTCCAAAAGTTTCGAAAAGGATGAAAACTACCCATATCCCTACGTAAATTATAGCAGATTTTTTTGGCAATTTTCCCTACGACTCACATTTTTTTTTAATTAGCAAATCTTTTTATTTTATTATTTGTCTCCTATAAAAACAGTCCATCTCGGATAGTTTTCGAGAAAAAAAAAAGAAGGAGTTGCATCAAGAGGTTCCCAACCGTCTTATTAATTATTTAAATGTAATTAGCGAAAATAAACAAATATGATATTACTTATTACAATTTTATTTAATACAGGGAATAGAGCGTATCTTTCATAAAATGTGCTCAAAATATGATCACCATTTCGTTCTTGCACATAATAATATGTCGCAAAAAAATTTAACAGTTGATGTAATCAGAAAACTTTGTGAAGCCTCTCTGAAAAACATTTTTTGTCTCGAAAACTATGCGAGATGGCCTGTTTTAATAAGAGAAAAAAAATGAAATAAGTAAGAGGGTCTTTTAAATAAAAAAAAATCAGAGTCGTTGGGAGAGTTGCTAAAAGATTCTGCTATAATTTATATAGGGTTGGAGGTAGCTCTTCTCGAACCTTTTCTGTTTTTTTTTTAAATATTAGGACGTCTAACAAAACACATGTGTTCCAAATTTCATTAAAATCTGAATATCGGCTCCAAAAATATCTGAAAAAATGTGTTTTAAAAAGAAAAATTTAACGCCCTCAAACGGGCAAACGAAGCACTTTTGCATAGAGGTAAATCATGGGACACCCTGCATGTAAGTAAGTTTTACCGTTTATGCCTGAATTTTTAATGAATCAGTGTTAATATTGTTCAATAAAATGCATTATTTTTTTTTAATTATTTCATGTTTTAAGGTAAAAAAATCCATTGAGTAATTGCAGTTATATATAACTGGAGGAATACTTTTTGCAAATAGTACACAGCGCTATGCTTAGGGGAGTACCCGTTGTGTATGTTATAAGGTTGATTAATAGGGATCTGTACAAAAAGATCAAGCTATTTTCAAAATAGATTTTACAACAAAGAATATTGAAATAATCAATTTGATAATTAATTTGAAGTTCGTATATTATGAATAATACAAGTCCACAACATTTCTTAGCACTGTCTATGACAAATTCATCTAAATATCTAATGTGCCTAATTGAAAATAGCTTGAAGTTACAGTTAGAGAACACAAAAGCTATCATGAAAGAAATATTTATTTTTTTCATCATAGCCTTTTTCAATAATATAGACATTAATCACATCAAACAGTTAAAGAGTAATTTTTTAAAAACACTGACTTTGATAACATAAAAAACAGTACATACACTATCAAATAGAAAATAATTAAACCTTAAGCTCAATAATTCGAGAAGCCCACAAAGGAAATAAGGTGAAAATGTTAAACAGCAAACTGTTAGATACATTTAACACATCCAAGATACCAGTTTGTATAATTTGCAATATTCCAGCAAAAATTGTTTTCTCTAAGGGTTTCCCTAAATAGTGATTTAACAATCAGAACCGCTTTGCTTTATCGAAGTATACCTTAAACAAGACATACCTTATGCATCTCTTGTGGTTTCTGCTGGGCTACCTGCGCGTTACCTTGCGAATGATTGGGCAAGATATTCGGTTGAGAACTGATAACACCCAATTGGCTGAAGACCAACGTTTGTTGGTTTTGGGTGGTTGGTATCGTTGGGATTGTCGTATATCCAGGGAACGTTGCTGCTTGACTTCCCTGAAAAAGAACTTCGTTCAAAACTACGGATTTAAAGGGTTCCAACGGCTATTTAATACCTTCTTAGCCATCAGTATCAATGGCTGAGTTCACTATCACTGAAGCTGGATCTTAGCGCTGTCTAAAAAAAGATTTAGCACAGTTGCTGAATGTGATATACCTATACTCCACAGACAGCGTTAAGATTCAGCTGCTAAGTGCTAGTGAACACAGCCAATGATTTCTATACCCCACATAATTAAAAAAAAGATATACACAGTACATAGGTAAATCAACACATGTGAGCAGATCGCAATCACTTAGTGCCTAATAAAAATAGAATGAGGTGGCAGGTAAATGACAGATAAGAACACTTGTTGCTATTTGAGCTTAAATAATGTAACCACAGGGTCCGCCAGAAAGAACGCATGTTTTTTAAATGTAGTACAGTCAAAATAAGTACGGGAAAAATATTTTATTACATCAAAATACATGACATTTTTTGAGTAAAACAAAATTTACGTTCTAAAAACTGTCGGCCATATGGCGCCCTTGAGCCGAAATGCAGGAAACAAGCCTCTCCCGAAATGAGCCCACTGCGTCGGCCAGCATCCGTGCAGGACTTTGGGTTAGTTCTCTTCTTATTTCCTCCTTCAAATCGACGAGGGTCCGAGGCTTGCTTTGGTAAACTTTTGATTTCAGGTAGCCCCATAAAAAAATCACACGTTGACAGGTCCGGGTAGCGAGGGGGCTATGGAATATCGCCATGACGTGAAATGAGCCGTCCTGGGAATTTTTGCCGAAGAAGTTCCATCGGAGTGCGAGCCGCGTGAGATGTTGCCCCGTCTTGTTGGAACCACACTGTAGTGAGACAGACACGTCGACGTTCCGGAAAAAACAAGTTGTTCAGCATGTGGATGTAACGCTCTGAATCCACATTAGTTGTTTCTCCATCATTCTCAAAAAAAAATAAGGACCAATAATCATCGTTGGGCCTACTACTCACCCAACTGTAACTTTCGGGGTATGCAGCGGGTGCTCATGCAACTGTTGGGGGTTCACTGGAGACCAAGATCGACAATTTTGTTTATTGACGTATCCATGTAAATGAAAATGTGCTTCATCACTCTTTAACAACGTCATGTCATTGTTATCCAACTGTTCAATCATGAGCTGTGCAAAATTAACACGTTGTGCATAATCCCCTGGCAACAGTTGTTGACAAACTTGGATTTTGTGATGATGGAACACTAAATCCTTATTCAAGATACGACGTACAGAGGACGCGTGGATCCCTAGGGAACTGGCACGCAAACAGACGGAACGATTCCGGCTTTGCAGCATGTCAACTCTCACTTTGTGTACCCATCTCAAAATGGTGTTACGGTTTGATACTGTCCCACGATGTGGAACACGAAAGTGAACGCGAAACTCACGATGCGTTCGAACGACAGACTCGCCATTTTGAAAGTACGGGCGTACAGTGAACACTCGATGCTCAACGCTGAAACGGCACTTCTCCCACTATCCAACACGCCCTTCTCCACCGACACGAGACCAGCCCACTCGATGTAGTACCCATTCGAAAAGCATGCGTTCTTTCTGACGGACCCTGTACAATACTCGCGTAATCTTTAAATTTAATAATAAATAAAATTAGTGACTACTGAAATACTACGTGTTGAAAATTTAATATAGTGGCAGGAATGCTATTATGCGACAAATAAATAAATAAACTCTATTAGCAGCTTCTTAGACATTCAATTTTTATAATAATAATAATACAAAATACAAAAAATGGGCAAACAAATATGAAAAAAACCACAGAGGGCGTCGCCTGTGTGTGGATTATATCTTAGTAACTAACAATCAATCATATGTGTATAACAATTATTATTGGAAAAAGTATTAATATAATTGGAATTTTGTAGTTTTGGTTTTCTATATAATTATGTATACAGTACAGTACAAATCCAGTCTTTCAATTGACCCTATTCGAAATCGTGTGTTATGCTCATGTTTATACATGTTTTTTTCATTACAATACTTATGGTATAAGGTGGTGACATGTAAGAAATAAAGTTGTCTTGTATCAAGTATCCCTGTTTCCTGATACAAGTTGTTCGTCGGATATAATCTTGGCTTATGGAAACTGGCTTTCAAAACAGTTTTTTGTGCTATGATATAGATAATGATTTCAAATACTGCTGAATCCAGAGACTTAGTTTACTTACTTGTAAAACTTGCTTGCCCTGTGCAGTAGTGAGCATGTGTGGCGCCAACTGGTTACCTTGGAAAGGTTTCGCTATCACCTGAAAAACGGTATTCTCAATGCTACAATCTCATAATATTAACCTCGATTCAAAAAATGGTGTCAAGTAGGTTGATTCAGCACTTCCCATTGCAACGCCGTCATCGGCTAGTTACAAACATGTATAACTGAGAAATTAAACGGATCAAGTCAGTCAAAGAGGCCTACACAATTAGTCCTTACGCGCAACGTCGCCTCTCCCCGATACCTCTGACAGTACAACGCGTCAGATGACAATACGCTCGACGGTGATTCCAGACAGCAGAAGCAGTGACGCGTATCGAAAGCACGATTTTAAGAACAATTGGACGGGGAAATGCATGATATGTAAAATATGAATAATAGATGCGTAGAACTAACATAAAAAAATGAGACAGCCTCCCCACACCTCCTACAACCCCACATCTCTCAATTTTTTACCCATACATTTTTCATCAAAACTATCAGGATCTTCTGAAACGTTAAAAAGCAAAGTTTGGGCGATTTTTATTTTTTTCGTTTTTGGTATGTTTCTCAGCCACCATTGACTTTAGCTATGTCTAATAAAAATCGATTCATCTGTTTAAAAGATATTGGGGGGTTGAAGGTTGAGGAGGGGGTGTCATTTTAAATTGGTAATGTGTATACAAATAAGTATAGTATTTCTAATCGATACCAATTAATAATCCAGGACCCACAAAACGTGAAACAACGAAAATTAATATTAAAAACCGTGCCCTGGATAATCGCGTTTTGGGGCCATTTGAGTGACAGGAACCACCTACTAACGATAGTGTATCTAAACGAAAGGAATAGCGAAATATTAAACTATTATTATCATTAGAGAGGGTAAAACTAAAAGGTCGCGCCCCCATTTGTGACTTTCCTGGTACATTTTTTTTTATTTTTAGACTTTCCATGAAGTTTTTAGTAACTTTAGTATAATCAAGTTTATACCTATCTTCAATCGTTGTGAGGCTATTCAAGTTTATAAAAAAATTCGACTAACTTAATATCGATAATAATGGAATGCACCCCAAACAATAATAATCATGGATACCAGCAAGAACATTTAGCATCAGTCAGTGTCATCGTATTTCACAGAAAAACTTTGATTTCAAACTGTTAAGTTACCTACCTAGTTGTGATAGACATTGAACAATGACTTATTCAATTCAAGAAAGAGTAGAAATAACAAAACTGTATTAAAAAAATAGGAGCATTGCGAGAGCTACTGCCCAGTGTCATCGTATTTCACAGAAAAACTTTGATTTCAAACTGTTAAGTTACCTACCTAGTTGTGATAGACATTGAACAATGACTTATTCAATTCAAGAAAGAGTAGAAATAACAAAACTGTATTAAAAAAATAGGAGCATTGCGAGAGCTACTGCCCAGTGTCATCGTATTTCACAGAAAAACTTTGATTTCAAACTGTTAAGTTACCTACCTAGTTGTGATAGACATTGAACAATGACTTATTCAATTCAAGAAAGAGTAGAAATAACAAAACTGTATTAAAAAAATAGGAGCATTGCGAGAGCTACTGCCCAGTGTCATCGTATTTCACAGAAAAACTTTGATTTCAAACTGTTAAGTTACCTACCTAGTTGTGATAGACATTGAACAATGACTTATTCAATTCAAGAAAGGGTAGAAATAACAAAACTGTATTAAAAAAATAGGAGCATTGCGAGAGCTACTGCCCGGTTGTTTAATGGTTTACATCCAGACAAAAATATTAACGACAAGTATGTGACTAAGTTGAAAAAATTTGAAGAAACTGTATCTGTGTCTAATATTCGCGATCGAGAAGATCGACCAGTGCAGAAATAGCAGTTTTGGGACATGTAGCACTTGACAACACCCAAAGCACTCGTAAACTGGCTACTTTTTCAGGATTTCCACGCTCAACGGTACAAAGAATTTTGAGAGGCAATAAGTTTCACCTGTACAAGATAAAAGTTGTCCAAGAGCTTAATGAAGACGATTTTGATAGAAGGTTGGAGTTTTGCGACTTAATGTCCCAACGTTTAATCAACAATGCAAATCTGTTGTTTAATATTTGTTTCTCGGATGAGTGTGCGTTCTACCTACATGGTGCTGTAAATAGACATATTTTTCTATATTGGAGTGACTTGAACCCACATTTGCTTCGAGAGGTACACTGGCAATATCCTGAAAAAAAATAATGTGTGGGCCGGCAGTTTTGGAAATCATATTGAAGGACATTTAACGAATCAGTGGATCGGCAGACGAGGCCCCATCGAGTGTCCGCCGAGATCTCCGGACCTATGTAAGTCCTTTATATTATAAGTTTTTAGTACGAAGCCAGATTCCATTCAAGATCTTCTTCATCGGATTACGGCTGAATGTAGACAAATAACTCAAGACATGCTTGAAAATGTGAGGAACAGATTCGAACAAAATTTTTATTTCTGCATGGAGGTAAATGGACACCACTTTCAGCGCTTTCTAGAATTGTATTATAAACTCAAATAGCTTCACAACGATTGAAGATAGGTATAAACTTTATTATACATAAGTTACTAAAAACTTCATGGAGAATCTACAAATTGGAAAAAATGGGGGTTTTCGTTTAAAAATCTCACCCTGCATTGGCTATAGATGAAAAAACGTCCCCCTAGAAATCAAAGTTAACGTGTCCGAGGGTTTTTCTCAAAATATACCAGGAGAGTCACAAATGGGGGTGCGACCTTTTCGTTGGGCCACCCTGTATACAGGTATATATAGGCTGGCCCTTACATGTGTGGACGGAATATTACTCATAAAAAACATACATTTTGGGAAAATCTTTTTATGGGATGTTATAAATGACATTTGAGGGCACATTCCTAAAATATTGGCTATCCAAATTTTGACCTACATATCAAAGTTGTGATTTTTCAAATTTTATTGCATATTTGGACAAACCAATTTAAAAGACGAAGATTGATATAACATACTATGGGGTTTTGATAATTAGCCACTGAGATGTGAGGTGTTTTGTCCAGAAAAACCGTCCACATCGGCAACCCCTCAATCCGCCATTTTGAAATATGGAGTGCTGAATTTTGTATAAAAAAAACTTACTTTTCTTATTTGTTACTTTTTCGAATTTTCATTTCTGCTCATACAGGGTGGTCAAAAACGCGGATTGTACTTTTTCTCAAAAGTTTGGATTCAATTTTTTATAAGCTTTTTTTTGTATAAGGTTCGAGCAGTTTTTGTAGATTAGGTCTTGAGTAGTGATAGTTGTTTGTTTATGTTGTTGTTATAGTTGTTTTTTCAATTACGTTTGAAGCTGATTTATACTGTTCTGTTTGTAAATAGTTTTTACGTCAAATCTGTATTCTTAGTGGCAATATGGAACTAGTCCTCTGTTTGTCTTTTGTTTCCATGGATGATGTGATTTTTTCCTTAATTTTGGGGTGTTTTTCTATTATAAGCTGAATAACTCAAAATGTAGTGATTTTGTCAGAATCAAACCTTATAACAAAAAAAAAATATAAAAAAATTGAATCCAAACATGCACAATTATACAGGGTGATGCATTTGAAATTTTGAGAAAAAGTACAATTCGCGTTTTTTACCACCATGTATGAGCAAAAATAAATATTCGAAAAAGTAACCAATAAGATAAAAGCTGAGGTGTT
The DNA here is from genome assembly GCA_963669975.1 of Acanthoscelides obtectus. Lineage (NCBI taxonomy): Eukaryota > Metazoa > Arthropoda > Insecta > Coleoptera > Chrysomelidae > Acanthoscelides > Acanthoscelides obtectus. The sequence continues at coordinate 33,129,384 of CAVLJG010000010.1, forward strand.
AAGTTTTTTTTGATACAAAATTCAACACTCCAAATTTTAAAATGGCAGACTGAGAGGTTGTCGAAATGGGGTGTTTTTATAGACAAAATACCTTATATCTCAGTAACTAATTACCAAAACCCCATAGTATGTTATACCAATTTTCTTCTTTTGAATTGGTTCATCCAAATATGCAATAAAATTTGAGGCATTCCATTTGAAAAACCACAACTTTGATATGTAGGTCGAAATTGGGTATAATGGACAATATTTTAGAAATGTGCCCTCAAATGTCATGTATAACAAACATCCCATAAATAGATTTTCCAAAAATGTATTTGTTTATTAGTAATATTCCGTCCACACATGGATGGGCCACCATATATATATATATATATATATATATATATTAAAGTTTTCTTTCGTGTAGCGTCAATGAGGGTTATTACGCTGTTTCAATTAAGATTAGAAATTTAGAAATACCTACGATAGATTAATTTTGTCCTACCTGTATTTGCGAAGGATTGATACTCGGATGCAGAGCAATATTGCTGATATTCCCAGGCATCAGCAACTGTCCCTGGGCTCCTTGGTACAACTGCTGCAAATAGGTAGGGTTCTGAATGGGTTGTTGGATCACCTGGACCGCCCTGCCATGGCTCCAGTCAGCTCCCAATTGTTGCTGGTGTTGCTGGGCCTGGCTTTGTTGCAGTGGGGACATGGTGGTTATAGTGGCTCCGGCAGCACTACCTGCTGTTTGTAGGACTTGGGCCGCTTGCGTCTGTAGCACCTGCTGGAAGAACACAAACAAAGGTGTTAGGTGATGATCTCATAATATCAAAAAACAATGTTTAATCGGTCTAACTAATCAATAAATATCAGTGTTTGCTCCTGTATGTTCCTAGGACTTGATGAAAAATATTTTTGGAGGTTGGAAAACCTGCTAATATGTGCACCACTATCGTGGACCTCCGTTTATATCTGATAGACCTTCAATTCATTTTTTCACTCGCATAGACCACTTTGAGGATCAATGATGTGGCCTATACAATAGTACTGTAGATTCCTTGGCAGGTGCTAATTGATTCAGTTTAGTGAATGACCGAGAAAGGTTAACATTTTTTGTAAAATCTACAACTACCTGCTGCTGTGACTGTTGGGCTTGTTGCTGCTGTTGCTGTTGGTGCATCGTGACGGCGTGTTGCTGTTGTTGCTGCTGTTGGGTTTGCTGTTGTTGAGGAGCCATCGAGGTCGTAACACATTGGCCAGCTGATCCTACAGTCACCTGGAATAAAACGGTATATTAAAATGTGATGAACATTAATATAAAATATAAAAATTTACTAAGCTATAATATTAACTTCTTTGAAAAGAGAGTCTGAACGTAACAAGACTCGAAGGACCATCGGACAGGCGTAGACCACGGCAGGCGAGACAAATTGACAAAAAGAGTGATATGATTTTTCAAGTCATGAGCGGCGATTCGTAAGAATTTTGAGGGAGGCTCATGAAGAGTTCCTTTAGACAAGGCTGCTGAATGTCCAAGATACAAGTTATATTTGGAAAATAGGGGAAAATGATAATCTCCGAAGCGGACGAAATAATCAACACGTACTACAAACAGCCATGAGCGCCTGCAGGGGGGTGCCAGGGGGCTGTTTCACCTCATGAAAATCCGCCTGGACCTTAATATTTGCACATTTAGCATGATTTAAGAAAACTTTTGGGGATTTTTAGGATTTTCTCCGCCTTAGAAAATTTGCTAACCTGTTTTTCAAAAGGTTTCGGAGGTTTATACACTTCCGCTTGTCAAACACTTCTGCGAACACGTAGACTTTTCACAAAAAGTTGTCTCTAGCCGATGGTCGGGACTCCCTGAGGAAAAATTCTACGGGCGCATATATATATATATATATATATATACCGGTGGCTTAGATATATGTACTTCTACAGAAAAAAAGAAGGCAAAAACATTTCCACGCCACTGTCTTTTTTTGGAATACGAACTGTCTTTCTCAAGAAATTCTACACAAACTATTGTAAATTAGTTTGCATATCGTGAGATGAAAACCCTAGAAACTTAAACCCGTTCTACTTTGAGAATACTCTAAAGCGAAGTTTGATATTAAAAACCGAAGAATTTGGAGTTTGTATATCAATTTGCTAATTCTAAACACTGCTATCAGAGATGTAGATACTTATAACACTCGGTATTTCAGTAAGATGACACTTTAGATCCTATGTTTATTGGGATTTTTTTATCTTATTTTTCCAAGTATTTCCGTCTTATAAACGTTGTTTCTTTCGTCGTGACCAAAAATGAAACATCATACCCAGGACCGCATTTTAAGGGGGGTCTTCTATGTAACATTTTTTCCTCAAGGGCTTCATTAAAAAGATACGGGGTGTTGAAGTTTAAAAATAAAAAAACATTTTTTTTAATATCTTTAAAACCGTCCACTTGAATGAGCTAAAATTTGGTATGTGAATCTACCTAAGTATTGTCCACATTCAAAAGTCTACTTAACGTGCACCAGTGGCGGAGATACACGGGATTAATGGCATTATTTTTTCAAATAAAAATAGTACGCCACTGTTTTTTCTTTTTGATGAAGCGCGCGAGGAAAAAATGTTACATAGAAGACCCCCCTTAAAATGCGGTCCTGTGTATGCTGTTTCATTTTTGGTGACGACTTGTGAATCACCCTGTACGCACAATATACAGTGCTTTTCTTTAATGTCCCCCTCCCCTTTGATTTTTTTAACGGATCAATTCAAAAAATTAAAATATCGAAAGAATGAAAATCTATAGTAGTTATTTATGTACATTATGTAAGGCGTTTTGGCCAAAGTCGTGAAGCGTCCCGGGCGCTAACATGCCCAGTCCATAACCATAAGCGGTTATAACACATATAGCCCGAAACACATTCAAAATTCTATCTACCTCCGGCAAATTAAAAATTCAGAGTGGTCTTCAAGTAAAATTAAAAGTAATTAAACGTACTATTGTCATCGGTATAACTGCTTACATTTGGGCCCGCAGAAATTTTTCTTAGGTGTTGCCGATCACAGGACGATATAACTTTTTGTCAAAGAGTCCTCAAAACTGCAAGTGCAAAAATATAATTTTCCATCAAGCATTAAGTAGTTTGAAAATGCTTAACCTCCAGGCAAGTAGAACAATAAAAATAATTATTATTATTTTATTTTCGATTCAAGTAGTCTCTAAAAATATCAAGCAACTCGACTTAATCCCTACTAATCGCGGTAACATACTGTTATTACCTGTTGCATATGCGGACTCTGCGCCTGCACCAATGTCTGCTGCTGCTGTTGTTGCTGCTGTTGCGCTTGCTGTTGTTGTTGTTGTTGCATAGCTTGTTGCACCTGTTGCTGGATCTGCTGCTGTTGCGCGGCAGCCTGCGCCTGTGCCTGGGCTTGCGCTTGGGCGTTAGCGTCCATTTGCTGCTGGTCTTGCTTGATGTCAGCCATGTTGCCAGACATCACTTCGACGCTCTGCTTAATGAACTCGTGGCCTCTGTCCAGGTTCAGCAGAGTGTTGGCCACATCGTACTTGCAGTCGTCAGGGGTGATGTCGTGGATGCCTGCCTTCTGAGCTAAGGTCTCTAAGCACTGCAAAGAGCGGCTACCCTGGAAACAACGATAACATAGTTGTCAATTGTCAATAGCATCTCTTGGAGAAAAGTAAAATGTAGAAATGGCAACAGATAGGTTTGACCCAACGAATTCGGACTAGGTAAAAGGAGCAAGCTTATGATTTGTTTGTTTCCAAAATCTTAGAGTCTGTAGTCAAGATAAAATGTCATACTACAAATCGATCAGGCCAGTATGACGGTTGTTGACATTTCACATAAAATTTGTATTTTTCTGAGAAAAGATATAAAAGTGCGTGGGTTCCATCCAGTTTATTGTTCCAGATAGTTGTCGAAACTACTTTTTGTTTCTTAGAATGCTTAGTCCGAATATTTTGTTGTAACAGGATGGTATACCTAACAACAACATTGAAAAATGTATTGGAGATACTGAAAAGGTCCAACTGGAACTTTAAGCTTTATCTACTTTGATTTTGAATCTAAAAGTTTTTAGGAAGTCTTTACTTTCACGTTTTCAATATTAATTTTACTATCTCATTTTATTACCACCAGATTCTAGTCAGGAAGCTCAGTAGGCCCAAAAAAACGATGAATATCAAATTAATTAAATTACTTCCAAATCTTTTTATTGGATAATTTACATTTATGATGCTCAACTAGGTATTTGCATTTAGTCAAGAATTTGCTTGGATCACATTTAGAAAAAACCTAGTAGAATTCAAGCAAGGTGTCCCCTGTATTTTGAAATGTATAACTTACGTTAAGAAATATTGATAGCATGTTCCCAAATATCAATGCTCATCATAATTACAATACTAGGAATCAAAATTAACAAATCATCCATACACATTTCAAAAAATCGCTGCAATAACTGCATTAAATTATACAATAAATTACCAGTTAAAACACAGCAAATTAGTAATTATTTTCGATTTAAAAATCAAGTTAAAAATTATTGACATTTTATAAAATAACCGAATATGTGGAAAGTGCAACATTTATATGTATTATTATATTTATATTGATGTTTATTTATATAGTTATGAATATGATTTATATTGTATAACTTATTTATACATTTTTTACCACTTCTATTATTGTGTGTTAAAAGTGGTTATTAAAGAATAAAGAATACTTTCAATATCAGGTATTCTGCCATTGCTGCTGTTTGATGAGACAGTTTTTCGTATATTTTACCTTCCAAAATCACTAAAAATTGAGTAGAATTGTTCATATCCTGTACGGTTAGTAAATATTTACTTTTTTGCCTTCTTAAATGTATTCCTGTATATTAACAATAACTTAGCGATTTATATCGTATGGTGTGTAATGGTAGACAAATGAAACAAAATATGAACTCAAAATTTGGCTCCTAACCTATTCGACTTCGTTGGTTGACCTTAACTTCACGCAACCTATCAGTTTTTAAATAAAAATCCTCTCAATCTCAAAGTTCTTAAATCTAGGTAAAATGTTTATTGGGAGCATTCTAAAGTGTCAGAGATAATGAACGATTGGTGTTATTAGGTAGGTTATTAATGAATAAAGTGTTGCGCGTTTATACCTACTAAATGAAGCTTGAATTTAGTTACCTTTTCACGATTTCTAATTATTTGAAAAAATATATTCTCATCATGGTTCAGTATATTTCCGTTTTTTGCACACGTGATAGAGAAAAGCTTGTTTGAAATATAAACAATTTAAATCCCGGGAATTTACCGCCGAAGAAATAGGATTTGTTTTTTATTCCGGGTAATGGCAGAACATGTCTAACTGTTAGCATCAGAGAATATTAGTTCTTCAACTTCTAGACTTATTACGTCATTGCGTTGTGTTGGCGGGAAATACGTTTGAACTTTGGAGGGCGAGTTTCGCCACTTCCTGTAACTAGAAACAAAAGGAAAAACAAGCCCTATAAAAAGTTGTGTAGTCCTATCATTTAACCAGTAATGCAACTTTAACCGTTCAAGAAATCCTAAGGCTATAATATTATTGATAATTTTGGAAGCTTCCACTATTTCCTTTATTTGATAATGTTCACCTGTTCTTACACTTAACACCATTTTTACAAGCTTGTATTTTTATTCCTGGACAACAAAAAAAGCTGGAGTTGCCAAAATCACACACAAACGGGGAATTCCCCTTTCTAGAACTTCATTTTTTTGTTTGGCCAATAATATGAGCTTTTCTACAGGCGGATCCAGAATTTGAGCCAAAAGGGGGAAATCTGCCTAGGAAGGTGGAGGGTAGGGCGGGCGGAGCAATGGTGGTCACAGGTTTCATGTTCTTTGGCGACCGACATTTGAAAATCAATTCCTCAGACCTACCGGAGCCGGAAGAGGCATTTGAATTTGAAAGTTTTGATGAAAAGACCTTGAAGATGACCATAGCAAATCTTCTTTACATTTTATTTTGTAAAACGTAGTGAAACAATTGGTCAACTCATGTACCTGTTGGTTGTTGTTGTTAGATGTGCCGTTAGTATTTTCGTGGGTCTGTTGCGTCGATTCAGGCTGCTGTTGATGATTATTGTTGTCCTCGACACTACCTCCGTTGGTCAATTTATGTTGTTTAACAGCAGTGGTGTTGGTGGTGTCCTTCAAAGGTTGCTTCTGCAGATGATGCAACTGCTGTTGGGCGGCAGCGTCCTGTTGCTGTTGCTGCTGTTGTTGTTGCTGCTGAAGGTTGTCGTAGTGCTGAGTTCTGCAACAAAGAAAAAACAAATATTTAATAATGTAGTTAATTAAATGACAGTTTAAGCTCCGTTTACGTATTTAACTTACAAACAACATTTGCTATCCCCAAGTCATTACAGAATACAGAAAAGGCGTTGGCTTGTTAGCTTCTTATTCGTCAAGGTACATTTCCGGGACAATTCAAGGGTAACGGGGCGGTAGTAATAAATTTTTATGAAAACAAATAGATATTTTAATCAGCCCTTGATAGTTTTAGCATGTTTTATTGTTTAAGTAGAAATAAGAATACTTATTTTTTTTTTCGAATACATACACTCTCATTATTTAAAGTGACTTGACTGTCTCAATACCTTCGCTTTAGTCTATTGCTTAATTTATACTTTGATCGACAATCAATAATATAGTTTGTATCATAATGAAAATAAAAAAATATTAACACACACCGTTTTATCTTATTCTTTAAATTAAACTTCAGTGAAAAACTAACACTAGTTAATATCAAACATGAATAAAAAAAATCCGAAAATGATTAGGCTCGTCTGAAACGTCAAAAAATAAGTTTGAGCGATTTTAATCTCTTTGTTTTTGGCCTTTTTCTAAGCTGCCACTGGACCGACTTTCAAAAACTACAAAGCTTCTAGCATAGTAGTAACATTTTGCAAAAATTTCAACAAAATCCGAGCTGTACTTCTCAAGTTATAGCCGGTTATAAGATTGACAAGGTTTTTGCTGATATGAATATCATATAACATCCAAAAAATATAACATCAAAAATGTTCGCGAATACAATACTTCCCCCCCAGTATGCGTGAAAATTAATAATAGTCTTTCCAGACTTAAAATGAAAAAGAAGCATCTCGTTATGGCTGATGAATAAGGTAAACTTTGATACAAGAACAACTTATCTTAAAACACAAATACGGAGTATGTATGCATTTACCAGCCGTGCGGTACGTGTAGTACTGCCAACTCTAGTGATTAGTAGGGGACAATAGAGTCTTATTACACGGGACAAGACGCAATATTCCGGGACATTCCCGGATTTTCCGGCCATATGTCAAGCCTACTTGGAATACGGTTACCCTGCTTGAGATATGAACGCTGGATAAAGAAAGTTCATCGAATGATCCGCCAGCCGTATTACGATGACATGAAATGAATAACAATCATCCCTAATATTCAATATTGTTCGCTTCGGCAGTCGATCCAATCGGCTCGTTTTTTTTCAGACAAAAAATATTCCAGGGTATTATTGTATGTGTATAGTTCCCGGTTCTCGACCGTTCGGGTTCGATGTAGGTTGTTGTGGGGTCCGTTCCATCCCTCAACCCTCAGCCGTATCCGGACTCATTCCATCATTCCGGAAAGGGCTTCGGGGAGCAGACCAGAAACGCAATTACATTTCTCCTAGCCCCTAGGGGCGAGCACGTAGGAGGGGGCTCTCCGGGTCTTTTCCGTTTTTACCGAGATGCCCTTTGGAAAACCGTCGGTCGACGGGGGATGTAACATTGCCGTGTCGATATCTGCAGCCCAGGATACAGAAATTTCAGAAAACAGTTCTCCTCAAAACAGTAAAAAACCGGTAAAATGTTAACTTGTTGACTAGAAATCTGATTGTGTGCAAATAGTTCGTTCCGCGCCTGCTAAAAAGGACATACAATCACTTTTCAAGTTACCTAATACCCCAATTTTGACTAGTTAGTGTGATCTGCTGGACATTTTAAAAGATTACTGCAGCTGAATCGGTCATTTCAAAAACCAGTCTCATTTTTCCTAAAACACTTTTTATGCTGAAAACACTTCCTTATGAATGAATGAAGAGGCGTTCCGGCCACCTTAAGGAGCCAGTGCATAGGCCGCTTAAGGCCCTTATGCACCTCTACATTCCTTAGATCACAAGCCTCGCCCTTTTACAAGTTGAGAATCGCCTTGAGTTCAAGCTCCTTGACGACCTGAGGGTCCAAAGTAATGGATCCCAGTATAGTCTGCCTATAGTAGCTCAGATCTTCACAGCGACACAAAACGTGCGCCGAGGTCTCTTCCTCTACCCCGCAGCGCTCACACAAGGGATCCTCAGCCACCCCCATCACGTGCAGGTGACGCCTTAACGTGTTATAGCCTGACAACAGTCCCACCAGCAACCTTAGGTTGGCTCTATCCAGAGATAAGCAGAAACGTCCATCCTTAGCACTGGGTCCTTCAATGAGTTCCCGTGGCTGGCGGAGATGTCTGGAGATACTTCTCCATTTCTGAGAGTGTTGTCTTGCAACCCACGTCTCCATTTTCCTCCTGGCTCTATGCACGGTCACTTCTAAAGCTGGCCCAGGACCAACGAGCTTGCTGGCTGTTCCTGCCTTCGCCAGAGCGACCGCCGCCTCGTTGCGCCTTATCCCAGCGTGCCCCGGTACCCACATGAACGATACCGGATGTCTAGTCCTCCCCTGAGGGCCGAGGATCATACAGAGATCCCAATCTTGCTTTAATGTCTTTGCATAGGACCCTGTGTATTCTGGCAGTAGCAGTAATGTCATTTATGGACTGACAGGATTCTCTGGAGGCCCTTCTAATCTCCTTTTTGTATTCCTGCAACGCCCTCTTGTAGTCTCCCCATTGGGGAGACCTTCTCCTGTGCGTAACTCTGTTGAGAAGTGTGTGCATACTTCGTTAAAGATAGATGCGCATATGTCACGTAATTACACATCCATGTTGCGACATCAATCTTCTTTGAAAAAACCCATTTTGTCAACAAGCCATATTTTTCAGTTTATTCTCTCCTGGTAAATTCAAGTTATGTGACGTATGAGGTTTTGAAATGACCGGTTCAATTAGGCATTGTAATAACACTAATAACTCTACATACTTTCATCAATGCATCGTTTTTTTATTTTTATGCAATCCTATTTCCAAAAGCAAATAATAAACTAGGCGTCTAAGTAGGTACCATATATTTTCCTTTATTAATACCATCGCCCTAGCTGGAGGATCCCTTAAAAATTTTTGGATCCCTCCTCCTATGGTTAAGAATATTGGGGACGGAACTCGTTTAAATCTTTATTAAATTCAGACTGAGGATAGATGACGGCCAATCTCCCGTCTAAATTAAGCAGTCATAGATAATTATGTATATTATGGAATAGACGGATATTTTTTATGAACGCATCTTACTAGAACGCACCCCACAAAAGATAATTGTTCTATGAATATTAATAACACGAAGAAAATTAAGTTTTATATTTTGGTAATTTGAAATTCACATTACGTATGCGAATGTTATTTGGCTGTTTTTAACCAAAAAATCTCGAAGCAAAAATAGAGCATTTTGAACAATTCAACCATAATAAAAAAGACGAGTGAGAGGCAAAAATGTCTGAAAACAAAATCAAAATGGTAGTGCTAGAGAATAGCATAATGTTGAGGACTTCATTTTGCTGTCGTTATATTTATCATGTCTGTCGTCTGTCAAAGCAGTCTTTAGGACAAATGGGGAACTGCATTTTTAACCAGTTAATGTTAACAAATTGAGCTGATATTTTGCACACACGTTTGGTTTCAGTGACAATGCAAAAACAATTAACTGCCGCCATTTTAAATCGAATTTGGCGGATGCTACAAAATGCCAATTCATAACTTCCATGGTAGTAAAATAGCGATCTCCATTTTTCATAGTCACCCCTATGATATGGGTATCAAATAAAAGGAACTTTATGAGAGAAACATAACAAGCAACGTAACGTCATTTTAAATCCAATATGGCTGACACAGCAAAATGATGATTTATAGTTTCCATACTCATTCCTATGCGATCGGTATCAAGTGAAGGGGCTAAATTCTAAATCTAATATGGCTGCCGCCGCTAAATGGCGATTTATAATTTCCATGGTCGCCGGTAAGTCATGGGAATCAAATTAAAGGCATTAATCACAGAAACACAATAAGCAAATAATGTCATTATAAATTCCATATGGCGATCGCCGCAAAATATAGATTTAGCGTTACATGATTTACATATATCTATCAGGATTTTATAACACAAATAAAGTAAAAAGTTTTATGGAGTCCTATTAATAAGATATATGAAAATTATATACAAAATCCCAAACAACTTATTTGATACCATAAACATTTAAACGATAACGAAGCTCCTTCATCTCAAGTTTTCAAATAAAAGCGTGTATCGGATTGGCAGTAGGATGGAAAAATGGTGTAACAAACTATTTGAAATCCTGAGATGAAGGAGCTTCATTATCGTTTAAAAAATTCCAATCAGAAAAAATATGTATTATACAGGGTGGCCCATAAGTCCTTTGAGCTGGAAAAAAAGGAATAAAACCAGACTAGTTACATTATGAAGAATTATTATATTTTGTTATCATCTTTATTGAATGGGAATTATGTTTTAAAAATCACATCGTCTAAATGCAATCCATTAAGATCACGGCACTCATATAAACGACGTCTAAAATTGTCGATGACTGCGCGGCAAGGCAAGTCAACACTGTAATGCTTGCCATTTCTCTTCGGATATTTTCTTTCAGGACATCAACTGATCGCGGAGTGGTGTCGTACACTTTACTCTTGAGGTAGCCCCATACAAAAGAAGTCCATTGGGGTCAAATCTGGACTACGTGGTGGCCAGGAAATGTCTCCTCTTCGAGAAATTACTTTGCTGGGAAAAAGTTGACACACGACGGGCATAGAAGTGTTGGAGGTGTGGGCAGTTGCTCCGTCCTGTTGAAACCAGGTCTGCGTATTATAGCCTGGAAAATTCTGCAACGCTGATGTCAAAAACTCTTCTATCATTGCTACATACCGCTCCGAAGTAACAGTTAATGCGCGACCTCTGTCGTCCTCAAAAAAATAAGGGCCTACGATGCCATGCGCTGACATAGCAGCCCAAACTGTAACTGTAGGGCTGTGTAAGGGCTTCTGATGCTTACGCCTTGAATTTTCGGGGCTCCAATAACGGCAATTTTGTTTATTTACATGCCCGTTTAAATGGAAGTGAGCCTCGTCCGAGAACAACACATTATTGAGCGAAGAAAATTGATTCAACATTTCATTCGCAAAGTTTAGTCTCTGAATAGCGTCATTATCTTTTAATTCCTGCACTAACTGAATTTTGTAAGCATGCGTAAATCTTTCCTTAAAATCCGCTGTAAAGATGTTCTGGATACGTTTAGTGCACTGGAACGCTTACGAGTAGACTGGGTAGGATTTTGACGAACAGACTGTGCCACAATGTTGATGTTTTCTTCAATACGAGTTGTCCTTGGTCGACCCCACCGCTGTTTATCTAACGTCGAACCAGTCTCTTCGAACTTAGCAACCCAGTTCTTAATCGTTTGACCTGTTGGACACTTTGTAAAATTGTGTAAATTGTGGTATTCTCGATATTTACGCCGCGCAATGGTTGCCGAATCATTATTTTGATAAAACGCGCGCACACAAAAAGCACGATCCGCTCCAGTGAAACACTCCATGGCGACTGAATTCCCAGACACTGAAGATACTGCCCCCACCTCGCCCGCGCCGCTCACGCTCACCCGTTAAATTTTATTCAAATTTGAAATTTCAAAGGACTTATGGACCACCCTGTATATGTTTAGTTTATTTTAAATGTTTCATTTATATATTTATTATTGCACCTGAAATGTTGTATTATTCATCAGTTGAGTAACTCTGGATGCACTGCAAAAAAGAATGTTAAAAGTAATATCTGGTAGAAAAATTAATTATCCTTTTTCAACTCATTCAATACATGTAAACACAAAAGAAACTTCAATAAAGTCAGTTATGCTTATAGTACTAGACTTAAAGAAAATGAAAACTTAAAAATACAAACTTTCCAAAGAAATGTAAGCTTAAGATGCCACCCCTACCTATCATGTAAAATTTATAATTGTTTACCATGCATGTACCCATCATCTACGATAAAAAGTTTAAGAAATATATTTTTTTTATTTGAAGTGCTACTCCTCTTTACCCTCCATACTTCTAGTGTGCTTGTTACAATTTTTAGCTAAGCTGCTATGTGCCAACATCTTGCAAAACTTAATATCAAAATTATAAAAAATCTGCCGGTGCACAACCATTTTGTTTTCATCGAGCTTTACAGGGCAGTTTAAAAATGTGCATTTGCTTATAAAGCATGTTATCTAAAACAACCGAGATGTGAAAGTCACGTGTTACGTTTTCTTTTACGTTTATTAATTTTATACCTTTGTTTGCCTTACCAGCAAATTGTACTTAGTAAAATAAACGTTATTATTATTTATTTTTTCTTTGCTGTACTCTTTTCTCAAGCACACTTTGCAGATATGCGCCACGGATGGCCCGAAATAAGTTCGTTATCAACCATCTGCGCCCTCACTTATTCTTGTGCGTTTGAATGCAAACCACAGTTATTTTCACGATTGTGTTATCTTCGTTAATTAATCATGTCTGCTATGTACTCGTATATGGCACATGGGGGTATTAATAGAATTCGTTTGTTTTATAAATATCAGACGATTGATAGGAAGCTGACTGTCACGACAAGTATGCAGAAGATAACTGCATTGTTTCTATTAATTATGCAATTAAGAATGTAGCTTATCGGATGATTGTGCTGTTTTTACTTGGATTGCCTGGCTTAATTGATTAGCTGTCATATGCCACATCCTTGTGCTGATGCGAAAGTAGCTGTTTCTATTTGCAGGATAAAACTAATGGAGAATTTCTGCTAATCTGCCATTCAGTAAAAACAACCGCTGTATATCGGTGCTGCTGTTATTAAACTCTTAAGCATTTGTGATGTGTAGGTATTCAGTTTTCACGATACCTGTATTCGCCCGGGCCCTGCATTGCTTTTTTGCTGTCTATGTAGTAAATGGCTACAACCAACGATAAATTATTTTCTATTTTTTGAAAATGGATAAATTTAAAATCAACTTAGATATTGGCAATCGAAACCATATGTTATATGATATCAAACTTCTTGTTTTTCGAAGCTCTATATCCAAATATGCAATAAAAAATAAAAGAGGGTATCCTATTGAAAAAATACATGTTCGTATTGTATACAGGGTTCCTTAATGATATGCGAATATTTAAGGGTGTGAATCTACATGAAAAATTAATGTTAGTTTGCTTTATAAACTATGGTCCAAAAATGTTTCTTTACAAAAACTCGGGGTGTTGAAGTTTTAGGAAAAAAATGGAAATTAATTAATATTTTCAGAATCGGTTCAGATATTTCACTGATATTTAGTACGTAGTGAAAGTTTATAAAGTTGCATATTTTTCAATGCAAAAATAATTTTTAGCTTTAACAGTGGCGTGCGTACGGGTATTGACTTCGATGTTTTTCAAGAAAAAAATGGTACGCCAATGGTTTTTTGCCAAATAGAAATTATTTTTGAATTCTCCGTTCAATTTAAAACAAATAAACTCTCTTGAATTGTCTGAGAAAATTAATGTAATAATTGAATATGTCACTGGCTTTTGACATCACTGGTATTCAAATCTGTTCGCTGTGACATCTTTTTCATTATTTAGTTTTTACAATCATAATAATGGTGAATTATTCAAATGCAGAAATGGCGGAAATGCATTAAGTATATGGCCTTGCCGACGGTAATGGTGAGCAAGCAAGACGGATTTATCACCAGAGATATCCCGATCGTGCTTTGCCAAATAGTCGAACATTTTCTAATATTCATAGTCGTCTTGTTGAAACTGGTTCTGTAAGAAAAGGAACATCTGAAGGTAGACCTCTAAGTGTGAGAACACCTGAAATTGAGGAAGCAGTGCTGCACAAAGTCGAAGAACATCCTGAAACGAGTAAGAGGAAGATCGCTAGACACTTAACTACTTGCCATCAAATTGTTTGGAGAATTTTTTTGTTATATCCTTACCATGTTTTAACAGTACAGGCATTACTTCCCATTGATTTTCCAAGGCGTGTGACCTTTTGTCAGTGGTATCTTAAAAAAATTACACAAAATCCGCAATTTGAATCAATGATTCTGTTCACGGACGAAGCTGATTTTTTTCGAAATGCCATTCAGAATTTCCACAATAATCATTTGTGGGCAGAAGAAAATCCCTATGCCGTAACCGAAACCCATTTCCATTTACAGTTAACGTATGGGCAGGAATTATTGGCAACCAGTTTATTGGCCCATTCTTCTTGCCGGGACGAATTGACTGACAGAATTACCTCAATTTTCTTCAACAACAGTTGCCTTTGCTGCTTGATGATGATCCGTTAGTAATAAGAAACAATATGTGGTACATGCATGATGGTACACCAGCTCATTTCAGTGTAGCGGTTCGTAATTATTTACAAACTGTATATCCATATCGTTGGATTGGCCGCGGTGGCCCCCAAGAATGGCCACCAAGGTCCCCAGACCTCAACAGTTTAGATTTCTTTTTGTGGGGCTATCTTAAGACACTAGTGTGCACAAGTCCCATTAACGCTGTAGAAGTATTAAGAGAAAGAATAGTTGCAGCTTGTGATAGAATAAAAAACACTCCAGGGATATTTCAACGAGTGCGCAATTCCATGAGAAGGAGGGCGGAAGCATGCATACTAAGTGAATGTGGCAATTTTCAACAATTTTTGTAATCATTTCGTTGGTTTTAATGTTATGTTTATGTTGTCAGTTGTTGTTGTTCATTACCCCTAATCTGTTTAATTTTTCCAATTAAATTAATAATAATTTTGAAAGTTAGACAATAGAACGGTTTTTATTTTTTTACTCCAAAATGGTGCATCGAAGGAAAATAATTCAAGAAAGATCATTTGTTTTAAATTGAACGGGGAATTCAAAAATAATTTTTATTTGGCAAAAAACCATTGGCGTATCATTTTTTTCTTAAAAAATATCGAAGTCAATACTGGTACGCACACCACTGTTAAAGCTAAAAATTATTTTTGCATTGAAAAATATGCAACTTTATTAACTATCACTACATACTAAATATCACTGAAATATTCGCATATCATTAAGGAACACCTTGTATATTAGAAATAATTTTAAAACATGCACTAGTCACATATCAAAGTTACCATGAAAATATATTTTTGTTGTCTTTTCCAGTTTGCTCATAAAACTACTTTCCATTTTTGTTGGGTCGATTTTTGCGTTGAAGATAAAATACGACATGAACTATTCAAATAGATGATACTCTTGCAGACGTCATCTACGTATTTCTTCCAGCTAATCTCTACTTTGTTCAACCGTGGCATACGATATTATCAGCATGAGGGTATCAGGATGAATTTAACACCAGCATACGTCTTATGCTGCTTGATTATGCGTGAGGCGACCGAGGTAACAATAGACAGGCACTTCCTCTGTCGTTTATTTTAGGACTTCTACTGAACGAAGAGGTTCGGAGAACAGCCTGGCTGGCAGACATCTTGAATATATGCACATAATGGCGTGCTTTCAGCCATACAAGCAGCCAGTAGCTGCAGGCGATCGAATTTTAAGCAGGAAGTACACCCAGCATTTTGGCGGATTGTATAACCGACCAACCTCTCAGGTTACTGCAATCTTGATTATACACGGTGGGGAAAATTTAACGTTAGGTATGGTGCAAATTCTTTATATCTCTTTTATTGAAGCAATAATAAAAATGAGTTTATTTTAAAAATATGTTATACTAATGGAAATTATATTGTGACTTTCAAAATGGCCTCGTCTATTTATTTTTTGAACAGGTCAAGTTAGCTCATTACCTCATTACCTCATTTTAATGTTACTTATGATTACTTTATAGTACCTGAAATATAAAATCGATACCTTCCAAGCCTGTCAGACTGTCGAAGTTTAGTGTGTTATCTGAATCTTTTTGTTCTGGAAAGGTATACTTGAATGTGCACTAAAATATGCGACATTCCATTTAAAACACATTCTGGCATTATTTTCTAAATGGAATTTTCCATATTTTATTACTTATTCGAATATACTCTTCGGAGATAAGATTTGTATAACATACTATAGCATTTAGGCCCGTATCGTCAGTCGTCCCTACAATTGTAGGGCGCGTTTATGGCCGCCTTGATTGTCATACTCCTGTCTCTCCTTAAAAAATTTCTAGATTACACTTGTCCCGTGTTAGCGTCAGCGCTCTCCTATTGTGAAGATATGTTTTCTTTTTAAATTGTAGGAAATTTCAGGCTGATAAAACATGATATAACTCAAAAGCAAGCACAATTTGATGCAAATAGATGTTTGTGACATAACCTCAAAATAGAGTTCTGACACCGAGAAGTAGAAAACTATGACAATCAAGGAGGCCATAAAGGCGCCCTACAATTGTAGGGACGACTGACGATACGGGCCTTAGATAATTAGTTTTGATTTATAAGCGATTCAAAGCACAAAACGCCCAAATTTGACAGATGACTGCTAGTCAGCCATATTGAAAGGTAGCGATATATATTAAGGTTATAAAGCACACATAAATTGCTTCAAAATGAGGTTTCACGAGATCCATTTTATTTGAAAGAATGTTCCAAGATAGGACCCGGTGGCCATCTTGAAATTTTCATCTGCCACTTTTACCCTAAAATACAGGGTGTAATGTAATGTTCATTTTGACAAAAAATAAACCTTTCTCCTTCACATTTCCAAGTTTCTTGTTTACATCTAGAAAATCAATTGAGTTAGAACTACGAATGCACATTTTATGAAGGAATATATAGGGGCACTGGAGATTGAAATGTCCGAACTTCACTCTTATTAACCTATATCATTAAATCAGCCATACAAATTCCAAACATACCAACCATTCAAACTCTGGTGTAAATCAGTAGAGCAAATAATGAAATAGTTAACCTTTTCTCGGGGAGCCCATAAAACTGTCAAAAACGAGAGCTAATCTTATCTAGGATCTGTCTAGTGCTGACCGCGCAGTAATATTTCTTTTGGAAACCCTTCCAATTAATTTTGGAATAGTCATGAAACAAAGCGTGAAAAATGTAAAATAATATTTTTCTACCATCGGGCTGAGCAGGTAGTAGAATACTCTAGGTCTAGGATATTCCGAGCCTTTATGAGAAACAATATCTAGGATATGGTTTTTTCTACATGGTGTGCCTAGTTGAATGATATAGTGCCATGCATACTCGTTACATAGCTGCTCCGTATTCACTGTAAATCTGATTGTGAGCATGAAAAAATATAATGGTTCACTATCTACGAGCCCCTTCCCACTTCAGTTGGCCCACTTCAAGATTTGTAAGAAAATATGCCTTTATAAACTAAACATGACGAAACTATTTACTTCTAAAACAATTTATTTTCTCAAAAACATTTTAGATACACTCTAGTCGTAAAAAATACATATTTTAAATCACTTAGACCTATAACTAATGGAACATCTGAACAAATAAACAATGTGCGAATAAATGCGCGAAGTTAACAAAGCAACAATTGAAAGATTACCATTACCTTTATTCCCATATTTCTTGAAGCTTTTGTCTCAGTTTGGTGATTGTACGTGCAGGATGTTGTCGTAGAACCTTTTTCATCTCGTGACATAAAGTTTCAATAGGTGACAGATCTGGACTGCTAGAAAGCGATTCTTATAAAATTGCCAAATATTTGTTTGTATCCACATTCCCATCAATAAAATGAAGTTTTCCTACTCCTTTTGATGACATACTGCCCCAGACCATAATGGATGCTGGAAATTTCACTTTATCTTCAGACAGTCAATATGGAATGCTTCATTTTTTGCGAATAACTCTACTGCGACTGTCACCAACACAAACTTCGTATCGGACCTCATCACTCCATTGTATTGCACGCCATTGTTGAGGTGTCCATTGTCTATGTTCTTTAGCCTGTCTAAGGCGATTTTTCTTTTGCAGTGGAGTTAATAGTGGCTTTTCTTTGGCCTATAAACAAGTTGTGCAACTTTAGGGTTTTTACTTCACTTTTTTTTATAAGAAAACTTACCTTGCAAGTGCTAAATCCCAGTTTGTGGGCCTCTCTATGAGTTGTGGACCTCAAAATTCTCCTTCCAACAGCGTCACTCCACAGAGCACTTAATTGTAAATAATTGGCACGCCTGTTTTTCACGATTATTCTTATTAATGCTCTTCGGTCGGCATTTGTGATATTACTTTTTTCACATATCGGGGCTTAATATTAACTGAACCACTTTCGTTATATCTTCTAACAATATTTCTCACACTGTACCGCGATAAGCCTAACAAAGTTGGTATTTCTGAGTTTGAGTTAAAAAATCTAATTATCAGTAACCGAATTTTCTCTCTAATAACTTTTCCTCTACCCATTTTGAAAACCTTAACTACCCAAAACTATTTTAAACGTATTCTGACAGCTGTGATTAATAAAAACAATTGTCATAGCTTTTATTTTTCTCAGCCACCTATGCGTTATAGACTTATTTTGCACTGAAATGAGAATAGGTTGATATGCTGTAATTGCAACATGTGTTATTTTTATGCTGCAAATTTGATTAGGGAGTGATAAAGTTGGTGTTTTCTACTATATGTATATTATCAAGATATTCATTGTTAATATTTTAAACCTATAACACCCTGCTACATTTTTATTATTTGTGTTTGATAAGAAAAAAACTAAGATTTCAATACTTGGGCCAACTGAAGTGGGAAGGGGTTTGTATAGTCAGAATTGGGTTTTCAATAGATGAAACAGATTATTAACATTCATTTTTCAAGAATCCTGCGCTTTATTCTCGGTCTGAAAAAAAACCTATTTGAGATTGCTACATCATTCAATAGCGTTTGCTTTTATTCTAATAAAAGTTAGTCCTTACATCGGACGGCCTAACGCTTAGCTTCCATGGGGCAGGTTTTAAGGGCAGGGTGTGCCAGAACTTACGTCACGTTAATTCTTATTACGACACAGTTTTGATGCAAAATTTTGCGTGTGAACTTTGACGCGCAAGTTTTGTCATTCTTCGTTCATAGAAAAAATGAAAACACTGAGAATACACTTTCTGGAAGCAAAATATTGGCATTTCGTTGGGATCAGTTTTGCAAGTGTCCCATTGTTTATTTTTCCATACAAAGTCTTTAAGGGACCAATTGAAGATATACATTCTTAAGGATTCAATCATAAAATAAACGATTACATTTTGCAATTATGGGAAATACTGTGCCAATTTAAAATTTGGGAATACACTTGTAAATAAATAATTCATAAAGGAAATAGGAGAAAGTAGAAATCTTTTGTAACAGTAACAGGTGTATACAAAAAATTTCTTATATTTGCCTGCATTTCTACCTGCACCCCAAACTCTATTCAAAGACGCCATAAATTCTTAAGGGTACGGTATTCTTAGTAACATTATATAGAGGATTGTGGAATCCGATTTCAAAAGTAAAACGAACATACTGTCTTGATCACTAAGAAATATAACAACTAGTCAGTAAATTACAGATTCACAGACAAAAATGTTTTATAATTTTGGGAAATCACTTAATAGTATGGATGTGAAATAAGTTGACTGCGACGCTCTCATTGGTTCATAAAAGATTACGAAAATGTCTATCGAAATAAGACATCACAAAGTACCATCTATTACTAGAATGAACCACTGCGAGAGTTAAACAACAAGCTGCCTTTTGGAACTACGAAAATGTCTATCGAAATAAGACATCACAAAGTACCATCTATTACTAGAATGGAACACTGCGAGAGTGAAACAACAAGCTGCCTTTTGGAACTATCTCCCAGTTCGCATTTGACAGACACCACTGTAGCGGCTAGATGCCGCAGATTCTGACAGTGGTTGATTCTGGTAATAGATGACCCTTTGTGCTGTCTGATTTCAATAGAGCTTATATCCTGGATAGAGGATAACTGAGCAACTGCTCAGCTCTCGTTCGCTGTCCTACCTAAGACCAATCCTAGACCATGCTGACGAGTTGCCAAATAGCACGAAACAGCTGTCCATGGATGAACGGTTGTGGTCGGACGGACGAAAATGTATACAAATTGCATTAAACGCATCAAGTCAGTAATAGAGCCATACGAGTCACCAGTCAAGCGGAATCGCCCAGCAACCCTTGTTGCTTGAGTCAATAGACTACACAGTCGAGCAAGTACGCAAGCACACAAGACTGCGCACTGTGAACAAGACTATTTTTTTCCAAATACATGTACACTTTTCGACAAGAAACCTGAAACTTAATTTAAACATTCGTAAGTGTTAGAATGCTGAGATACCCTTCCAAACCGACACGTCCTCCTCTTACCTTCTGTGTCAAAATTTCATCAAGAACCGGGTGGCATTTTCCAAGTTAATAAAGATGCCAATAATCAGCGGACAAACGGATTGACCAACGGAAACGAGTGACAATGGTTTTTCCCGATTAAAATATACTTCCAGTTTTTTTATAAAAAGGTTTTGACAGCTACCACCTCCGGAAAAAAATTTTCACGGTGACTAACTAACATGATTTGAGTGCTTAGCATAAACATCTCAATATATATAGTTGACTTCTACTAAACGAAAGACTATGAATTGCGTGTCTTCTCGCAAGATCCCTGAGATCCCAAGTCTTTTCAGAACTCTGTATTTTCTTAAATGCAAAATAGAGTAAAAATTCTTGAACCCCATATGATGATTTGAGCCACAGTTTTGATGCTTCACAAGTCGACTTATTGATTGTTATCAAAACGACCCGTAGAACATCTACCTTTATTCCATACTCATTTGTCAGTATGTGAGTTTGTCAGGATGTTGGTTTTGTGTTCCACACATCAGAAAAAGGAAAAGAAAAAAGAAATAAAATAGAAACAAAGGAAAAGGTAGAACAATAAAAATAAGTGGTTACCCGCAATTTCACTGCTAACCGGAAGTTAAGCCTCAAAAAGCATTTTTCAATATCAGGTTTGCTCTAACCTATTTATTTATATTTATGAGAATCACGAAACGCACAGAACACGATGATTCAGATTTAGAAGCGGCGTTGCCACATCAGTGATCAATCAATTAACTAGAACTTGAAAAACAAATTGTAGGCCAGCTTATAGTTAACTTCGAAGTAATAGTTACCCAAACTGAAAATTAACTTGCGTTTGGAAAACCGGGCGTTAGAGTGTAACATTTAGAGGCCAAATCCCAGGCTGTCTCAAGAACCAGTAGGCTAGTCCGGGCCAGAACACATATTGCGCAGCTCAAAGGACTTCTGCGAGAATCTTATCAGCAAAATCCGTGATTTCGCCGAAGAGACTGTAACAGATGTGTAAAATTAGCACTTGAAATGAGATCCCATAGCAGAAAATGGAAGGATAATTTATGAATATGACTGCTACGCCGCGTCCTCTCATTGGATTTTATGGCTGAACTTCCCTAATTCTCCAAAGAAGCACGCGGACATCCTAGAGGTAATAACGTTGAGTTATAGTTCTTTTTATTTCTCAGAAATTGCCAGTATTAAACCTGCTAGATTTACTTGACGAACTCGACGAATACTTGGTGTAACTGTAAACAGTTTTCAATGCTGGACAGCGATGGAAAACACATGGAGTTTCAACATTTTCCAGGTACTTGCTCTGTAAAGTTGCAACGAGCTAAAGTAGACCATAATGATGATATGTTTAAGATTTGCGCTATAATGTCTTGGTAGAAATAACATTATGAGAACCTGTTTGAGCAAACGTGCCTCGTAATATTGAATAAATATCTGGAAGTATATATTTCAAAAATTATGCATACAAGTAATATTAAAAACGAGTAGTTCGTGTAATTTCAAAAAGCAAAACTAATGTAGAAAATTTGAAAACTTTTGAAATAAACCACAAAGGTCTGAGAATCTGAAATGCTCTAGAAGATTTGGAACCATTAGAAGATATCTCATGCAACTTTGTAACAAAGGGTCGAAAAATGTAATTAACCCTAGGTAAAAAGGTTTCCTCGTGAATGAATTATAAAGAAAATAATTGATCTATTACCATGAGCGCCCATTAGGGGGGGAGAATGCCCCCCTTGGCTGCCGTTTGAGAAGTAAAATATTCTTAATCGAGTTCCCGTTTCTTGGACAATCAGTGGCGTGTGCTTTCCTACTCATCAAAACAGCCCTACATAGCCACCACTTGTAACAGCCTGTAAGAATAACTTGGTCCCCTCTGAATTTTGCTGTATAAACTCCCATTTAGCTTTAAACAATACGACTACAGAGAAAAATAAACCCTTACTTGCTCGAAACAAACTCTTTCTTCACAGGCCTCTTAAGGATAGCTCCTAGTTGAGACTCCCTCTGTTTCTGCAACTTATATTCTCTCAAAGTTTTGACGTTGAGCGGAGTTTTGTGTTTCACTCGAAATATCCCGCGCACTTTTGGCTGTCTTTGCATTATCATCATGTACTGTCACAACTTTTACATAGGACACACCACTATTTTAAGAATTGTAATTTAATGCTAATCATTCAGTAATTTATGTTTAATCACCTTGCATCATCATTTGTGCATTTGAATCTTATTCGTTGGTGGTACAAAGTAGAAAGACTGGGTCTGAAACTAGTACTGACATGGAGAACGAAACCGAGTAAAAACTCAGTATCTACAAAAAACCCTTATAGTGTGTAGTTTCAGACAAGTTTGTATATATAGTGTGATCTAGAAAACAGTAGCAATATTTTTAGGGAGCAGAAAATACATCCAAATATAACATAAAAGCATAGTATAAACATTAACACAGATCCTAAAATCTCCCCGAAATATAAATCTCTACGCCATTGATGGAATTTATGTACAGGGTATCCCAGAAATCGACGTCAAGCTGGAAACGATTGACCAACTCATAAAAGTTATCAGAAAACGCGACGTAAATTTTTGTTCATATTTTTCTGATAACTACTACGACTTGGCCTATCCCTCGTTTCAGGCTTGACGTCGACTTCTGGGACACCCTGTAGATATACCATGTTTATTTCTCAAACAACATTGTAGTCAATCCGTACGAATTTGCTGAATTCAGCATATTTCCAATTTTGCGATTTCACCGCAATTATTTAAACAAAGGACAGCCCAGACAAAAATTTCTCAAGAAAGAGAATTGACGTAAAATTAAATAAATTATTCAAAAATGTAAAGGCATCGATGCTTTTCTATCTTCTTTTGTAGAAAACAAAATATCCCAGTATGTGGGCGCCCGCAGGAGTTTTATCAAGGGTAGCCGATAACCGGTTAGAGACAAATTTTTGTGAAAGTGTACCTGCCAAAAAAGAGGGGTAGCAAATTTTCTCAGAGGGGCCAAGTCGCCATATACTCTGACTTCATCATTATTTCGCAGAAAAAAGAGCAATTCATGCTAGAAATATAAATAAAAGGGAAATTTTATGTTATTCAGCCTATTTAGTTTTTTCGGTAATTTTTAATCATTTAACCAACTAGACAGGAGTTCTTTTAAATCAGGCAAACGGCATTTAATATGCAATTCCACTAAATTTGACCTTCCAGATCAACTTGAAATCCACAAAAACGTAGTATGCAGGTCCGTTTAATTTTGTGATGCATTAAGTAAATATATAGTAGGGTTTCTACATGTTCATCATAATCTTGAATTGGTCTGAAGAGTCAAATTCAGTGCATTCGCATACTAGATGTCGTTTTCCTTTAAAGAAGGACTGATGTTTAAGATCAGTTGGTGGAATTAAATCATTAACAAATTACTGAAACATCTAAATAGGAAACATAACATTAATTTTCCCTGTTATTTATATCACGTGTTACAAAATACAAAAAAATTGAATCCGACCCTGGAATTTTGAGTTGCCAAAATATGTTCAGCACGATTTTCAACATTATTTTGTAAAATGTTGATGAAAATAAATTGATAATGATTGAAATTCTGACTTTTGTGTCACATAAACTGCTAAAACTAAGATATTTCAATAAACAAAAACTAAAAAACCAAAACCATTCATAAGCTTTTTTTGTACACTCAAACATTCCAATATTTAGCCTAAAAAGCGTTTATTTTGATAATAAGCAAAAAAGTTAAAAATTCCTGTGTTTTTTAACCGTCCGTCCAGTTTTATATTACGCCAAGGTTTATTATCGTACAAAATTTAAAAAAAATCTGTTCAATAGTGCCTGAGTTATGCGATATTGAAGATTTGGCGTTACCCTGTATGTATAAACTGAATTTAGAACTTTATTATTTCCAGATATGACAAGGTCTCGGTCCATATCACCTACCATTTGATTACGGAACACACCGTATAACTGCGTTATCCTGCAATTCCGTAAGGGGGCATTTTAGGACTTATGTTTGTATACTTGAACTTTGTTTTTTAGGCACAATGTTTGTCTAAACAATATTGCTCCTGCTATTTGAGTCACCCTATATGTCTGATTCTTTAAGTAGGGCAATATTTGAAACAGTACAAGTTTCTACAGTATATTCAGATAAGAGATAGACCGGATGTAAACAAAAGGTTCGGGTGATTTTCACGCTAACGCCGCCGTCTCGACGTAAAACAGGAGCCCTCATTGGTCAATTCGCAATTAAATGCCTATGCCGAGCGGCAGAGCAGTCGTATCAAGGCAGAGTCACATTCAGGTTCAGACGTATTACGTATGTCGTGTGCATCATTGCAATTTGATATTTCTTTGGACGTTTTCGTTTGTTATCTTATTAAGTTGTTGAGTTTGTCGTTGTTATTGTTATACCTTGTTATAATTATAGGCTAATTTAAACGCCATTTTGAGATTATATTCGACTGTACTTCACCAAACATCAGACGGCATCCGAAGCTGGAAATCGAAGCGAAAATTTTGAAACCCTTATGTATATTTACATCATTATATATTTCTTACCCCACCCCCACATGATCCTATATCCATCACCAATCGTATACACATCGAATTGTGCTAATTTACTACAAAGTTACGCAAAGCAGCATCTACTATCTAAAATATGTACTGCGTGACTCTTAATACGTCCCTGCCGATTATTACAGCGTTCGATGATCACGTGGTCTTGTTTATGTCCGGTCTATCTCTTATCTGAATATACTGTAGTGTTTTATCAAAGCAAATCAAATAAAAAAATCAGGATGCCAATTGTCGGTTATACTTTCTATTGATTAATTTTACAAAGTTAAGGTTAATAAAAGTACAACATATACCGAGTCAGCTGCAAGGTGGATATACTTATGCTCTCCTAACATTCAGGTTAAGAGAAATGTTATGTTATTTTTAATATACATACACCTATATCTAGCATCTAAGAGTACGTAATTAATTTATGGAAAAAAACATGTTTACTGTAATATGGATTTGGCGACATTAGATCTTGAGTTTTCAATATTTTTGGTACGCATGATATGCCATGTCTCGAAACTCTTCATTTGCAAAAGAAGTGGTGTTACGGTAATACTCGTACTACTGTCAATGGTTCAATCCAGTTTAGGTACTATATCAAGTCTCGATGAACTAAAGGAACTTAGATTACACTTCAGGAGAGGTTTTTTGGAATAATTTTGACCGACTCTCAATTAAAAAATATCTTTTGTAGATGGTAAAGTGTATTGTTGCCGATATTAGATTGGTCACATAACCACGTATACAGCTTGGGAATTAAACGTACCCTGTGGTACCCACCTGAAAGTGCTTCAGCCTCCGTGAGATTGAATTTAAAGGTGCCTCGGCCGTCACATTAAAAAAATAAATACACTTTACCATTATTTTCAAGATATGCTTTTTGTTTGTGATGTCAGTCAAGATTAAGCCAACACCTCTACCTATGAACTGGAACTGCATATAATCATCCATACGTGTCGGTCATTTTGTGTAATATAAACTGCAATAGAACCATGAGGTTCTATTTATATTGGGATCCCAGGGGCCTGATTCTAAATGAGTTTCGACAGTTGAAATTAATTTTGATGGCGCCTTGTATACATACTTGATTCGCTATGTCAAAATGCGAATCAAGTATACATCACAAAGTGCCATTGAAATCAATTTAAACAGTCGAAACTCATTTAAAATCAGGCCCTGGTTTTCAATAAGAACGCCGATGGGAAACTTTGTAATACCACAAAATTATCACTCACAAGCACAGTAACTACATAACTATCAAATAGTACAGTCAATAATAGGCATTTTTTTGAAAATCGACTAGTTTTTTAAAACGAATCTAAACCGAAAATCTATGTATATACATGTCGGCCGTCAGCGCGTCGGGTGGGTACCAACTGAACGGCCATGTGGCTTGGAGATGAAAAAAGGTCAGTAAACATCACGGCATGCGGTGGTGGCAGGCTGTTTCCGAGAATACCCTCCTACTAGGAGGTGGTATGCCTGTGAGATGCGAGGGGAACATGGCCTACTGCCTAATCTCGGCGGTGTTGGGTGCTATGGGTTCGTTCTCGACCCCGACCCTCCTGACAGATCCCTCATTGTTTATGACTCAACCGACCGTTCGAAAATGGTGGTGTACAGTGTTGCCATAATTTCAGTTGGTCTATTTAAGAAAAAATCAAATTCCAAAATTTAAATTTTCTTCGTGTCATGAAATAGATAGATAGTAAAAGCGATTGAAACTTTTCACAGTTTTTACTATTCACTAAAGTCAAGCTATTAGAACCCTGGATGTTTTCATCCTGATCCACGAATTTGTTTATCTCAAACAAAGGCCAACAATTTTTCAATTTGGAACCTTCATTTTATATAGATTATGTTACATATGAAGCCTTTGGCAGTAACTTAAATAATAACGTTTTTTTAATTAACAATTCTCATTTTTTTTTCAACGCTGGTTTACGACATATTGGAGATTTATTATTTCATAGATGTTTCTTAGAAAAAAAGTTCCAACTTTTAGAATACCCTGAACATTAAACTACTTTTCTGGTTCAATATCGTTGCCTAATTATCTCGTTTTTGATATAATCCTTATAGTTCTATACATTGACTTCTATGAAAACAGATATTTCTCCATATTATTTCCAATTTCATATACGTTACAAATTCATGGAATTATTTTAATAGCCAATCACATGCAATTTGAGTTGTTATGAGGAATCTTCAAGCTTTTGCTATTTGTATATTGACTTTTTACTTGACTGGCAACAATGGCTGTGGGCAGGCTTTCATCTGTGCTAGATGGCCGAGTAGAAATTTAGAGGCGTCACCCTAAAAATATACTCGAAAGCCCGTTTTCGTGACAGATGAGTCCTCTGTTTTCTTTACACTCAGCACCATGTGGCAGGGCTTTACGCTTCAGACTGGTATTCATGGTCAGGTCGGTTGTTTCCTTTATGACTTGACCTGGGTACCTTCTTATGGTGGCTCACAGAAATTATTATGGCTTAGGATAGTCCCAGTACTACCTGTGCAGTATTATCGTTATTCTGTTTGTTGAACTGTCTTAAAGTGTGTGCTAT
This sequence comes from Acanthoscelides obtectus, assembly GCA_963669975.1. Classification (NCBI taxonomy): domain Eukaryota; kingdom Metazoa; phylum Arthropoda; class Insecta; order Coleoptera; family Chrysomelidae; genus Acanthoscelides; species Acanthoscelides obtectus. Next base: position 33,157,066 of record CAVLJG010000010.1, read on the forward strand.
TAGTGTATACATTGGGGAGATATAATCCTTTCCAAGGTCACAGTGTAATGGTATAGAGGTGGCTGATTCTCTGTAGTTTGCTTGTGCAAATTGTATGTGGTGTTGATAATAGATTACAAATATATTTTCCGACACAATCTCAGAGACGCTCTGATGACTTCAATATAAATAGTATGTAGTTCAATTTATAGAAAAAGTTTAAATAATGGAGTGAAACAGATTATATTGGAACGATACTTCTTAGCAGTTTATTTTTCTTTTACGACTTACAAACTAAGTAACTTGAAAAAACATCTGGATTTTTGAATGATTCGACAACATTTCCTAAGCTACCCCAATTCGATCTGCAACTTCATAAATATTTCAATGCATGTAATTACTTATTAATTATGTTCGAAGATTATCAGGTATTTGTGACACTTTCAGAAAACAAAAGTTGAATATTATCAAGCACTCTAAAATAGAGGGATACGATGTTCGCTGAGTTTTTAATATTTCCTGTTTTTGCTAACAATCCTGGCGTTGAATCTAAATAAAGCATCTGAACACGAAAAAAATAAAATAGAAAAATTTCGCCTATCGGTAATGGCAAAAATCGATACTAACTGATTGATGCGTGAAGGCATACGTATGAAAAGTGGATGAACCTTTTTACCCTGCTTTTTAATAATTTTTAAAAACACACGTACGAGTATAGATATTTAAATGTTTTTTTGCTATACTTGTTATTATTTCTTGAGCCATGCCCTCATACAATACAATCATGTACATATGCGAAAGTGTTCAATACAAGAATAATTTTTACATAACTTCATAAATGTGTATAAATAGTGAATCATTCATATAGTGTCATTCAATTTAAATTCGATTTCATATTCTTTTTGAACGTGACAAAATTTTACGGAGTGTAGTTGCTCACAGGTGTTGATATTTTTGATGATGTAAATCGGTGCCGCACCTGACCATTGAAATTGAACATTAACGCCGTGCTCAAAGTTCCAAAGTTATCTCTCTTATGTGCAAGGTGGGAACCTTTTAAAAAAATTACCGAAAGATATTCTGGGTGGACCTTCTGTATTTCTTAAAACAACTTCAATCTGAAAGCGTTGGGAGATTAATATAGTATAAGTATTTCGATGTTTGTGCACATGAAAGAGAACATTTTAGTACTGTCAAAGCACTACCGCGATAGATTTGAGTGCAACGGTGCTCAGAAAATAATAAGAAGCTTTTATTCAAAAGATAACGGTTAGAGAGATTTTATTTTTCCATAAGTGAGCAAGACTTTTGGGCAACAACGCCCTTGGTTTGAAAGCATGTTTTAGTTGATAAAGGCCATATATTCTACGCTCATGAAGCAAAAAACGTGAATTGAAGAATAACACAATAGAGTAGCGAGTGTTTGTACTGCAAACAAGTGTGCACCTACACTGTTGTTGATCTTGAAAAGCAGTGCAAACATGGAGTTGGCTATGAAAACATCCACGCTACGTACCATACGGAATGTGGAATAAATAAAAGAATATCACAACGCGATCTCCATATTTATAACAAGCCTGATGGAACAACAGGTATAACAGAATATATACTGATGCAGCAGTTGATAGTACGGAGCAGATGGAATATTATCAATCGTACTGACGTTTCCCAATAAAGTTGAAATAGCGCCGCATACAAGTGGTTGCACAAACAAAAGTAAATGAAACTGAATTCAGACAGAGTACAGGTCTCGCGGTGTCAAAAAAGTGCTGGTCAACTTGTGGAAAACCATTTTTTGTGATATAAAAAACTGAATTATACGTTTCTTTTTCCTTAAATTTGCGCGAATATCATTATATATTTTTTATTTGTCGAGATAGTGAGCCGTATTCATAAAAGAGAAGCATATCTTCGGAAGCATAAGGTAAAAGTATAAGGTCTTGCTTCGGAGAAAACGGTAGAAGTATAAGCATATCCTTGTTTTCATATTCATAATGATTACCTGATACGCGCGAGGATATCCTCCAAGAAAAAGTAAAAGGTTGACTGGTATTTGTATCTTGAGCGACATGTCCTGACTTGTTTCGGCTTGTAGTTGACGTGGGAGTTCGTCACTTAGCATCACTGACAGTTGTACCCCAGAGCTTACACAGATCGTTCCGTATTTTTACTGGATGCAGTGTTTTATCAAATTAATAAGCTTGTCATCCTCAAGTGATGAGGAAACTATAGAAAATAATGGCAACGACCTGCAGTTCATCGCAGATGAAATTGCGATTGCTCCCATTATTTTGCAAAAGTCACAAGTTCCAAAAATAAAATGAGAAAAAACGATGCCTTGAAGAAGATGTTGAAAAAATATGGTGAACCATTAGTTACTAAAGGCTTATTAAAAACAATCAACAACATGAGATCAAGATTGAAGAAAAGAACAGATCTAAAAAAAACTGGTAATAAAGCAATTAAATTGTTAGATTATAAAAGAAAGTTGCTGAAAGCTATGGAAGGTGACTGTAATCCTACAATTGGGAAAATTAGAGGTGCCATTCAGGTTGGTAGTGTTCAAGAAGGAGGAAGTGAACTATATACCGAGCGCAGTGAGCAAACAGCGCCAGCAATTCAGAAGACATTGCCACCAAAAAGAAAATTAGCAACCAAGAAATACGAAACTGAGGAAACCACTACAAAAGAACTGCAACGTCTAGTGCTATTACAGAAGTACCAAATAAGTATTTTACAACAAGAGTATTATAAAACGAAATTAGAAATGATGCTTCGTCAGAAGCCAACTGTAACTTATGATGTTAACGAAAATAAAACATAGTATAACTTATAAATACACTTTAATCAGTAAAACTATTTATTATAATACTCAAGTTTCTTCTTATTTGTTGACCTAGTTGACGGAGAGGAAGTTCGTCATTCTCACGATTTCCTTCATTTTCATCTGGGTCTTGTTAAACTAACTCAAAGTCAGGATCGCCCAAGCTTTTCGCAACATCATGGAGTACAATACAAGCAATAATTATTTTCGGCACACCCAACTTTACGCAGCAAACATACTGTAGGATAGGAAACCGGCGTTTCACGTGGCCGAAACAGCGTTCAATTATAACCCTTTCTTGTTTTAAAAGCTTCTTATAATTTATTTCTGCACCTGGAGTAGGATTTCTGAAGGGAGTCATAAGGCATGGCTCAATACCATAACCGTCATCGCCAAGTAGTACATTCGCTTTATTTATTAGTTGTGATCTAGTCTGTAAATTTTTCCATATTCTGCACCGATCCAGGCCAAGCTTATAAAAGCGTGTTAAAAACGGGAATTCGTTCATGGTAGGTACTTTGGAAAAACCGAGCTACCAGTTTGGATCACCCTGTTTGTGGTGAAATTTCGAGATATTTAGGCCGAAATAAAACTTTACGACGGCTTTATGCTTGGATGGACGATCGTTTCGAATTTTTTATGGCACTCGAAGGATGCTTAGCAGGACATTTTAATTTCATCATAAAAAGACTTTATTGAAGGCCATATCACAAAGAAATACCTATCTCGGTCCTATAACATATAGTACCTGTAAAGGAATGATATGAAAAGGACGTTTGATATATGAAAACGATTAAGAGTTTATATAAATTAGTCCAATCTCTGCTCTAGATGACTGGGATCCATGGTGAATGAACAATGTGACAAACAAGGCTATAGCCGTTTGAAGTCAAAACAGAATTTCTTGAAAAATGGACTCAAATCTGATAAGACACCGGAAATTACTGATTCCGGTAATATTGTATGGATAGATAATAATAACATCTAATAATAAACATCATTAGTTCCAAATAGATTTACACCAAAAAATTTCAACATAAATAAGGGCGAAATTCAGCTGTAGTTGCTCTTCCACTTAACTCGAATATATTATTTTACATTTACTTTTCTGTAGTCATTCAGCCTCTCATGAAAATACCCTACAGAAACCTAATGAAAAACGGCTTTTGACTATTTTTTTTTAATTTAGGATGTTGTAGATCTCTCAGTAGACAGTATCAATGGGTTCGAAGTTTTTCCACTAGTAGTTTCCGAGATGCATGGCGTCCAAGTTAGGCAGTCTACTACATCGTATTGTGGGTGCAGCACACGATATGTTTGATTTATTCACGTTCTTACAATAATCAGCCGGATTACCAGTATAGAAATTTTATAAATGTAGCGGGTGAGCCAATAATAAAGGACGCCCTATCGGTAACATTTTTTTTCTTTTGGTGAAAGTGACCAACACAAATTGTACGAAATTATCTTCAGCCAAAACTCATAACCAACATACTCATTAAATAGGCTTATCGCGTTGACTGCCTACTTTGTGTGTGGGGGAAGGGTTGAATGCCATTTCTGAAAAAGTCACATAACTTCTGTTTGGCTGCAGCAATTTTCATCATCTTGATTTCATTTGAAAGAGCATTCACCTGGGCTCCTAATGAAGGTTCATTATTGTAAGATTAGTTCAGTTTGTGGGCCGCTAGTTGGCGCTTTGTGTTGTGTCACCGTTTTTTTTTTGTTTCGAAAATTTCTTGCTTTCCATTCATCAAGTACAAATTGTAGTTATAAACCCACTATGCCCCAAGCATCCATGTTATTTAGGCACAAAATATCTGTTCAACAGTAGTCTTTTGTGAAAATAACAGGTGACTTCATGTGTAGACCACTATGGAAGTACTGTTGGACCAGCGAAAGATTGCAAGCCGAAAGAATGCGGACAAAAAATTGCGAAGTTGTCAGATGTTCTACATAAAATGCGGTCCATACATATTAACATATTTAAGATATAGAATTGTTCCGCTGAATTTGGCAATGTAGCTGGAAAACCCAGGCCGCAGGTAAACATCCGGTCGCTGATTGGTCCAAAACTCTTATCTTATCTGAAACTAGAATAACGTGCCGATGGCACGGTCATTTATAAACCTACTCCCATAGGCGTAGGCAGTTGGCAAATACTTTGAAAATATAATTTACTGTTTAGTGGTGATAATGGAATTCAAGCATGGGAAAGTTATTCACAGCCAGGCAAGGGAAATAATAGCAAACGTGATACGTGCTTGCGATGCAGAAGCGGCTAACAATACTTTCGTTTATCCACTGGTAGCTAGAAATGCAAGGGCGGCATATTATACGGGTGTTAGTGAACGAACTATAAGTAAAATTAGAAAAGAAGATAAAGACAGGCAAAATGCAACCTCCACACAGCCTTTAGCTTCTCCCGGAAAAAAGAGATCACGCCCTTCTGTGATCCAAAAAATTGATGGAGTCGATTTTTCCATTATTCGGAGAATGATAGAAAAATTTTACTGTGATTTTAAAGTGGTACCTACTTGTAGTAAACTTCTAATCAAACTGAAGGAAGAAATGGAATTTCCATTTGGTAAAGAATCGTTGAGGCTGCTTTTAAAAGCAAAAGGATTTTACTGGCGTAAATGCCACAACAAAAGGAAATTACTAATGGAAAGACCCAGTATTTTACATTGGCGATACAAGTATCTTAGGTCTATTAAAAAGTTCCGGGAAGAAGGAAGGCATATTATTTATTTGGACGAAACTTGGGTTGATAATGACCTCACTTTCAAGAAATGCTGGCAAAGCGAAGAAATTATGGGTGTCCTGAGCAATATAAGTTCTACAGGTAATAAAGTTTCTTTCACCTCGATTTTGCTTATTATACATTTTTCTCAATTTTGGAATATTCTTAATAAGTGCTCATTTAATTTGTCTAATTGAATACATAATCCCTTGCAAGTATTTTTTTCTCAAAAATATGTTTTTTATACATAGTGATTCAAAAAGGTGTTGGCAAACTTAAAATAACACTAAAATGAGGCTATTTATTCATTTCCAGGACGACTTATAATTGTTCATGCGGGTTCGCAAGATGGTTTTGTTCCTGGAGCCTGTCTCATTTTCAAGGCTGGCTGTGCCACTGGTGATTATCACGGTCAAATGAACCAAGAAAATTTCACGAAGTGGCTTACTGAAAAACTATTTCCTAACATTCCTCCTAATAGTATTATAATAATGGATAATGCACCTTACCATTCAGCTTTGGAAGACAAGCCTCCAACTAGATCTTCTCTAAAAAGAGACATCATCACGTGGTTGAGCAAAAAAGGTATAGAGCATGATCCTAATGCTAAAAAAATGGAGCTTTATGAAATAGCTTGTCTACATAGGCCACCATCTGATGAGAAAAATTATAAGATAGATAATTTAATAAGAAGTTTCGGACACACCCCACTTCGAACGCCACCCTATATGTGTCAGTTTAATCCCATAGAGATGATTTGGGCACAAGTAAAATTTTTCATTAGAAGCCATAATACAAGCGGCGAATTTACTATAAAAAAACTAGATGAAATTTCTAATAAGGCCATCGCTTCAGTAAGTGCCAGTGACTGGCAAAAGGTTATTGGACATGTTATAAAAATTGAAGATGAATATTGGGAAAAAGACAGTCTCATTCAAGAAATACAGGAAGAAATAATAATCAACATAGGAGGTGAAAGTGATAGCAATGACAGTTCCTCAGACAGTGATCATGACTCTAATCAGGATTGAAACTATACTAGATTGGCTACCTTTTAGAATTTTTAGATATTCATTTATTATACTATTGGTTTGTGGCTTTTAGTATCTCAGTAGAAAGTCTAATTCTATGTGTTGTTTATGGGTTATTTCATCAAGAAATTACTTTTTGTTTTCCTATATTTTTCTATTCAGTCAGATATTTTTGACTTGTTGTATTCTATTTTAGAAGAATGCATAATTTGTTTTGCTGTTCAATCATAATGCGTACATAGGAATATTACTTGTTGCCTAAAAAATATATTTATTTTGTTCTCAATATTCAGTGTTTGTGTATATTTATTTCTTATAATGTATGTTTGGTATCACGTCATTATGAATCGCAAAAAAATATTAATACTACCAGTTGTAATAAAATATAAATTCAATTAATAATTCAAGTCTCTCCGATCTCCGCCTATGACTCCATATAAAATCGTCTAATGGTAAGGTTTTTTCATCGCATTTCCCCCTTTCGTCCCTAGCAATCTTTGGCTGGTCGATCTATAGTACCTAATCACGTCTATCTGTCCGCTAATCCTTGGCCCCTACCTGGAAAGTACCTCTCGGATTTTGATGAAATTTCAACACTAGGTTACTCCTGTGCCAAGGACGAAAAAGCTTTGTAGGATTTGAAAATCGGTCTAGTTATGGGAAAAATAAAAAAGACTGCCATAACTTCGTTTTAAAGGCACCCGATTATTTTCAGAATTATTAGGGGTTGAGTGTTTTAGTAGTACTTTTTAGCGTTAGTATATTTATGCTTAAGCCTGGGTAATTCTACGCACCCATTAGACGTATATTATACATCATAGATTTCAACGCACATTTGGCCTTAAAACTTCAAAAATGCATTTTATTAATCCGTGATAATCACTAAACCGATATTCTTGATTCTGCTTTATTAATTCAGTGTTAATTCAGCAGTTAATTCAGCTTCGGAGTTTTCTTCACTTCTCATCTTTTTTTTTATTATTTAATTCATCCATCAGTGTTTTTACAAGATCCTTATGAGCCGCATTAGACCACTCTTCTTCCTTATAGCCTTATATAATGGGTCACCAAAACGGAAGAGATTGACATAGCTATAGCACGCCACTGTTAGCACGGCATACCTTTGTATCGAAAAAGCCCGTGCGCCCAAATTTTGACATATTCAAAGCCTTAGTTAGCAGCGATGCGGATGTCTTTTGTTACCCTCTCCGTTTTGGTACCAGACGATATGCCTTTATGCCTTCCTAGCCGCAAAACATCCCTGTGAAAAATTTTGTCACTCCACTTGTAAGATTAGTTCAGTTTGCGGGCCGCTAGATGGTGCTTTGTGTATGTGTCAACGTTTTTTTTTTTATTTCGGAAATTTCTCTCTTTTGGTTTCCATTCATCAAGTACAAATTGTAACAGTAGTGTTTTGTGAAAATGACAGTTGACTTTATGTACAGACTACTATGGAAGTACTACCTAATTTTCAGTCATTTCCACTTTTGTCTAACGAAATCATACTCACGTTGATTGCAAGCACTGATGAAATATAGAGATTCTCCCTTACCTGCAACAGAAAAAATGTCTTATTAATGAAGTTGAAAAACCGATTTAGGTTACATCAAAAGACTACACGAATATGTATAGCGTATAGCGTTCTCATGGAATTTGGAACATCACAAAAGGAATCGATTTTAATTTATATTGTATATAACAAGACGCTTCTTAGATTCGCTCGACGAGAACAAGCATAAGTAAACGCCTTAAGAGGCATTTAGTTGAGGGTGAAGTATAGCGGTATTAGATAGCAGTTTATAATTAGTCTTCAAGATTACAAGTTTGATTAAGAAAGTTGGAATATCAGGATATCACTAATGATAGGATTACCTCCCAAAGGATGGAATGGGGAGGTCGAAAGGCTGTAAAATGAGAAATTAGTCGGGCGGGTGCATCACGTATCCAATTTGTGAACAAAATTGGAGCACGAAGCGATGACTACAATATTTCAGTCATCTATATATAGAACAGTCCAACAATCAAGAAAACCGTCTATGCCCTCAAGCTATGACATACTCGTTTAAAAGTCAAGACTACTGATTTGAATAAAGCTCATCACAAACGCTTGGACCATAGACATGCAATCTCTGCGGAACTACCCATCTTCCAACAAAATGACAAAAACAACTTCGTGCTAGTCATTTGTTACAAAATTCAAATAAGCACATAAATTATTTTCATGCTAGGGGTAAATCTAATTAATAAAGATTAATTAAATTGTAGAATTTGCATGAGCTAATACGAGTACTTATGAAGACAAGTACAACGTCAAATAAAAAAATACTCTGAATAGTAGAGATCTTCTGAAACTAGTTAATATTATATACTATCATATGATTTTGAATAATCTCATTTTTCTTATGGTATCACTGCTTTGACTGTAAAGGGTCAGTGCAAACAGAATTTTAGAAAATAAAAGTTCTTGTTAAAATAAATGATATAGAGAGGGTGTAAAGTTAGTAGTGGATCAACGAAAGTCAGGAGGATTCTACTACGTTTCTTACGTTTATCGCATCACAACAACGAATGTGACATGATACACTAATTGTAGCAAGCTAAAATTTTCAAGGATTATTCTACATGGATTGAAATAATTTTGACAATAAAATGAATAATGAAATACAACCCCAAATTTTTTTACCGGCCGCCAAAATTGAAGGATGGAAGAGATTGTTCGCAAAAAAATGAATTTGAGATTTTTTGCGTCGATTTCTAATAAGCTCTGTTAAAAAGTGACATAACCATTGCTAAAACAAACCATTTTGCTCATATCAAAAAAAAATCACAGCCCTAAACCTAATGGTTTAGTTGTAATTGAGATTGACAGTTCATTATCCCATTTTTTTCGAAATTTCACAAAATTGCAAAAATCTTTTGAACTATAGGCCCTCTATCACATAACTTCCGTTGATCCACCACTAACTTTACACCCTGTATGTAGCTTTTGCATAGCTGATAATTAATATTCTATGAGGTTGAAGTATGGAGATCAAGCAACCTTGTTTTGGAAACTCTCGAGTTGCTGGATGTAACCCGATAAAAAATTACATTTGTTTATTTAAAAGAGTTTATGGAGGAAGGAGAAAAAATTCGTATATTTAAATTTTTGATGATCCATAGAATCAAGACTACAATTTTTTCCTTATAAACCAAACACACCTGTTTGCGGTTTATGTGAATCAAGCGCTTTGCAGTGTCTTGAAAATTATAGATTTCGGTTATTTAAACATTCATAAGCTACGAGTGGAGTGTAACGTTCGAAGTACTCGTAATACACAGATATTATGTAAACATTAATAACACCCTTTTAGCTACCCTGCATTCTAGCCTATACTTCTGCAACGTCGACAACAGATCATTATCGGTCCACAAAGGCCTTATTCCAGTCTCGAGCCCGCATTGCGAACCAACTGGATGCAGCATGTCCGAAAAACGTCGACAAAAGCGATAATTCTGAATACGTGGTGGATGAATGCCCGTTTTTCGTGTAGATTTTGTATCACAATGCAGATTTTGCGTTGCAAAGGGTGAAACTCAGACGGAATAATGGCTTGGTGTGCACATGTTGCGCACTTGCGAGTAAAAAGGAAATTTTGACAACCCTGTTATAACCGAAATAACGACTAGCGTTGCAGTAGTTTGCTGAGGTATGACATTTGTTACGTTTCAAGTCATACGCGAAGAGTGTAAAAAACTGAAACACTTCCATTATTAAGGCTGAATTTTGCACGTTTTGGCTACATACATCACATATACTATTGTCATGTTCCAAAATCATGTTTGATTCAATTGTTTTTAAGAAACAGCATATTAAATTTTGAAAATTGCGTTCCATAAGATTAACAAAATACTCGTTATGTATGTTCCGCACAAATCTCGTGCAGAACTTATCCAAAAGGGATATGGAAGTTCTCTCCCTGAAGGATGATGAGCGTCGAATTATAAGGTCCATGAGTAAATTATTAGTGTACACTTTTTCGGCTAATAATTGGGCGGAAAACGCGGAAATTATGGAATTTGAGATACCGATGTTTTACTTCCCAAGCCATTACGCCATTAATTGTGACGTAATTCGAAAATGAGATGTTATGTTTTTTAGATGTTCTAAATTGCGAATCATCATGTCATTCTTTTCCGCGGGTCTATCTGACCGCTAATCCTTGGCCCGTACTTGGAAATTTTAACACTAGGTTACTCCTATGCGAAGGACGAAAAAGCTTTGTAGGATTTGGAAATCGGTTCAGTTATGGGGAAAAAAACTGCTCAACTTCGATTCAGAGGCTCTCGATTATTTTCAGAATTATTGGGGGTTAGCCAGGGTAATTCTATGCACCCATTAGACGTATATTATACATCATGGATTTCAACGGACATTTGTAACTTAAAAAATGCATATTTATTAATGCGTGGTAATTACTAAGCCAATCTTCTTGATTCTGCAGTCTTCTATAGAACAGTCTAACAGTCAAGCAAAACGTTTACAATGACGTGCTTCAATTGCGTCATGCTGTGACATAATGGTTTAAAATTCAAGAGTACTGATTTGAATAAAACTCATCAATCCCAAGCGTTTGGACTAGACATAGCATAAAAATACCATCCCTGCTGAAAAACCGGTTTTCTAACACAATGACAACAACAATTTTCTGAGATAAATTCAAAGAAGCACATAAATAATTTTGTTGCCATTTTTTGATTTGGTTAGTTACGTCTCACTCGTTAGTAGCCGTTTTGGTTACTGGCTGTAGTGTGCGTGCAATTAAACATGGATGAATGTCGCTGCGTAATGGATCAACTACTTAAAAAGTCATTCTCCTTGTATAGTTTTTAAGGAAAAAAAGGATATCATTGAAAATGGAAGACCAACGCTTACTTTAGATAATTTTAAAAAGGAATAAAAAAACGTACTTTGATATTTTAAATTAAGTTGGTATATGGAAACTATTGGTTATGTGGTTGCAAAAAAACAGATTGTATTGTTGGCGATGTCTTCTGTTTTATACAGAAAAACGTGGGTGGACCAGCAGCGGAGTCAACGATTTAAATAGCTTTAGGGCTCTAAAGAGGAGACATGAAATTTCTCCGTTACATGTGAGATGTGTAGCCAATTTAATTCAGTTTGGCAAAACAAGAATCGAAAGTTGTCTTAAACAAGCTTCTGGCAGCACACTTCTAGATACCGTATGTTTTTTGGCAAAACAGGAATTACCGTTCATTTTGAAGGGGATGACTCTGACAATAGAGGAAATTACAGGGAATTGTTAACATTGATTGCCAAAGAAGATCAAAAATTTTCCGAACATCTAGAAATAAGCAAACAATTATATTTGGGAGGTTCAAAATAAACTTTTTTTAATAAGATTTTTCACATCTGGTTTTGGTAACAGTTTAGGAAAAGTCACGCGTCGCCACTGGTTCCTGCTATATTTATAGATTATGAATTAGGTCACTTTTCCTAACGTATCATTACTTTGACTGAAAAGGATTAGTGCAAACTTAGAATAATTTAGATTATAACTAATATGAAGCTTTAGCATAACTAACACTAATATTCTATGAGGTTTAGATATGGAGATCAAGCAGACCATTGAGGCATCTTTTACTTGTTCAGTGTTCACCAAAATGCTACATGTAGCCGGACAAAAAATTACTTTTGTTTATATGAAAGATAGTGTATGACAACGAGATCGGTATCTTGCATGCTAGCTGCAAATTCCTAGTAATTGTGAAGTTCTGTAAATTGGGAAGCTTCACATGTAATTTTTGCTCATATAAAATATTTTTAATGTAAGCTTGGTGTTTTCGCTTCTTTGTAAATTGTCAAAGGAGAGTCTACTATTTGAGTTTCTGATGATCCAAAGAATCACGTCTATCTGTCCGCGAATCCGTGGTCCGTACTTGGAAAGTACCTTTCGGATTTTGATGAAATTTTTACACTAGGTTACTCCTATGCGAAGGACGAACAGGCTCTGTAGGATTTGAAAATCGGTCCAGTTATGGGGAAAATAAAAAAAACTACGTTTTAGAGGCTCATTATTTTCAGAATTATTAGTGGTTGATGGTTATAGTAGTAGTTTTTGGCGTGCGTTAGTATATTTATGCTTCTAGCCGGGATAATTCTGCGCACCCATTAGACATATATTGGTAGTTACTAAACCAATCCTTTTAATTCTGCTTTGTTAATTCAGCAGTTGATTCGGCCTCGTAAAAAAAGTGTTTCAATGTTAGGGAGTTTTATACACTTTTCACCCTGTTTGGTTTATTAATTTATGACCTGCATTAGACCACTCTTCTTCCTTATAGCCTTATTTACTCGTAATGGGCCACCAAAACGTAAGAAAATGACATCGCTATAGCACGTCACTTTATATCGAAAAAGCCCATGCACGCAAAATTCTCCATTTTCATAGTTAGCAGTGATCGGTATGTCTTCTGCTCTCCTCTCCGTTTGGGTACCAGACGAAATGCCTTTATGTCTTCCTAGCTGCAATACTATGAAAACACCCCTGTGGAAAATTTTTTGTCACTCCACTGGTAAAACGCAGGGGACAGCACATCCTGAATATAATGTTGATATATCTTGTGTTTTCTCTCTGATCCGATATGTGTATGTATAAAGCAATGCATTATTTATGTGAAAGGACGAGGAGCCTGGTTCCAGATCCTCATATATATATATCGGCTTATACTTCCAGCGAGCAGCATTTTCATACTTTAAAAGGGGATTCGCTAGCGGAATTCTTCCAATTCGATATAGGAATCCCTATAGGTACAGCTTGACAGGTGTCCGACGAATCCGGAACTTTTTGTTTTGTACGTACAGCAACTTGTTAAAAGTTAGATGTAAGAAGGTCTCGCCTGAAAGTTGTGGGATTATGAAATAAATTCTGGGTATACCAGTATGTATATTTTCACATCCTTTGAATCTCCTTCCTACAGGCTTTTTTTGATATAAGGTTTTTGAGGATTTGTACGGCTTACAGCTCTAACATTTTTGAAAATTAGACTAAGGTAAATGAGAAATACTGCATTTCATTTAAACGCAGTTCAAATGACCTCTACCTGATACATTTTGGATCGTTAAAACTGAATTATTTCATGTTCATTCTATTATTTAGCGAAAAATTGCAAAACTATGCGACAATCTACAACTTGAATGTGCTAAAAATCAATTTTCTTTATTGGAGACTATATATGTGGACGACGCTTTGTACTACATTGGAATATCTTCGTGAAAAATACCTTAAAGATGCTCGACTGACCCATTTTTGAAACAAGTAACTAAGAATTAAAAGGCTTTAAGTGCGATTCAGCTAAGAGAATGTTCCACTGGAATTTGAGAACTGTTGATCACCCTGTCTAAACTATTCAAAAAACTGGAAAAGTAGGTGGACGGGGAAAAACAAGGCATCATGTAATTTTTTTGACGAAAAATTCAGTTCTCTAGCTATGACAGATGTGGAAGTGCGATTTGTCAGGGGCGAGTATAGTTTTAAGACGGATTGACGAATATCTCAAAAATTTGAAAATATAGAGTGTTATATCAAACTGGTTCGATTGAAATGACGTATCCAAATTTGTAATACAATGTAGGACTTTCCATTTAAAAAAAAAATATTTATGGGTCACCACGTAGTTATGAATTACCCTGTAGAGATATAAATATTTTCCAAATTAGAAGCATACCGTTGGCTACAATTTTTGTATTCAACTTTCTTCGACCGAGACCACACTAAAAACTCTGCCTTAATGTACACGTATCGACAAACGCAACATCCATAGCTCGCAATACAACTTCCGAGGCCGCGACTCGAACCCGCAAGCCTTTGAGCCGATAAGCTAGCAACACATCTAGCTAACCAGCCCTTTACTCAATATCAACAGCGCAGTCTTAAAATTGCTCTACCGGTATAGTGAAAAATGAAGCACTAATATCTTCTTTGTTGGGATATTCCACTTCTTATTAAGAATTTAAGAATATTTCACTAAGTAGAATCCAGGGGGGCATATGCCCCCTTCTCCCCCTCCCCCCAATGGGCGCCCATAACTGTATGTACGATCAGAAGTTGATAGAAAATGCGATTCAAATAAATATTTGCATCATCGTCAGACAGTTGTCCACCTACATTCAGACAGACAACAAAATACGGGATGTCTTTTAAGTTTTGCATATGGAAATAAAACAACACGGTAGGTAGTTTTAAATGACTACTATTTTTCGAAGTATTCTCCACATCTGCATGCGCTCGAACCAATTTTCGAAGCACTTATCCCACTCGTTTGCTGGCAGATTCAAAACACCATTTTTGAATGCGTCAACTGCTTCTTCTGGTGACTGGAACCTTTGACCACGCAGTCTGTTTTTAATTTTCGGGAAAGTAAAGAAATCGTTAGGAATTGGATCGGGACTATATGGAGGATGGTCCAATAATTCCACCTTTTCTTCCGTTAAATACTGCCGTGTTTTTTGGGCTGTATGCGAGCTTACATTGTCTTGGTGGAGGATGATTCTTCTTTCGGGGTTGATTTTTCGAAGTTCGGTGATGAATTTTGGCAAACAAATGGTGGAATACCAATCCGCAGTAACAGTTCTTTGCTCATTAAGAGGAATTGTTGCAATATGACCCGCTTTTGACACAAATGTCGCGACCATCTTTTTCCTAACACTCAAGTCAAGCATGTTTTGACACAAATTAAGCCTGGCTGCTTTCTGCTCTTCAGTCAACAGGTGGGGCATCCAACGAGAAACTAATTTTCTTACTCCTAATTCATCATGTAAAATTTTTTGAATTGAGGTCTTTGAGATCTTCAAGGACGCCTCAGTCTCGCGATATGTCACATGTATATCTTCAATGATGAGTTTGCGCACAGCATTGACGTTTTCCTGGGTAACTGCCGTTTTTGGTGCACCCACCTTCGGATCGTCGCTAAGACCCACCCTTCCACGTTTGAATTCTCCATACCAACGGGAAATTGTCGAATGATGTGCTTCATTGCCGAAAACAGACAGTAACTGAGCAAGGCATTCTTGTTGCCATAATTGTCTCTGAAAGTTATAATAAATTATGGCGCGAAAATGTTCTCGGTTGAGTTCCATTTTTCTAATGACTTGGTGACACTTATAAATTCACTGTAGTGAGAACACTGCACGTATTGTTGTGAAACTTTGAATTTAAGTTTACTGAAGAGTGAGGTTAAGTTTCAGTACTGACGTTCGATCCGCGCGGCCTACTATGTTTCTATATGCAAAACTTAAAATACATCCCTCGTACATTCTGAAATATGCAAGCGCGAACCAGCCATCCCAGTTTCAGTTCCAGTCCAGACGTCTCAGTGGAATATATTGTATGGAAATCGCTGGACAAATTCGGCAGTGGTCCGGCATATCGAACTAGCATAGCCAGCAAGTTTGTCAATAATGCTTGCGATGTTACTCACCAAGGACCGACAGACCAAAGAGAAACCTCTCGACAATTTTCTGAAAAAAGTCTGTGTTTTTTGCAGATAGAATCATTCGCGGACAAGGAATGAGTGGTATTCGGAGCGATGGCGACATGGTTTTGAGTTTTTTTCAGTAGCTTGTAGGACATTTTTTATTCCAATGGATGTAAAAAGTGTGGAATTTATGTGTCTTCTAGGAGTAAGGAATACAACTGC
Source organism: Acanthoscelides obtectus (assembly GCA_963669975.1). Taxonomy (NCBI): domain Eukaryota; kingdom Metazoa; phylum Arthropoda; class Insecta; order Coleoptera; family Chrysomelidae; genus Acanthoscelides; species Acanthoscelides obtectus. The sequence continues at coordinate 33,173,342 of CAVLJG010000010.1, forward strand.
CATCTATCTTTGTGTCTAGCAAAATAACAGAAATAAATAGAGTGACGGGTAGTTATATTTCTTATTTTTTACTCTTATCTCCTTCATCATATACCTTCAATGGTTATTAATAAATACAAGAGAAGATAGAAATGGGACGAAAAAATTATACTGCCCAATTCGGTGAGTTTGAATTACGAAACCGTCAGAAAATCTGGAATTTGCAATAGTCATTCCATGCGATTAGTAAACAGACGAAATTATCAGAATTACTCTATGTGTTTAATTATATTTATTTTACCCGAAACATATTGATTCCAGCTCGAGATATCTTGTTATCTTGTACATGGTAAATCAATTAGATGTATTTTATACTCTGAACCAGTTATTTAAAGGAACACAACGAATCCTTCTATTTGTGTATATGAAGCACATCGAGGACTTGAGCTGCTCCTCTCTTGTGAACGAACGTTTGCTTAATTCGATTTTGCATGTAGTTATTGTGACTTATACCCTTTCTATCATATGTAAATGTGTGACAGACTATATTCTAACTGAACCAAAATTTCCATTACAGTGAAACTACTTTTGTATTTAAATACCTCTGTTACTGGAAATCTTTAAACTGTTTTAATTGAAATTTAATTTCTTAGATTCTTTTGATGTTTATTCTTTGAAGCTCAGTAGTCCGTATAAGTGAGACGTGTTATCAATTACAGGCATGATAGGCGAACGAAAGCATCATGTTTAGTTTATTCAATGGCAAACCTACTATACAGCCATAATCGTCAGCCATCTAGCGGTCACGTGGTGACTGGGGCTATTAAACGCGAACTGAGAATCTTTATAGTTACAACAAATAGCTGATATGCACTCTCCGCAGTGATCGATTTTGGCGATAAATGGCGCTTTGCGCTTCTTATGACGATAGACAATAAATTACCTCCTGAATATAGAGCGATGCTTTCGTTCGTTGCCCCACAGACAAGAGACCAATCATAAACCGTGCTGTTGTTTGGTTCCATGGACGAAAACATGAAAACCTTTAAGTGTTAAATCCATGATCACCATTGGCCCATTCTGGCAGAAATCCTAACAACAGTATGCTTTACATCTCTGATAATATTACTTTCAAACTTATGTTGTCCTCCTATTTTGATCAATAACACCTTCTTATTGATTTTCTGAGTTCCGTAGGAGGTAGGGGAGGAGTTTTCCCCCTGTTGAGATTTTTGATCGCCACGTTGAAAACTACCTCTATGCATTCCATGCATAATTTCAATTAATTTGCCATTTTCCATAAAGCTCTTGACTAATAAGAGAGTTCAAAGTGAGTAATCACATTCCAAGTTGGGGCCCAGCTAACGTCTAACTGTCACTTTTACGTTTGAAGCATTCAATTTCATCACCCAAAATTTTAACTGGGGGACGTAACAATATTGTACACTTTACTGCTTTCAAAACACAGTAAGTACTTTACTTTGATGAACAAAAAGCGTCCTAGCGTTCGTCCGGTTTCGGTGGCTGGTCGCGTTCTGCCAAAGTTCACTTCGGCTGGTCGTAGTCCATATCAAGGACTTGATTTGGCACGAACACATCACGTTAACAGGGGCAGCTGCGAGAAAAAAGCTACGCTGTTAGTTTAGGGCTAAGAAGTACTTTTCTCCACATGACCGTATTCAATAAGGCCCAGATAAGACCCCGCCTCGATTAGTGCTCACATGTTTGAGGTGTTGCCACCCCCACTACATTATCCATGTTCGATTACTCTTCTCTAACAGACTCAGACAGCTCTCTATGCTGCCGCCGCGCGTTGTGCCTGCCAGACAGACTCGCCTGACTTCCGCCTCCCATCCTAACCATGTCAAACTTCGTACATCCAGAACTGGCCAATACGACCGCTCCTTTATTCCTAGCGTATCGAGATTGTGGAACGATCTATGTGGAAAGGCTTTTCCCAGTTCTACTAACCTTAGGCAGTTAAAAAATCGGATACAAAGTTTATTTGGGATACTCATAGCAGCCGCTGTGTCCTGGCGTTTAGATTGCTGCCTGCGAGGCTGCTCCGGTGCAAAAAACATGACCCTCTACAAAAATAAGGTGGAGGAGCTTTTTGGAAAACCCTGTATATTCGTTATAGGGTAGAATGGTCTTACAAAGTTCCATAAATGTTCATAAAACTCCTTATACAGGGTGTTTCAGTTTATTGTTGCATAACTTTAAGATTCGATAGAACTTTCAAAATTAATGCATAAAGTCTATATAAACATGGGACGAAAAATGCGTGGCTTCCGAAATACAGGGTATTTAAATTTACTTTCTAAAATAGTTTTTTTTAAATATTTCGAACAATATTTGATGTATAACAGTGAAAATTGGTATACAAAGGTTTTTTGGTACGACAAAACGAACCATGGGCATAGTTTTACTGTAATGTATTAAAATGACCGAAACAACTGATTCTTCGCACTTTTCAACATAAAAAAGCTCTCCTGTGAATTTTAGTTATAGTTAGCCGTTTTTGAGATATTTCGATTTGTAAGGTTCGATGCATTTTTAATTATTTATGGGAAAATAATATTTTTTTTTACATTTTCGATTTGGGCATTACAAGTAATTAAGATGATCGTTTAGATTATGTTTTTAAACACAGCAATAATTCCTAACTCCAAATAAACACAAAAATATTATTTTTAACAAATTAAATTAATTATTTACAACTAAAATGCTATTGGATAGTTAGGACAAACATACAAAATCTAAAGTAGTTGCTCGAAATGTAAACCCAATTGTTCAATACACAATTCACATCTACGAATGGTCGAACGTGGTATAGCATTATTCAAATAAGGCCTTATTTCATCACATGCATTCCTGATTCTGTCTATTAGCATATCTCTTGTGGTTACGGGAGTCTGGTACACTTTTTCTTTTAGAAATCCCCACACAAAGAAATCTAATGGATTTAGGTCAGGGGATCGTGGAGGCCAGGCGACTGGTCCTCCATGGCCGATCCATCTTTCTGGATAATTTTCGTCCAGCCAGTTTCTAACTATTCTCGAATAATGAGCTGGACAACCATCAAGCTGGAACCAGGCCAATCTTCTTAAATCTAACATAACATCATCCCACATATTTGCATGTTCAGCCTTTAAAAATTCCAAGAAGGTCGCAACATTTAACCTTGCAGGCAAAAGGTAGTGTCCAAATAGTCGATTAAGGTAGATACCAATCCACACGTTCACACTAAATTCATGCTGAAAATTTCTTTCCCGAACTGCATGCGGATTTTCATGCGACCAAATATGTTGATTATGAAAATTTACCACTCCACGTCTAGTGAAGCATGACTCATCGGTCCATAAAACGTTACTTAAAAACTCCCTATTATTATCAGTTCTATCAAGAATCCACTGACAAAATGTGATTCTTCGTTCTCCGTCCCCTGGCTGTAGTCCTTGCACAGGTTGCAAATGGTAAGGACGTCTATGGTCATTTCTAAGAACACGGTGAACATGGCTTGCTGAAATTCCCAAGGAACCAGAAACTCTCCTAACACTTGTGGTCGGATCTCTATCAAACTCACGCAGAATCATACGGGTAAATATGCGCTGACGAATATTTACGTTTTGATCCCTTTGGAGATTTCCAAAACCATTTTCAATTATTTGGCGATGCACTCTTACAAATACTGAGCGAGTTGGATGTCGTCTGTTTGGAAATCTTCGTGCGTATTCTCTGGCTGCTTCTGCTGCGTTTCCATTTACAAAGCCATACACAAAATGAATATCGGCTAACTCTTGATTGGAGGATAAAAATGGCATCTTTATAAAACTTACAAAAAAAAAAACAGGTAACAGAAACTAAATTTCGTGCATTCACAATTGCAAAAAAACGTTTCAGGTTTCAACAGACAACAAAACTAACTGTCAACTAATTGACGTTTAACCTTATTATGCTTTCAATTTCAAAAATATATGCAGGCACAGCCTACTTCTAAAAATTATCGAGATACTGACTTTTTAACATTATTTTATCATAGATAATTAAAAATGCATCGAACCTTAAAAATCGAAATATCTCAAAAACGGCTAACTACAACAAAAATTCACAAGAGAGCTTTTTTATGTTGAAAAGTGCGAAGAATCAGTTTTTTTATTCAAAAAGCAAAAAATTGCACTAAGAAAAATTTTTCGGTCATTTTAATACACTACAGGTACAGTAGAGAGCGCCCTCTAGCGGCTACAGTAAAACTATGCCCATGGTTCGTTTTCTCGTACCAAAAAACCCTTGTATACCAATTTTCACTGTTATACATCAAATATTGTACGAAATATTTAAAAAAAAAACTATTTTAGAAAGTAAATTTAAACACCCTGTATTTCGGAAGCCACGCATTTTTCGACCCATGTTTTTATAGACTTTATGCATTCATTTTAAAAGTTCTATCGAATCTTAAAGTTATGCAACAAAAAACTGAAACACCCTGTATAGTCAGAATCACGAAAGATGACTATTACGTCATACCATAAATTGTACTGAAGTAATCAATGGACGTATGTCGATGATAAAATCACGATGCCAGGAATAATGACAATAAATTTATATTATGATTTTGCGAAGTTAGGTTATGATTATGATTATTTTTATTTTCATTTTATTTCATGGTTTCGAGTAATAATATCTTAGTGGGGAGTTTTTGTTTTGAAAAAAACAGTTATGATTACAATACCTTAAGACAGAAACACCAAAGACCAAAGTATTATTTGAAAACAACCTAGCCTGCTTTAACATAACCTAACTATTCATCTTTCAAATATGATCTATCATGCAACATGGAAACATCGTCTATCTTTGTCGGATAGATGTATATTAGCAATACAGTTTGTTTAGACAATAAAATTCTGTCTGTCTCTGTCTAGCATATCTGAAACTTCATTAAAAATATTCACAAATCGCTGTCGTTTGTCTTTACTACAGACTAAAATGATGACGTTATCGTCATCTTTCGTGATTTCGACTAGAGTTCCTCTCCTTACGTTTCGTAATCCTACTTCAAACATTAATAATGATGCAAACGTATACACACTCATCACCGTAATTTCCATAGACGCCTCTGTAAACCTCCGGTAAAAAGTGGGAGTTGATGGGGGAGAAGTCCTCGTTTTTCGCCATCTCTGCTGAGAGAGAAATTAGTGGATTTAAAACACCTCCACACACACCCTTTCCGCAAACTCGGCGGATTCGAAGCAAAATTGCTTTGATCTTTCAGAGGGCGCGCGTATGGTCACGACACGTGGAAAATGGAAAAAATCAGCTGAAAGCTGAAAGGACTTTGTTGTGGAATATATTAAGGCAAATGCCCCTTGGTGAGATGAAAGCTATGCTGACAGCATAGAAGAGATTAAGGGAATGCGTTGTTCAAAGTTCAAAGAGATATGATTGGACCTGTTTGTGGATAGAGTTAGCTTGCGGAATAATGTGTAGTTTTATTTCGTTTACATTAGCAACGTTCTAACATCGCATTTCCAACTGTTCAAGCAAGCTGGGGATAATCGGTCCGCTGTTTCAGCAAAGCAATTTTTGGTTTGAAAACTGGTTTTGGATAGTCGAAACGGTACACAGGATTTTGGCGGGACTCTTGTTTTGTTATGGGTGACTTATGATTTGGGGTTATGGTTTTTGACTTGTCTCGGTGAATTTGCGTGTTTCTTTTGTTTCTTTTTTTTTGTTGCAACTTTGAATAATTTGTATCAATTGAAAAGATTGAATCTGGATAAGCGCTTTTATAAAATCTGGTGTGCTAGTTTTTTATTGTGTATACCTCACACCAATATCATATTCTTATAGTTCAAGTTCACAATCCGATTGGTTGTCAGATATCGATATGAGCGATGTTGAGCAAACACTCATCCTTTTGTGGTTTCCAGGAGGTGAAATATCAACATTTCATTATGTAGCAGATATAGCTGATATAACAATTAGTTGTTTATTATACATAATAAGACCTTTAATCAAGTTTAAGAACTTAGTATGTATATCTGTAACTGTAATTCAATGGCCTAACAATGAGGAAAGAAACATGGAATTTCATCTAAATGTCAAATACTATCCTGTCACTGTCAACTCAAACGTATGTTGACAGAAAAATCTGTTCTAGCAGAATCAAATTTGAAACTGTTTGAAACTAGTCTTTTGACAACGCATGCGCGTTATAGGAGATCACAATCGGGTGTCAAACCGCCGAAAATGTGATGCTAGAAGATTGCTATTGTGTACTTGTAAAATGCTAAAAGATTTTTTGTCCACTGTGCCAAACTTTGACTAGTTACGAACACATATCTTAACATTCTAGACCTTTGTAGCTGGGATATACAGGTGAAAAATAAGTCGGAGGTATTTATCAATATGCGAAATTCTTGTACACATTGATTTAAGAATATTATTTGCTCAGATTATCCTTAGTCTCGTTCTGGTTCTTCAATTTTCTATACAGTGGGTGCTCTGATTTTCATATATGTACCTAAAGGCCGTGCTAAATTTCGTACAAAATGTTGAGCTTAATTTCGTTCTGGTCCCTCTCCCTGATCCATTTTCGGCACCAAATTATTCTACGGTTTCATTTACTTTATCTTCTACAATTTTCTATTCGTTTAAAAATAAAGGAATAAAGTAGCAACCGCAAATGACTTTCGACGTGTTAAATGGCAGTTAGTAGTTGACAGTTATAGTTTTTTTCTACCAACTGCGCATGGTTTCGTACGAAATTTAGAACAAACATTTCCTGGCGTGTCAGACAGGATTGTAATTTGTAAACAAATTTTGAACTAAATTCAGTAACGAATTTTCTCACAAAATTTGGTACTAAATTTAGCACAAAATCTCGCATCGTGATAAACGGCCTGGAGTATCCACAAAGATTATACCTACCTATATTTTCATTTTACAATTTTTGAACTGAAAATCGAATAGATTGTTCCGAATTAGAAGAGGAAGGTTTTTAATATAATATTTTAATTCCCTTGCCTATAGCATGAAGGAGCAAGTTTAATTCCCTAGAAATGTTCAATTTAGGATGCTTATTCTTGGATGGCTGCTATAAACACTTTTTATATTTTGAAAATGGGTCCGATTGTGCGAAGCTTTCGAAGATAATTTCAACTTTTAAGTTCAATGTTTCAATCAACAACATGAAACTTGTATTGAACGATGTCGGGTTGATTACTTTTGTATCTGAAAGCTGGATCACCGCTGGACGTTTTTGCTAAATTGAAAATCCACTTCAGACTAGCTCTGGAAATATTGAATAAATATAGAAGTGAGCTAGAAGAATGTTTTTCATATGTTAAAAAAATCTTGAATGTTCCAAACCGATACAAGCAGGGCAATATGGAGTAACATTGGATGAAATCCTCACTAATAAATATTATAAATGCAAAAGTATGCATGTTTGTAGGTTCCATTTTCACGTCAAAGCGGCTAAACCGCATTTCTTGAATTTTGCCGTAAGATGGATTTGACTCTCGAGACGGGCTTGCAATAGTTGAAATAAGCTGTAAAAGTTACTGTGCAGAGGCAATTATTTTCTAAGTTGGGGATACAAATATGGGTTTTTTATATTCGATTTTTTGATAAAAAGTAATGGGCACTTACAAAGGAATTTTAGAGATTCCACTCCAACTGAAGGGGGAGGGGATACAATGAGGTCAACACTTGTCATGTTTTTGTTGCGAACCTATAATATTTCAAATTAAGCAAGCCTAGAGATAGGAATATATTTTGTCTATAATTTTATCTTTAAAACGATGAACAATAAATAACAAGATGGATGGGGGAAGCGCTGAATATTTCTATTAGCAACCGTATCACTTTACAAGTTAGGTTCATAGAAATTTATCTGGAAAACTATTCGACCTATGAACATAAAATTTTCCAGAGATATGGTTTATGGATAGGGCATGTTAGCTAAGAACGAATTATGCGACAGAGCTGGATAAGGGCAGATATAAAGCGAAAATATACTCACACTTCAATTACGGAAATTATTTTAACTAACAAATGGAATTTGAAAGGGTGGTAGTAGATTAAGGGGGTTTTAAATCTCGTGAGAGATTTCTACTAGATACCGAAAATAAGCAATAATGGAATGGTTGTTTTGTTAATTTTGGTGTGCTTTCTCACTCGCGGAACATACAGAGAGTGCCATATACAAAATTTCGAAGCATGCAAGTTACGAGTTATAAAACGCGAGATCATAAACAATATTTTGTGTTAGTAACAATTATAGGCACATGGAGACGCCTGGTTTGTATTACATAAATATTGATTTTCTCAAAAAGAACTTGGATATCAACATCTTCATTACGCCACTGAGTACCAAAATCACTCATGTTATAGAGGGGACGGGATATAATAACCGCACATACAATTACCTCAGCTTTTTGCATTCCATGGAAAAGGGAACACAAGATAGTTGAAAAAATCAACATTTAAATACTTAAATGTAAGTGACATATAAATCCGAACACCCAGTTTAAATGGTTTTATTTTAATAAAATTTTGTATAAGTACTTAACGAAGCATAATAAGTAAATGATAAAAATTTCAAAATGATTGCACTGCTTTAAAGCCCTTTGACCTTTAATAATGTGTGGATGCACCCTGATGTGCTACGCATTCTCCAACGCGCCTAGGCATGCTTCTGATCAGGTGGTCAATGTCCTCCTGTGGTATCTCATTCCAGGCAACCACCAATTCCTCTCGAAGTGCTTCTAGAGTCTGAGGAGGACGTTGCAAATTGAGCAATCTCCTACCCATCATATCCCACACGTGCTCAATTGGGGATAAGTCGGGAGATCTTGGTGGCCATGGTAACAATGTGACATCATTATGTTGAAAGAAGTTTATTGTGACTCTTGCAACATGTGGTCGGGCATTATCTTGCTGGAAAGTTGGATCTGCCAGGGTGTCAAGATAGGGTAAAAGATGGGGTTCTAGAACTTCGTGGATATAAGGCTGCGCGTTCATGTTACCTCTGATGAAGATTAAAGGTGACCTGGAACCATAAGCTATAGCACCCCAAACCATAACTCCAACAGTGTGATGAACATGTCTTCCAACAAAAAACTGTGGATTCCTCCTTCCACCACGTCGCCTTCTAACCCTGGCACGACCATCGTGCATGCCTAAACAAAATTGAGACTCGTCACTAAAGACAATACTGTTCCATTCCTGATCCCAGAGTGACCGTTGTCTGCACCACTCAAGGCGATTACGTCGGTGTTCTCGAGTTGAAGGGAGGACCCAGTGTGGCCGGTATGAAAACAAGCGAAAACCTCTCATTCGTCGGTAAACACTTCGCATGCCAATAGGTCTTCCGTCTTCCGTGTTCTGCAAACCATTCATTTGCAATGGACCTGGTAGTGGAGAAACGGTCCCTTAAGGCCAATAATCTTAGGCGGCGATCTTCACGGTCTGTTGTTCTACGGCGGCGTCCAGTGCCTCTTGCTCTTTGCGTACGGCCTTCTCAAAGCCATGTCTGACAACACCTAACTACAGTGTCTACACTTCTTTGCACTCTAACTGCAATTGCCCGAAAAGAAAGTCTAGCTTCCCGAAGTCCCACTATACGGCCCCTATCAAACTCACTAAGTTGACGAAATCGTACAAGTCTCCGTACTCTAGGCATCGTAACCGATCGTAAAGGATGTCAAGAACCAAAATCCGCCAACGTTGATTCTTTACTGCGGCTGAAATATTCATTTTTAGAGCGTTAGTGAATTAAAAAAAAGCAGTATAAAAACCGGAATGTCCAACTGATAAGGCTGAAAATTTTTTCACTTGTTATTTACAGTAAGATAAATACATTCACCAACTTTTATTAAAATAAAACCATTTAAACTGGGTGTTCGGATTTATATGTCACTTAGTATATTTGTTATACGGAATTTCTTCATTCCTAAGGACAGCAAACCTATTAAAGGTTTACTATGCAATGGTTAAATCGGAGATATCTTATGGGATCTCTGTGTTGGGACAGTCAGCTGACATACTCGTACACAGAGTTTGTGTGTTACAAAAAAGAATAATCAAAATCATTTATGGGCCTCAGTATTTGGAATCGTGCCTTTAAACATTCAAAAAAAAAATTGTGACTATAACTTCACTCTATCTGTTGAAACTGAACTTACATACACTCAACTAAAAAGAAATACATATTTCATTAAGATGGTCACAATTATGACACACGGCAAAAAGATCATATGCCTCCTATAAAAAATTACCTGAATATGCTGGGTCCTACGTATAGAATGTTACCATCAGACATAAAAAATGTTTCTCGTCATTATGGTTATATTTATTTTTAGCGTGTTTTCTGTGTTTTTTCCAATGTAAGCGTAAATGTGTTATTGTGATAGTTTTTACTGTAACTTTTAGAGTTATCTCTCATTACGAAATAAGTCGTTGGCTGACGCTACTGTTTTTTGTGATACATTGTGATAAATATATGTATTTTTTGTTGCTTGTACCTGACTTGTGGAATTACTTTTTGCAAATTACCATCAATAAATAAATGAAATTATACGTACATTTATATGCTATATGTTCTACTGAATTTATGTATACGAAGATTACGAAGCCAGCCAGTAGGTCTCCATTTTGACTTATGGTCACATCCCTCTAAAATTAAATCTCCATGAACCCACGTCCACTCTCCCCCACGCAACCCTCTTTCCCCTCCGAAAATCTTTTCCACCCTCGATCGGCGTGCACCGACCGACGCACCGAGTGCGTCCGACAGGAAAATAACGAGGGTCGCGTGTAGGAAGGGTGGGGGGGTAAAGGGGGCGGAGATGCGAAGAGGGCAGCAAGGGGTAAGGGGAGGGGAGGAGCGAAGAGCCAGGGAAGCTTCATAACGGCACGCTCGTCCTTCGGTCTGGTTGGATTCCCTGGATATGTGGGAGGGAGTGGGGCAAGGGAGGCTAACAGGAGTAACCAATGAAATCGCAGGATAATTATTTTCATATAGAAGGTAGTTTCATTTCTGATATGTGATACTTCGAAAATTTGACGAAAGATTAAGAAATATTGATTTCAGATGTGTTCTCGAAAAATACTGAAGACAACAAACAGTCCAATAAAAAAGTAACATATAATTGTAAAATGTTATACGGTATACATAAGAAACGTAATATAACCAATCGCGTATTTAATCTCAAGAGCAGGGCTGCCCAAAGCAGCCACCTGGCTGATATTTGCAGTGCGATGCAGGAAGCAACGGCAATATTTCTGAATCCACAAAAGTTCCCAAAACCAGGACCAAAATTCAGGGAATTGTGGTGAGATGGCATTACTCCCTAGATCCAATTTTAAATGACAAACTTGACGTGGGCGTTTTTACATTGTACAAACATATCTTCCAGGTTTCTATACGTCTTTACCTCAAACGTTCAAACCAATTGTCGTCCCAAACACGTACGTAGTCTGACAAAAATTTCTAAAGGGATTTGTGTGAAATTGAAAATGTCCTATTGAAAATTGCTTGATGTTCAAAAAGTCAGTGGCATAGAAAACATTGGCTTCTTTGAGGATCAAGTCTATTCAGAAGTATCTTAGTGGTAAGAAAGATGATTAATAATTTTGAAAATTCAGCCAGATAGGCTTGAAAGACTTCCGGTACACCAAAAACAGTTATACAGAGCAGAAAGCATTCACTTTATTGTTTTCGCACAAAACTAATTGGAACTGAATGTCCAATATCTATCCTTGTTGAAAATGGCTTTTTTTTTCGTGTAGCCGAGCATTCAACCTTTCGAAATGATTCGGATAATTTTTCGAGAATCATCTTTTCCTATTACGGCAGTCCTTTTCAAATTGGAGAACAATATCGGTCACTAAAGAATCGTATACCTTACTTGATTTGGTTTCAAGGTCAATTCTAAAACATTTATTTTACAGTCAAGCAGAAGATGAACTATGTATGAATTGAGAAAGAACTGTTGAACCATGTAATCATAGTTGTTGATAAAATATACAGGAAATGTTTTTTCGAGACATGCGAAAATTAATAACTCATATTTCGCAAGATACACAAACTTGACCAACCAACCTTGAATGAACAAAGAAATAGTGCAAGAATGAGGCTTGGAAAATTACAAATTATAAGTTTATATACATAATGTACATATATTTTGAATGAGTACTAATGCGATTTACGCGAATAAACGCCTATTATTATAAAATTGAAATCTATTTACCGCACTTCAGCGCAGTGTCCTTGACATTTAAAAACCATTAATAATGTTCATTTTTTCAGCATAACATTCGGATAATTCATTTTAACACCTCAAATTGAATGAGTCAGATGGTAAAGGTGTGAAAAATGTGTTAAGAAGATTGACTCGGTACTTCCCAGGTTCTCAGGCAAATCCGTTTTTGATGATTGTTTAGACATCTTGGTCTCTCTTTACGCAGTGCCATAAAAGTTGCTTGAAGATACTTAAGAACAGCGAAAAAGGTGACCTAGAAGCCATCAATAATAAATGTTTATATTAATTTTTATGCAATCTAGGAAAGCAGTTCAAAATATATATAATATCCTCAAAAACCAGTTCTTTGTGGCACTCTACACAAACAGCAAAGTTTCTTAGGAAATATTTTTTGCTTGTGTATGTTGTTTAAATGCTCCAAAAAATGTTTCTGCAAAATCTCCACCAAATGACTGACTTGTTTATGTATTCCAGTACGTGCGCCTTCTTTAGTTTTTACTTCATTTAAGTTCAAAACAAGTATGATTTCTTGTCCAGTAAGGTACAAATATCCGGAAATATTGAATCTCAGTTCTGATGCTTATAATTTAATTTTATTCAGTTGTCTCAATCTCTTCATAGTTCCTATAGATGCTGAATGGCCATTCTTGTAATCTTCTCGCCCACACAGGTCACGGTGTGCACCCGAAAAACGTTTCATGGTATCCAAGATTACAGCAACTGACACCTGGGATTGAGGGGAAATTTCAACAAAATCGATTCAATAGTGCCTGAGATATGTTTGTAAAATTAAAGATTGTGGGTATGTGTTTAGATAAATCTCCCTGTATATCCGTAAAAACTGAATTTAGAACTTATTTATATTCAGCTATGAAAAGTTCTCACTATGTCCTTTTAAATACGGAACACCCTGTATGCTCATGGTAATGAAATGATTAAAAATTACTCTCAAGACACCATCAAATGTACCGCTAGTCCCCTAGTTGTACCCAAATTGCTAATAAGGGTGGGAGGCTGACATCCTAAGGGGAAGTAAAAAAATGGTGGAGACAAGTGGCAAAGAATCAGAAAAGGATGGCGATATAAACGAGTTTTCACAGATGCACCTTCTCCATGTATTCTTATTTATATACAGAGGTAGAAAAGGAGAGCGATAATAACCTTGGCAGACGAAATCGCCGTAGTGTGGTAGGCTATTATGAAACTGGGTCGTGTCCGAGACTCGGAGTGAGATAGGGAGTGTATGAGAGAGATGTGCTTACATGATTACAGGTGTCTCTCTGTGCATGTAAATTTTTCTGATGTCCAGTTCAGTGTACAGCTTCTTAAACAGCCGGTGATAAACGGGTTCACATCAAATGACACACCCAATAATTAGAGATTGGACACTGCTTCCAAAAATAAATGTCAACATTTGGAAATCTTTGCTGAAGGTGAAAATTGAAAATCAGATTAGCCAGAAAGTGTCAGATATTACTATGATTTCAAGTCAAGACATAGTTGGTGGTCAGAGCATTCTATAAGAACCTTAGTTCTTGGGACATAGGCAGTTCGTATCTTGTCCGGTATCGTAACCCAGAGACTGGAGCTAAGCTAAAATGGGAAGAGGTAAAGAAAAAAGGATTGTAATGTTTAAAAAGGAAGAAATTTTAAGACACAAATTGATTAGGCATTGCCGGTCATTAATTCTGATACGGTCCAAAAGTTTTTTATTTTCAGAACGGTTTTGTCACTATGTTTTAAGTGTTCTAAATTCGCGATTTGATTTTGTTTACAGTACTAGCAGCGGCCTTTTATGCTTACTCGACTATGTAGTCCACTGATTCGCGTAGCAAAGGGTTGCTAGGCTATTCCGCTTGACTATTTGTTGTTTATTGAACTCACTTATACAAGGTATATTTATGATGGTTACATCATAAACATCCAACTCTTTTGGTGGCAGATCCATAAACATGACGAAGTGTTCTAAATGCCAAAGTCACTTGTTAGACTGATAAGGCATTTTTCGTATCACTTTTCACCACTTGTCCGTGAGAAGACACTAGACGAAGTTTCTGAACACTGGTTCTGGTAGTCTGTATTGTATCAACTACTGATTTTACTTGACCCGTATGACGGGCTTACGCAGAAGGAGCTTTCTTGATCACATCATGCAATTAGCATATTAATAAGGCTGAAGTTTCTGTTATGAGTGTTATAATAAAAAATCTCTGTGAGCAGCTTCCTTGTTTCACCTTTCATACACGAAATTTTTAATGAGTGCATTCCGGTAGCTATAGCAATCCAGCACTGCTTTATAACAATCACAGTAGCCTTGGCTTAGGTTTGACAGCACTTGATCAAGAATCCATCAAATCTTACTGTCAAGTGAAAACTACCGTCAACTGACAAATCTATTTCACGGCTACTGCGACAGTGTATAAAACCGCTTCAGAATGTCAATGTACAAACGCACTTTTCTCTTATCTGAGCAATGAATTTTTGGGACATCTATTTGAACATAGACAGTCAAAGAAATTTGACTTTACTACCTTTTACTCGTCTAAAACACTAAAAAGTAAGTTCACATCCAACTCGGTATTATTCGCTCGGTGTTGCTAAATCTGCAAATCGCCGACTTTCGCGTCACAACGGCAACTCAGCAACATTAAAGCTGCTATCTCCTTCGAGCCGTGCGCCAGCCGGCATAGGCCCTTACCGTCCATCCCCTTTAAGCCGGCTCGTCCGTTCGCGGTCGTCGCCGGTGCTCGGCGTCTCCCCGGCACGGCTCGTCGTGATCTATCCCCTTTAAGTTGGCGGCACGGTGCGACGCAGGCGGCAGGCGATGCGATGCCGCTACCGCTTTGCTGCGGCTCGGCTGCTGTAGATGTGCTCAGATGTAAGCCGCTACGAGGAGATATTGCCTCGACCGTAAAGGTTCCTAGCTCTTTATTAGTTTGCTAAGATGTAGGACGTTATATCATGAATAGCAAGCAAATAACCCTGGAGAAAAGTGACGGTGAAATTTCTATTTGCATGATATTGAAGCACAAAATCCTGATAGGTATAACATCTCTTGTAGGCGAAATATAGTACAAGTTGGTTTCATTTGCTAATTAAATATCATTAGTCCTGCATTCCTGTTTCCGCTTCTCTCTTGGTACACTAAAATTTGACATTAGTATTAAGGAAAAACCAAAAATTAGATTTAAACTGAGAACTTATAACCTGCTGTCTATGGTTCATAAAATTCTAATCAACAAAAAACACAAGAATATCTTGTCGAGATTTTACAATAATTTGAGACAATTAACAGCTTAACAACTAGAAACAGCCACTCACTAGTCATACACTACCGCTTTACGAAAAAAAAAATTTCCTACGTAGCTACCAAGATGTACAATAATTTACAAACCGAATACCGCCATTACACTTTGAAGAACTCCAAGAAAAAATTAAAAAATATGCTACTAAATATGACATGTGACCATTCTCTAGCCACTTTAACCCTACGCCTTTCATCATCCTGATATAAAACTAAATATGTAGATAAACATATTATTTAGTTGAAAATATATTCTTCCTATTCGATCATTCACATTTATATAAGTAATTTACTTATCAATCTGACTCATTTATTTTAAATTTAATTTTTTTATATTACTTAATTGAGTTAAAAAATACCAAAGTGTAAACTCTCCACCTTTTCCATTCTAAAATTCCAGTTTAATACATATTATTTAAATTTGTACAAGAATCGAATAAAGCCAATTTATTATTAGGTATGTTATTTAGCTGTTTCTGTAAAGTGAGGACGCGCTAGCTCTAAACTTAAGAATACTTTTGTACTTACTATAGTCTCTCATCAAAACGGAAGCAGAACATATTGTACGACTTATGCTGCGGCGTTGACTTTGGATATGATGGTATCCACGCGCATCGACTTTTCCGTTTCAACGGCCTTAGCAGTGCCGTACGATGAATTATGCTACTTAATTTCTTCCGATTTGGTAACACTGTTGTCAATTCATAAAAGATTATAATCAGGTGAAGTTAGCTCCTCTTAGAAAAAAGTTGGCTACGAACAAAGGAATTAAATAGATCATGTCAGTCAAACAGACTCATACAATTAGTCTATAGTCCCCACCGATTAGACGACATTGCGATCTAGCCTACCGCCTTACCGACACTAGCGACCACCCAGCAACGTGACAACCCAGCACTGCATTGCATACACCACACACGCATCATCATTTAATTACTCAGCATACAAAACCGACGTTTGCTCGTAGAGTTGTCCGGCACGCGTATATTGAAAATAATAAAAATTCAGGTTCTAAGGGCAATGTAAGGGGAAATCTATGACGTATGAAATTTATCTAATAGAAGCGTAGTGGTACCGGGGTTAGAAACGTATAAATTGCTAGCACCAAAAATTGACCCAAAATGTTTAAATGCTGCAAAAAAATTTCTGAAAATGATCAGGATCCCCTGAAACCCCAAAAAACGAAGTTTAAGCGATTTTCAATTTGGACCGATTTCCAAAAACTTTTTCGTCCTTGTCATAGTAGTAACATTGTGTGATAATTTTATCAAAATCCGAGCAGTACTCCGCAAGTTATTGACGATCCAAGGATTAGCGGACATGCAGACAGACCGATGGAAACGAGTGACATGTTTTTTCGTAATATACATGTGTCATATTTTATAACAACCAAAAAACATAATATCTCATTTCTCGTGATTACAATGCTCCTCGCCAGTGGCGTGGGAAGCAAAGATGTTTCGATTTTGGTTCCAATCTACATAAATAATTTCGGCTGAATGACCACCTCAGATATCGATTTATTTACTACGATTTTTGGTTTCCTGTTTGTTTATTCATCTTGTTAACATAATATTGACGGATCACATTTTTAGAGAAAGGAACGATTGTTTTAAAATGCGTTTTAAAAAGTACCTGAATTTTGGCATTGCAAACCAAACTACCAAACTATCAAATTTGAAAATATAGATGCTTTATACTTTAATATACAGAATATAACAAAAAAAAACACTGCAGCTTCTACACCTTCCCCAGATAAACTTTTTCCATCCTACATTCAACACCCATCACCCCACACATATTTGTAGCACCATACAACTGCATACAGCAATTTCCTCTACCAACTCCCCTTCACGGTAGATGCACCCTGCACCATAATAATGAATCTAATATCGAACCTGGCACCGTTAGCGTGGCTAGAACCGATCAATTCCCAAATCCAAAATGGAAGTCTCTCTTCATTTTTCATCAATGCACGGCGCTCCCCAACGTATTTTCAGACAAGGGAAGGGACCCTCTAACTCTCCCGCCTGCGAATGCACACATGCCGCTCACTGGCTCGAATGGGAGGGTCTTATATGGGGTACGGAGCTCCTATTTACTATGGCGAACAATTATTGCATACCAGAGGGTGAAGATAAAATTGCTTAGTTTATCTTTTTACTCCCCACACCCAATGGCGAGGAAGTATGTAATCGGGAAAAAATTCATAAATGAGGTATTGTATTTTTGATATTATATGACATGTGTATCATTCAGAAACTATGGTCACTCATTTCAGTCGGTGTGTCCCTTAATCCTTGGTACCTCTATAACATGGAACTGCTCGGATTTGTGTGAAACTTTGTAGTTTTTAATCGGTCCAGTGGCGGGGGAGAAAAAGTCAAAAACGAATAAAATAAAAATCGCTCAAGCTTCGTTTTTTGATGTTTCAGAAGATCCTTATTATTTTTGGTAAACATTTGAGGGCGGGCATTGTAGGGGTGTGGGGAGGGTATATCACAATTTTTTGATGTTAGTATATTTTTACGCTACCAACCTCGGTAACTCTACGCATCTTTTAAACGTATTACTTCACACATCATAGATTTCCCCACACATTTGCCCTTAAAACAATGAGAAATGTTTTCGATACGCGTCTGCTTCTGCTCCCGGCGGCTTGCCGGTTTTAGTAAGTGTTGTGTTATTACTGCCGCCTCTGACCGAGTTAGATATCGGGGAAATGCGACGTTGCCAGACGAACTACCGGTAGGGCAAGGGAAGAATGTCTATGAACTAATTGTATGGACCTAATTGGCTGACTTGATCCGTTCAATTTCTCTGTTCTATAACTTTACCAACTATTTTTTTTTGTCAGAGCGTCTAACTTGAGCTTATCTAATCCTTTATGAACTGATGACAGCCGAGAGAAGTATTATAATAAAAAAAAAAGAATTTTGATATAATTTTTGTTTTTTGAACCTTATCCGACTAGATTTTTTTGTAGTCGTGAACTTTTAGTAACCATCGTAAACATTTTGATGGGTCAGGGGTAGTTCGCCCTCGTCCCTTGTCAATTTTTCTATGGACACATTTGTATGAAGTAAATATAAACCATAAAATTTATTTATCGGTTCTGCTGTAATGACATGAAAAATATACGAAAATTTGTGTGTAGTTATCTCAAAAATTACATGTATTTTTTGGTCAAATGGGCCCCCATTCCCGGTTATACTTTAAATTTTGCATATTTAGCAAAACTAAAAATATCACAGCAGCCTCAAACTTTGCTCATGTTTTCAAAAAAACCCATTTATTGTTACTAGTAGTTGCAGCATTCTTTGCAGTTCTACATTCTTGAATTTCCAAAAATTTTAGAAAGTCTATTTCGAAATTTTTCATGGTTGTTTTTGAACTCACTCAATTGCGGAACTTTCTAGTCTGTCGTACTTTTTCGGTGTACAACACCCTTATAAGTTATATTTTTATTGCTTCCACGTGCATTTTTGGCAAGAAATAACATGACCTGAATTCCAATGTACGAGAGTTGAAAATGAACTCAGATGTATTAATAGGTGGAAATTAGTTTTTAAGTGTTTTTCGCCACAAGTAAAAGACAATTAACACATCGTTTGCATCTGAATACACCTAATGCATTCATTTTCAAGGATCTCTCCTGCACATTTAATATTTTATATGTTTATTTGTTTTTTATATGATGCTGTTGCCCAAATTTTTCAGCTTTCTCTTTTAATAATAAAAAGGAAGAGTTACGATAGCCTGACTTTTGCATTTGATGTTATATGAATCAAGCATAACATTTTCAGATTCTAAAGCTACATATAACTTTCTACATAAGACAAATAAATGTTCACCTTCATCTACAGTTTATAGTACCATTGAAATGGTATTCGGATTTTAAAAAAATAACCCATTGAATACATTTGTTAATGTGGTCAGAGATGAGTGAGAAAATGGCATTTGCAACAGTTTTCATCTGGAAGTGGCTACGTGAAAATGACTCTCAGATAAAGATGATGACACAAAAAGTAGTTTATTTTGGGTCAACAAAAATGTTAATTTGTACACAGCCAGTAAATGGACGTTTATGGTACCATGTTACTGGAAACCTTCTGGTATTCTTAAATGTGTTTAATCATCCCGTATATTCACTATTATCGAAGAATCCATATGGTTTCTATTCAGTAACGGAATAACGTCAGATGATATGCAATGGGGATTTTGCTGAGGATTTTACGTAATGATGGTAATATATCGATTATAAAAAGCATCCCAAGTACCAAAGGGGTGTCTGTTATGTCAGATGATATGCAATGATGCACATGCCGTTTCTCTCATGGCCGCACGTTTCACCCGATGCCACTCACAGCCCTCGCCCAATTCACCATTACTGCATTTGTCCCTTTCTCCGTCCTCTTCCCTTTCTGACATATTATATTGGGAAAACTACCCCATTGCATATCGAACCCCTCGGTATTGCCGACTCATTTCCTATTAGTATTTCCATGGCGCAGATCCAGCAATTGTTCGGACTCCAGGGGTGTTTTAGCGAAGAAACAGATGGAGAGAATTAGAGAGAGAAAACTTTCTTTAAGCGAGAGGAATGTGAAATGTATATACTTCTTTGCATGTGGTGATTTGGACCAAGAGAAGGAAGAACAGAAGTTTTTATAATCCTAATTGAAAATGAATCTAAATATACAGAGAAATCCATATACCAGTGACGTGATAATATGTACGTGAGAGAGTGCAATACGCATGTTAGAAAAAGATAGAAGGACGACGTTGCCTAGCAACCCGAGGGTCGAGGCCACGGTCGCAGGTGTCTTGCCGCGTTGCGATCGCGGCACTCTTTCTAATATAAGCATTGCATTGCATTCTCTGTATAAGGTTTATGACACTTGGTTTGATTAGCAATTGTTTTTATTTATGTGCACCCGAGTTCAAACCAGTTTCCATCTTGCTACCTTAGTTCTTTTAAAGCATGTTGCCAGGCACAAAATAGCGCCAAACATTATTGAAACATTTTTTAAAAAAATTCCAAAACACTTTGTTCGATCCGCACAATTGTTTTAGGTTTATTCTGATCAATATTCGAATATGACATGTTCGATCCCGCAGAACGATATGAAAAAGTATTTTAAGGGGTATGTTTATTGTAAATCTTTTTTATTTAATGGTTATTTAAGGATGACACCACATGCATCTCTTTCTTCAATTCTTTCTTTTTAATTTACAAGCTGATTATTCTTTGAAAGCCCTAGCTCCATAATTTTGACATTTCTAATTAAGATCTATCAATTTTCGAATATTTAACTTACTATATTTATATGAACGCAAGGGCGGATTTAGGATTTCATCTAGAGGGGGGGGGGGGTGCAAACGATAGTTGGGGCTGGTAATTTTTCAACCTCAGTGGAACTTCTAGAATTTATTCTATTATTGCTCTTTAAATCCATTGTGTTATATCTGGTCAATGTCAGCTTGAAAATGGAAAATGCTCAGAGATCCTCGGAAAGGAAATATTTTATTATACGAGAACAAAATAAGTACGTGGCAATTATAATTATCTAGTGTAATAATATTAAAGAATAAAATATAATAAACTTCATTGCTCTGTTAACTGAAAAAAAAAAACATTCTGAGGGACCCTAAGACATATCTCAGTCCTTTCCACACAAAACAATGTCTTTGATGGCGAAAACGAGCATGAGACCGAAAAATTCACAATATCGTATAGACGCTAGACGAGACCAAGAAGGATAGTCTATAAACCATTTATATAGATCGCGTCTTGAGACCGTCTCCAGACTGCCAATAGGCAGGGGTCTACTAGTGTGTACTAAGCTTAAGGATTAAGACTCTGAACTGCTCATTAAACAAATCAAGTAATTGGTGCAAATACTGTCACAATCAAGCACTTCTATCAGCAGGTGATAAATATATCAATAGATATACTCAATTATTCTTTGAAATTCAATATAGATGTTACAGTTATTCTTCAGACTTTCGTTGTCGTGCTTAGATTTATGGCATAGTTGTTGTTTTCTCAGATTTCGAATCGGTGTTGATCGCATAGAAAAATGTTGAAAATCTTTGGAAAAACTATGTGTTAGATCGTAATTATTTTTGTAATGTATGTTTGTACAAAACAAGTACAAGAATACAGGGCTGACAATATTCACGTGTCGTGGAGAAGCTCTGTGATTTAAACAAATTCAATATAGCAACATAAATAGGCACATACGCGGGAATAAATGCGGGACGTGTAGTATTTATTGACTTTGAGCATCGATCGACGCAGTTTCTGGACAGGCCACAGGCGCACCGCTAAACAAATTCCCTGCGACACCAACCCCTAACAAAATTTGTCAAGCTTTACACACTTTTCAAATTACTATTGAGCAACAAACAGAACATAAATCACTTTTTAAGTGCAATCTGTATAGCTAATATATTAGACGGACTTTTTTGTCACAAGTCACAATACTCGAATATACGTATAAATCGTAAGAATTATGCTGTAAACGTAAGTGATGTCAAAGGAGGACAGCGTTTGGTATATCAAAGGATACCAAAAAATCGCAATCCTCAGTTCCTATAGCTATAACTTATAGTTAGTATGCCTTTGTCGCAATGATGTGTCAGAAAGTAACACAATAGTGTTGAATTACAAAAGCACGTGTCAGACGTCTAGAGGGGGACGCGCGCCCCCTGCGCCTCCCCCCCCCTAGATCCGCCACTGTATGAACGCAGGGTCACAACACTTGCATTCACAACAAAAACAAATAATCATAACTAGGATTCAACTGTTTGATTTTATTGTGAGCGCCATGTGTTTTATTATAGATTCGAAGTAGGAAGTGAGGACACCATGCGTTCTTACGAAAATTGTAAATTAAATAATCCCTCATTATGCTTCTCTGGCTCGAACCACCTACGTTTAAACATTTCTCTTTATGGTACGACGTTTGTATTCCAATAGTGACCTTCTTCAAGTAAACTTGACAGGTTACCTGACAGTCTAGAATGTACCCGACACCCTATTCCCGAAAACGCCAAAAGTCCTTCGACATCTAAAGGGAACCATGTTATTTGTCTTGTGAGGAAATAACATAAGACATAACAGTTGGTCAAGTGATATCCAATAACAAACCATAGGAAAAAACCTAGATAAAAAACTCATAGTCCATTATTTAGGTTGGAGAATATCAGTTGTATCTTTCCTTCAAGGATACCCAATCAAATTGGGTCTCAGTCCACAGAAAAACTGGAAAGACAATTGCTTAATTTCATATACGCTGAATCCTTTACCTTCCATTTGTAATTGTTATCCTTTTTCAGTGGTATTGAGACTTCCTCCTATTTTACCAAGTTTAACATATGCTCGCTTATTGCTGATTTTGAGGTTTCTTCCTTTGTTGTACAGCAATGTTCTTTATTTCTACATTTAACATATCCTGATATTTCACCGATTTAGCATTTACCGCAGTCACAATCTATTTTATATACTAAGTGACATATAAATCCGAACACCCAGTTTAAATGGTTTTATTTTAATAAAATGAAGCATAATAAGTAAAAGATAAAAATTTCAAAACGATTGCACTGCTTTAAAGCCCTTTGACCTTTAATAATGTGTGGATGCGCCCTGATGTGCTACGCATTCTCCAACGCGCCTAGGCATGCTTCTGATCAGGTGGTTAATGTCCTCCTGTGGTATCTCATTCCAGACAACCAACAACTCCTCTCGTGCTTCTAGAGTCTGAGGAGGACGTTGCAAATTGAGCAATCTCCTACCGATCATATCCCACACGTGCTCAATTGGGGATAAGTCGGGAGATCTTGGTGGCCATGGTAACAATGTGACATCATTATGTTGAAAGAAGTCTATTGTGACTCTTGCAACATGTGGTCGGGCATTATCTTATTGGAAAGTTGGATCTGCCAGGGTGTCAAGATAGGGTAAAAGATGGGGTTCTAGAACTTCGTGGATATAACGCTGCGCGTTCATGTTACCTCTGATGAAGATTAAAGGTGTCCTGGAACTATAAGCTATAGCACCCCAAACCATAACTCCAACAGTGTGATGAACATGTCTTTCAACAAAAAACTGTGGATTCCTCCTTTCACCACGTCGCCTTCTAACCCTGGCACGACCATCGTGCATGCCTAAACAAAATCGAGACTCGTCACTAAAGACAATACTGTTCCATTCCTGATCAAAAAGTGACCGTTGTCTGCACCACTCAAGGCGATTACGTCGGTGTTCTCGAGTTAAAGGGAGGACCCAGTGTGGCCGGTATGAAAACAAGCCAAAACTTCTCGTTCGTCGGTAAACACTTCGCATGCCAATAGGTCTTCCGTGTTCTGCAAACCATTCATTTGCAATGGACCTGGTAGTGGAGAAACGGTCCCTTAAGGTCAATAATCTTAGGCGGTGATCTTCACGGTCTGTTGTTCTACGGCGGCGTCCAGTGCCCCTTGCTCTTTGCGTACGGCCTTCTCGAAGCCATGCCTGACAACACCTAACCACAGCGTCTACACTTCTTTGCACTCTAACTGCAATTGTCCGAAAAGAAAGTCCAGCTTCCCGAAGTCCCACTATACGGTCCCTATCAAGCTCACTAAGTTGACGTCAAGAACCAAAATCCGCCAACGTTGATTCTTTACTGCGGCTGAAAGATTTATTTTTAGAGCGTTAGTGAATTAAAAAAAAGCAGTATAAAAACCGGAATGTCCAACTGATAAGGCTGAAAATTTTTTCACTTGTTATTTACAGTAAGATAAATACATTCACCAACTTTTATTAAAATAAAACCATTTAAACTGGGTGTTCGGATTTATATGTCACTTAGTAGATATATATTGAATTTTTTGTGTCTATATTTTCATTAGTAGGTTTTGTATGGCTCAGTAGTGTGCAAGTTGTTTCGACGTCAGTTGTGATATTAAACTTCTGGTAATAGATAAACTATTGTGGTAGAATATTCAAATAAGTCACCGTTTGAAGGTGATGCATGTTGCAAAATCTCATTTTTTTCTGTTGATAAAAAGAAATACTGCAAGGTGCGGCTGACTTTCCTATTCAATCATGTTTTAACAACATTAGTCATGATTCATAATTATGAATAAGTGTAGATAAAATGTTTTATTTTATAATTCCCGAACGCGTAACGGAAATCACGTACGAATGGTAGATTTTATCATTTAAAAACACAACGATATCAAGTGGGCAACCATTGCCACATTTTACTTCGCACGCCAGCGGCGAGGAAGTATTGTAATAGCAAAAAATTCGAAAATGGGGTATTACGTTTTTTGGATCTTATATAAGTAATAATAATAACAGCGCTTTATTTCGTACAAAAGTACAAAAAAAGGCGCAGTGTCCCTAAGAGTAACGTTTTTCAACTTAACCTAGTACTGCTCGGATTTTAATGAAATTTTGAAACACGGTTACGAATATGTGTAGGACAAAAAAGATTTGTTCGTTTTTGAAAATCGATCTGAGCTACAGGCAAAAAATAAAAACGCTCAAACTTCATTTTTTGTCGTTTCAGATTTCAGAAAAAAATTGTAGGGTTTAAAAATGCGGGTTGAGCATCGTAGGCGGTGGAGGGGTATATATATATATATATATATATATATATATAACAAAAATAGGAAAATAATGGGCAAAATCCGCAAAAAGTGGATTTGAGCAGAATAGGATAGGTAACCCGAGCGATACGTATTTCTGCTGGTTGGCTTCATCAGGCCCGAAATGAATCCACATATGCAACTACAAAAGTAGAGACACATGCCCATACATCCGGATACGGGTGTAACCTGAGGAAACAAAGATGGAGAGGAAAAAAAAAAGAAGACACACGAAGTCCACAACAAGAGCCAACCTACACATTGTAGTATCAAATGGCTAGAAGACCTAGAATTATCAAGGCGACAATTTTTTTTCCTCTCCATCTTTGTTTCCTCAGGTTACACCCGTATCCGGATATATGGGCATGTGTCTCTACTTTTGTAGTTGCATATGTGCATTCATTTCGGGCCTGATGAAGCCAACCAGCAGAAATACGTATCGCTCGGGTTACCTATCCTATTCTGCTCAAATCCACTTTTTGCTGATTTTGCCCATTATTTTCCTATTTTTGTTATATACCTTTCTCCGCATGCTAATTTACTCTTTATATATATATATATATATATTGATTTTATATTTATTTACTCATATTGTTTGGTATCTTTGTACATTGAGTGAATAAATATTATATTATTATTATTATATCTCATTCTTTTAGCGTTAGTATTATTATTCGTTTCCAACCTCGGTATTCTACGCACCTATTAGACATATACTAAGTGACATATAATAATAATAATAATAATATTTATTCACTCAATGTACAAAGATAACAAACAATATGAGTAAATAAATATAAAATCAAAACAGGCCCAATAGAAGGCATCGCCTGTACATGGACCAATAATTCAAGTTGAAACTGTAGAATGCAAATGACAAAAAAGGACAAAAATTAGCTACAGTACAGTATATTCAGATAAGAGATAGACCGGATGTAAACAAAAGGTTCGGGTGATTCTCACGCTAACGCCGCCGTCTCGACGTAAAACAGGAGCCCTCATTGGTCAATTCGCAATTAAATGCCTATGCCGAACACCCAGTTTAAATGGTTTTATTTTAATAAAAGTTGGTGAATGTATTTATCTTACTGTAAATAACAAGTGAAAAAATTTTCAGCCTTATCAGTTGGACATTCCGGTTTTATACTGCTTTTTTTTAATTCACTAACGCTCTAAAAATGAATATTTCAGCCGCAGTAAAGAATCAACGTTGGCGGATTTTGGTTCTTGACATCCTTTACGATCGGTTACGATGCCTAGAGTACGGAGACCTGTACGATTTCGTCAACTTAGTGCGTTTGATAGGGGCCGTATAGTGGGACTTCGGGAAGCTGGACTTTCTTTTCGGGCAATTGCAGTTAGAGTGCAAAGAAGTGTAGACACTGTGGTTAGGTGTTGTCAGGCATGGCTTCGAGAAGGCCGTACGCAAAGAGCAAGGGGCACTGGACGCCGCCGTAGAACAACATACCGTGAAGATCGCCGCCTAAGATTATTGGCCTTAAGGGACCGTTTCTCCACTACCAGGTCCATTGCAAATGAATGGTTTGCAGAACACGGAAGACCTATTGGCATGCGAAGTGTTTACCGACGAATGAGAAGTTTTGGCTTGTTTTCATACCGGCCACACTGGGTTCCTCCCTTTAACTCGAGAACACCGACGTAATCGCCTTATGGTTACAGGTCACCTTTAATCTTCATCAGAGGTAACATGAACGCGCAGCGTTATATCCACGAAGTTCTAGAACCCCATCTTTTACCCTATCGTGGCACCCTGGCAGATCCAACTTTCCAACAAGATAATGCCCGACCACATGTTGCAAGAGTCACAATAGACTTCTTTCAACATAATGATGTCACATTGTTACCATGGCCACCAAGATCTCCCGACTTATCCCCAATTGAGCACGTGTGGGATATGATGGGTAGGAGATTGGTCAATTTGCAACGTCCTCCTCAGACTCTAGAAGCACTTCGAGAGGAGTTGGTGGTTGCCTGGAATGAGATACCACAGGAGGACATTGACCACCTGATCAGAAGCATGCCTAGGCGCGTTGGAGAATGCGTAGCACATCAGGGTGCATCCACACATTATTATAGGTCAAAGGGCTTTAAAGCAGTGCAATCATTTTGAAATTTTTATCATTTACTTATTATGCTTCATTAAGTACTTATACACAATTTTATTAAAATAAAACCACTTAAACTGGGTGTTCGGATTTATATGTCACTTAGTATATTTCGTACATCATAGATTTCCACGTACGTTTATCCTTAAAAATTAGAATGATAAGGAAATATTTCCAACTCATGCATCGCATGCAATGCAAAATAGGTGTACCTGCTTCGAGGTCTGAATGTAGCCAGATAATCGATACTGTCAGTAGGGCGGGGGAGAAATTTCTAGATCACAAAGTTGTCGTCATTGGTCAGTGTGAGATAACTCCTATCAACAGCAAGTTTTACTTCTTTTCTGATAATATTACTTATACTGTCCTCTCATATCTAAAGGATGGGACATCAGGTTTCTTAAGTTGGTATTGTTTTAACAGTTGGTAACACTTCCATGCTCAAAATATTGACAGATATATTGTGTCAAACTTCCGCTATGAGCAATGGATCGTTTTAATCTTAAACAAAGGTGGGAAATATTGAAAAACTATTTTTAAAGTGAGTGATGTGTTGCAGAAACTTTGCGCAAATTGAGAAGACTATTTGGTCGGAATGAAGATCCGTCCGCGACTGGTATACGAATACGAAGATTCGTGAAAAAGGTTCGTGCTTGTGGATAACAGAAGGTATGAGCAACTTGTGCAAGAGTTGAAACAAAATGACGATCCGCTTCGATATCGTTTCTCTGTGTGGGCTCTAAATCAATTGGAAACGGACGTCAATTTTGGTCGCCAAATCATCTTTTCGGACGAAGCCCATTGTCGTCTGGGAGGTTACGTTAACAAGCAGAACTGTAGAATTTGGGGTTCTAAAAATCCACATGTCATAGAAAAACCAATGCATCCAAAAAGAGTAACTGTTTGGTGTGGCTTTTGGAGTGGTGGGATTATTGGGTCCCTACTTTTTTCAAGATGGTAACAGCGTGACGGTAAACGGGGAACGCTTTAAAGACATGTTAAGGAGTTTCTTGAGGACACTATTAGACGACATGCACTTGCACAATCTCTGGTTCCAGCAGGATGGCGCAAGATGCCACACCATGCGTGAAACAATCGATCTTTTACACACTAAGTTCGGTCATCGCGTTATCAGCCGTTTTGGAGACGTTCGTTGGCCAGCCCGCAGCTGTGATTTGGCGCCCATGGATTACTTCCTTTCGGGTACTGTTATGGCCCGCCTTTACACTAACGATACTCAAACAATTGATGTTCTTAAGGAAAATATCCGTCGAGCTATTGATGAAATAGACCCATAAACTATCGAAAATGTGCTTCAAAATTGGGTTAACGCCTTCTGGGGCTTCATTGAGCTCCGGGGCCCGACGCACAGTGCGTCATGATCCTCACTATGAGTCTCTCAGAAATCAGTAAAAAAAACAGTGCTGGAATGTGCTTGATGTTCTACACTTTAGCATTGTTCTTATCCAATTCTCAATATGAGTTTATAGCGTTTCAGTTAATGTAGACAACAATTGTTTAGTGAATTAGATTCCTGTGTTTTGTGTTGTCTTCCCTAAACAAAGTATAGAACATTCATCTGATCTAGTTGATAATAATAAATATGAAGTATGAAGAAAGTAAGATGTTTGTGTGTGATCCTTTTAGTTAAGTTTGTTATGGAGTCATTTGCTATGCAATAAACACTAAACAACATATTTTAGGAATTGACAATTAGGAGTACGTTTTTACACACAATTACATTATGGGTGTCATTATTTTGCAATAAACTATACATTAAAGGATAAAACCCAAGATATGGAAATAACAGCTAGTTTTCTGGGAAAGAGTAAGTGCTTCTACCTGAACCTAATGCGGGTGGTTGGGTCATGAGAGCAAAATTACAATATTTCATTGCAAAACCTATCTTTCAGGTAGTACACGCACATTGGCAGCAGCTCCACTGTGGAGGAATGACCATTACAGGGCAATTACTTTTTGTCGACACGCTAACGAAAGTAGAAAGTTGCCACTACCGCTTAAGCCGTTGCGAATACAACAGGTTTGATATTTCAGAATTCACATGAGGCAAGCAAAAAGAAGCAATTCATGTTGCAGAAGATAATTATCTGGAGAAATTCAGGTCCACTGAATTGAATTTTAATTTTTCAGGAGACAATAAAAAGTGTGTCACTGACAAACCAGTTTTACAGAACTTTTTGGGCTTAATATAGTATTTGTGTTTTGAATTATTGAAATGTCGAATAACCTCACAGTTTATTAATACGAGGGATGTCTTTTAAGTTTTAAATATAGAAACATAGTAGGCCGCGCGGATAGAACGTCAGTACTGAATCTTAACCTCACTCTTTAGTAAACTTAAATTCAAAGTGTCACAACAATACGTGCAGTGTTCTCACTACAGTGAATGTTTAAGTGTCACCAAGTTATTAGAACAATGGAACACAACCGAGAACATTTTTGCGCCATAATGTATTACAACTTTCAGAGACAATTAATTATTGCAACAAGAATGCCTTGCTGAGTTACTGTCTGTTTTCGGCAACGAAGCGCCACATCAGTCGACAATTTCCCGTTGGTATGGAGAATTCAAACGTGGACGGGTGAGACTTAGCGACGATCCCAGGGTGGGTGCACCAAAAACGGCAGTCACCCAGGAAAACGTCGATGCTGTGCGCAAACTCATCATTGAAGATAGACATGTGACATATCGCGAGATTGAGGCGTCCTTGAAGATCTCAAAGACCTCAATTCAAAAAAATTTACATGAAGAATTAGGAGTAAGAAAATTAGTTTCTCGTTGGATACCCCACCTGTTGACTGAAGAGCAGAAAGCAGCCAGGGTTAATTGGTGTCAAAAAACGCTTGACTGTTTCGATTCCGGAAACTCAAAAAATGTGTACAGCATTGTTAGTGGTGATGAATCGTGGATTTACTGTTATGAACCAGAAAATAAACGACAGTCGGCTGTTTGGGTGTTCCAAGGTGAAGAAAAGCCAATAAAAGTCATCCGTTCTCGAAGTGTGTCGCGCCATTTGTGTCAAAAGCGGATCATAATGCAATAATTCCTCTTAATGAGCAAAGAAGTGTTACTGCGGATTGGTATACCACCATTTGTTTGCCAAAAGTCATCACCGAGCTTCGAAAAATCAACCCCGAAAGAATCATCCTCCACCGAGACAATGCAAGCTCGCACACAGCCCAAAAAACAAGGCAGTATTTAACGGAAGAAAACGTGGAATTATTGGACCATCCTCCATATAGTCCCGATCTAAGTCCTAGCGATTTCTTTACTTTCCCGAAAATTAAAAACAGCCTGCGTGGTCAAAGGTTCCAGTCACCAGAAGAAGCAGTTGACGCATTGAAAAATGCCGTTTTGGATCTGCCAGCAAACGAGTGGAATAAGTGCTTCGAAAATTGCTTCGAGCGCATGCAGATGTGTATTAATCTTCGTGGAGAATACTTCGAAAAACAATAAAGTCATTTAAAACTACCTACCGTGTTGTTTTATTTCCATATGCAAAACTTAAAAGACATCCCTCGTAATAATGGACAAAGCCGGAAAAACTGTCCTTGACTTGGTTGTCTTATGGAAGAACTCATTAGTTCCACCTTCTTCAGTAATCAGCGATCGGTTGTAGAAGAACCCAGCTTATTGGGCTGGCTACCAGGCAGCAAAATATATTTTTTCAACAAAAAAAATTGCAAGTTGTTGTCCATGAGATTCCAATTTAAATACATATGAACAGCTTTTCAAAATATATATTATGTTTATTATATCTAAAGGACCCCCTCAGTCACTCAAATGAGGAGGGCTGAGTCAATGGTTTTGGTGGGAAACAAAAATGCTCTTAGGAGCAGGATTAGATACAATATTCACCTGTAACCGTAGTTCAAATCAAGGATTCTGGTATTGCTTTTGGAGTAGTGCATGCAAAAATAACAAAAATGTTGTTTTTGCAATAACTTGTAGGTATTACGCTTATTAATAATAACAATAGAATTTATTGTCTAACAGTTACCCATCTACAGGACAATTACATGAACAAAATAAACTAATAGCCTACGACAGTGTTTGGAAATAAAATAATCAATTTAAGTACTGATAAGCCATTCTAATTACTACACTAAGATATAAACATATCGCAATGACAGTTAACTCTGTTGAGATTTTTGCACATAACATGCACAGGTGACTTGACCAAAACCTTTGTCCTTGCTCTAGATGGCGTAAAAGTGACATAATTACGCGAAGAAAACGGAGGTACATTGATATTAATTTGCGCTAGAATATCTGGGGAGTCGTTCATGCCATGTAATAAATTGGAAAGAAATACTGCAGATGAAACCTTTCTTCAGAACTCTAAGCTTTGCATTTCAAAATGCCCACACAGCTCTGCATTGCTAACTCCTTGTTCAGGATAAACTGCCCCCGACTTCATATAAAGGAATTACAGGAACCTTCTTTGAACCTTTTCAATTTCGTTTATATAAATTTGGTATAAGTGGATTATGCCTAAAATACGCATCTGAATGTGGTTTTAGACCGGATCAATTTATTATAATGGCAACAAAATCAGTGCTATCATATTTTTGTGTATATAAAAAACAGTCACTTCTAGAACATAAAATATAACGTTACGAAATGGATCCTGAAATTACAGAGATGTAAAAGCGCAGAAGATTTTGAGCTACAGATTGTGGTTGTACTTATAGCGATTTTTTACAAAACACGATTCATCAGATACAAAACTTTACGGTGAAGTGTGTATTTTTCTTCTACACGTTATAAGATTTGCAATGTGAAATCTCTCCGACTTCAGCGTGTTTACAAAGTAGAACAGATTTAGGTGTACTTGACCCCGAATGGATAATATTATGATTGTAACATTCTTCAATAGATACAATTCGTGCACAGTTCATCATATTCAAACATGGCTTTGATTTTCTGCGAATGCTACTGGTATGGAAAATATTTTCTTTCTTTTTCGGCAGGAGTCAAAGTTCTTCTGTGGTCAAATGCCCCCAGTTGTTACGTTACCGAAGCACATTCAATCACTGAGACGGAACAGACGGAATTTTTTTTTCAGGTGCGGTTTCAAAATAAATTGCACATTGACATTTCCACTTTTTCTCCTCTTTAAGGTCGCATAATTAGAATTCCAATTTGACGTTTCGTCACTTGCCCCAAATAATCAACTTTATTTTTTATTATGGACGCCATATTTTGCCCAGATGAATTTGTTTTTTAATTCTAGTTCCGAAAATTTATAAACATGTGCAACATTCACATTGTCAAACCTGAATAGGTAATTAAAAAAAACAAATATTCTAACAGCTGGCCTTTAAAATGGCATAGTTTGTTAATTTATCGATTATAACAAGAATTATTTTAGCACGCTGAATGCGCTCTACATGACACCTCAGCCATAGTTAAATGGTATTTGAATGCAAGATGTATCCATCGGTTTAGATATGGCGAATATGAAATCTGTAGCATTGTCGAAGCTTACTATACTGCTTTTTACTGTTAATGGTGAGAGTCGAATTTAAGACATTGCCCCTCTCTTACTGTTGCAAATATATAGCATAGGGCATGGTTCTTCTTTATTCTTCTGAATATGATTTTTGTCAATTCCGGGAATACTTGGAGGGACACATTTTCAAACATGAAACTCTTGTTCGTATTGTATAGACTAGTAAGAAGTCATGCTGACGTGGGCTGATGTCACTGTATTTTTCGGTTCTTCGTCGAGCCCCACCTGAGATGTATTTTGGTTCAATAAATTGAAGGAAAGGAAGATCGAGTAGAGGAAGAGCAGCTTATTTGGAATACTGCAAGTAACTTGGAATACTTAATTATCTAGCTATCTGCATTTCTTTGCCTTGAATATAACGTAGTAACATCGTATCAAAAAAAACCACAAGTACTAAAAACAGGACGCCTTCTTGACATTTTCTGCTACCAGCCACATGGGAACGAGGCGTCTACTTTGAAAACTTTTTCGGTAAGACTGCAATCATTGATAATCATTTACTTGTGATACGTCAAATCTTCATTGCACTTATTTGAACTGTTATGTACTTGTTAGTTTGCAATTTTATTTTGATTTTGTGAATATATTTAGAATTAAAAAATGACATGGAATTTTAAGTTAGGATTTCATGTTGTTAATTTGGAATAGGTACTGTGCTGAATATGCGAATTGTGGGGTTCACGCTGCTTGTAGTGGTAATGAATCCTGATTATTGTAAGAACATTAACCTAAGGACACTAAACTATAAGTTCAGGCTGAATATTGATTTGTGATTACGAGTATTGACTGATACTTAATAATTAAAAGCTATTTTCTAAAACGTATTAGTTTCTTAGAAAAAGTGTAAACAATTGTCAAAAAAAGATGATTATAATTTGGCTATATTACATGCACCCTACGCAAATTTACGCTGTTGGAGTTTTTTATTTTGATAGGGTTCCTGGTTTTTGTTTTGTTTGATTGTTTATATCATTAAATCTTAATAATTTCCAAATAATTTAATGCATTTTTTATTTTGCTATTTCCTTTATCTTGTAATTTATTTCCAAAAAACAAACCAGTATTCCAAATATACTGCAGTTCCTCTATTATTCTTCAAGAGAGAAGATCTTTTCCAACGTACGTTTTTCTTTTTGGGTCATAAATCGTTAACCAAAAACATTCATATAATATTTTAAGCATTTTTAATAATCAGTTTTGCTGAAAGGTGGATAAAGATTTAGAACAATAATTATAAAACCCAATTCAAATCCATATAGAAAAACGTCATTGCATATGGGGGCAAAATCGCTACTTGATGCGTTTTTATTTTAAAAGGATGCGGAGTATGTTGAGTGTTCGATATCAGAACGATCCTTGACCAGCTCTCACTGTACAATCAAACAGCTACTACATTTTTACCATCAGGGAAAGGCAAGTTACGGAAATCATTATACAATTGGCTGGTGGAAAAAAAACTGGTCGTCCAATGACTCAATTGTGCAAAGTGCGCAAGAGAGCGAATAACAAATTACGATCAGGCAGCCTATGGCTCTCCAGTCAATTAACTACGCGAGACATTAACGGCATCGGGGGAGAAGAGGGGGAGTTCGAAAAGGGGACAGAGGATAGGAGGGTGGGGGAGGAGGAGAGGCAACAAAAACTGCCTGCACCTGGTGCTGCGTGCATACATGCGACCGGTGTGTGTGTCGATTAGTACAGGAATCTTAGATAGATCTAAAGATGTCAATGTTGGATTTAGATGATTCACTGTAGAATTTTCAGAGTTTTCATGAGTTAATCATTCACTGGTCAATGAGGAGTTGACTATGAACGCTGTAACTGTAGATGGGCCTAGGTATGTTAATTTGAAAGGTTATGCTATAGATATTTCACAACTCATTCCCTGTAACCATGGATCAAAAATAAGCGAGATATCCACGTTCCAAACTAATTTAAAGAAACATTCCTTCTAAGGAACTCTGATGGTAAGAAAATTAACACTATAAAAAATTGATAAAAGTATATGTCCAAAATTAACAACAAATAGGAAAGAAGCAGCAAATCCTGAGCGATAAGAAAAGCCTAGGTAGGGCAAGAATTTAATGTTTCTCTAGTTTTTTAACAATGAGTGGACGATTTTTTTTCGACAATAAGTTTGGATATTGGAAATTATGTTTTTTCGATATCAAATGACATGTACAAGAAATGGCGGCTCTCTGGCTACTATAATAGTGTACCACTCCGAGGTTCGAAACGAAACGAAAGTTCCTGATCATTTTCATGAAAAAATTTGAAGGTGTTGCAAAAAACACGGTACTCATATAAACATACCTAAAAAGACTTTCGGTTCAATTTGAGTATTTTTAACACAATCATTACATTAAAATAATTTTTACGGATTTTGTGTCACAGACATTACTAACTAGCTTTGTCTGTTCGTCCTAAGCTCTTTAACGTCTTTCACATGCTGTGCTCACATTATATTAAATCATTTTTTGCGAAGTCAAATCACATTCATTTTTTGTACAAGCACGCAAATTACATAGTTTAACATGCACCACAAGATTTTTAAGTATTATACTTTCATTCATTGTCTAGTCTAGTAATTGACAAGTCCCGATTCCAGAATAAATATGGTCGGTCACAAGGCTGCCATCGCGCACCCAGCGAATAAACTTTCCGAGAATGTTGAATAATGAAATAATTACTGTTACTGCAATCACTTACGACTTCTGGGAGAGAGTTTGTACTACAACAAAAATAACGAATCGATAGCACATAATGATGGTTGGAAAAGCAAGGGTTTTTAGGACCACTAAGGTGGACTGAGGTCATTTGATAGTAATGACTACTGACACTCATGACAGGTTGCACCAAAATTTGAAAACCTTGTTGATTTTTTTCATGTAAAAACAGGATAAACAGTTAATAGATTTAGAATCATAGAACCACAGAATCCCAAAAGTGACCACAAAACCAGCAGAACTAAAATAAAAAGCTACCTTGACCATAGCATATGGACAATTCAATCACTGTCTATTTGTTGCATTTATTTCTATCTGTGACCTAAAACTCATGTTTCTATTAAATTTCAACCAACATGTATTTATAATTTGAAATTGTTTTAATTAAGCTTCACGGATTCCGGCAGCATTGCTGTATAAGGAAAACATAAATTTACGAAATTAGTCATCCGTAATTAACGGAACTCTTTTATTTCGATAACGGAAAACGAACGATTGGCTCGCTAATACTGCTCACTAAAAACTCTGCACATGCATGGGACATTGTTTTCAGGCCTTTACGAGTATTAAGTATAAAAAAAATGTGTAATAGACCCTGCAGCCTTTGAGCTCTAAATAAACAATTTTGCAATCTGCTAAAAACTCTACCTTACTTTAATTAGTATCTCAGTTGATTCCTGTACTATCTCCCACGAAACGAGTTTAACCGCCCGCCGAGAGGCTTGCTGGACGAGAACCGAGAGAGTCGGATGTTTCACGCAGAGAAGGAGGAAACATGAAATTACGCGAGTGAGAAGGATAGAGCGACTTAAGCGGGCGCCTTCAAGCTAGACGGGGTACCCGAATACGCTTTCCCAAGCCAACAGCAGCCACAGGCGATACGCAGCCACGCAGCGCCATTTTGATGCGGTGTTGCCAAGATTACCGATTACGCAGCAAAATAAGGAAAACATGCCAGGTGTTTTTATGGATGCAGTACGGGCAACGATTATCCTTCATTTTTCACGCTAAACTTCGAGAAACGCAAGAATGCAAATATCAAGTAGCACTTAGCAATGTCGGATACCATAATTTATCATAATCTGTGGTTGTGGATATCCCAAGAAGAAGAAGAATATATAATCTACTTTTTAGGTACCAATATAGATACTGAATTATTTTGGGTTCATACATAGCTGAACAATGTTCAATAACAAATTTACTGAACATACCTGATCAAAGAGATCCTAGCTACTACCTAGGTGCCTATATATACCTATTCAAGTTGTCAAGTAGACACCCCTTTTATCCATTGTTAGGAGATTCAATAGTAAGTACAGTACCTACCTACATGACAAATATTAGGACTTAGAGCTACGGGAAAGCAGTTGTTAAAATGCCCAGAGCAAACAAAGACAAATAAGCATTAAGCGATTTAGTCCTCAATGATAGGTTTGTGATCGCAGTTAAATCGTATTGAATCAATGATCTTTAGGGTTTCATAATAACAGTTGGCCACTTTTTCTATTTTAATTCATAATTTTTGTTTTGTCGATCTCTTCGTTATTAAATTTGGCAACAACGCATATGCACAAAACATCCAGCGATAGCGGGTCTGACAGCAACATTCACAACATAGCACGTGTATTTATATGCATTCCACATCTAACAGCAAACGTACCCCGCTTTTCGTTTCTGTATATCCTCTTACGAATTTTTCCGGATAAATCCTCTTCTTTTACTCACTTAAAATAGAAAATTAAAATAAAATGAAATTAAAACTGACCTTTTGGTAAAAAAACCGAATCCTCTCCGTTCCATAATATACCGCGAGAGCTACGTTCGTGACGACATTTACGATTCGAGCGAAAACAAAAAAGTAACGTCCTTTAACAAAAGAAGATCAGAGTGTCACGATTCACGTTCCGAACCCCGAACCCTTCCACGGCAAACTAGAGCTAGGTGATCGGATCGGCTGTACATCGCCCCCCTAGTGGGGGAAGGCTGCTGGACCAATGGTAAATACGCTTGCCCCACCCCGGTTGGATTGGTTCGAAAATGACGCCGACGCGGCGGCTGCCATGACTTGTGGCGGGGGAAAAGGGGCGTAGAGAGGGGGGAAAATAGCAAGGGGACCGTTGTGCGTCTGGTATGGAGACGCGGCAGGCATGAAGGATATGACGAGTAGCATTCCGATTCGCCATTTTGGATGTGGCATTTCTTGATAGGATAGAACAAACCCTACTCTTTTGTGTATACATTTGCAATGGGACAGCGTCTGTCTGGTTATTTTGTAGCACCAATCGTGTTAAGCATAGGATACAGTAGCATCAATGAACCATTGAATGTAAAAAGTACCCACCACACGGCGATGACGATTCATCCAGGATTGGACGCTCACTTACATTCTCTTATAAATTTGCTTTATAAAGGACATGGACCGGAAATTGCATCAATCGATTCAAATTCCAGTGTTCATTGAATCCTGATTTCAAGCATCCTATAAGTACACCCATGTTAAGTCATATCCGCCCCTTACTTGAAATCAGGGTACACAGAAAGGATTTTTCCTAGGTGCGAATAAGTGGAGGGGAGGGGGAAATAAAAACCATAGACATATGAGAGAAGCAAAATTTTCTTCTAAGACCCCACTAGGACAAAAGGAAAAAAGAATAAGCGTGATGTGTCTTTGACTTGAGATTCTCAATATTTTAACCTGATTGTTTCATATATAGATGAAGACATTTTTATGTCAAAAACTGTATTTTTATGATTTTTTTTATGCATTTTGTTCTACAATCGTAGCTCGTTAACAAAAAATAGTACAGCTCTGGTAATTACTTTTTATCTTATAATTTTTTTCATAAAAAAATGCCTTTCACGTCAAGTTAAAATGAGTCTTCTAGAAAAGCAGTTAACAAAAAAATACAAGTAAAACTCTGCTGTGATCTACTGAAAAGTGGAATATCTTCAAACAATTTCAGAGCTGCAGTATTAGGTATTTGTTACCAAGTTACGATTGTACAACAAATGCATAAAAGATCCGCAGAAATTCATTTTTTCCCAAACAGTTATAGTATAGGTATAGTTTTTCAGTCATCTCTATACACACCATGGAAACAATCATATAAAAAGTATTAAAGTGAAGAAACTAAAGTGCGACCTTAAGATTATTATAGATACATTATTATTATTCATCTAAACTAAATCATGTCTTAAAATGACTTTAAACATTGCATACGCCGTTTATCGATTTATGCTAATTGAGCAATAAATACTCACATGAATAAAATATATTAAAAGTCTGGTTGTTCCAATCTACATACTATTTACTAGAAATTTATGTTGGAATACTTAAGCACGCAACATCAAAAATGCTAACGATGAATATATCTAGATTATATATACACAAGGTAATTGAAGAAACAATGGCAATAATTCTAGAGCAGGAAGTAAGTACACCCAAAAATTTCATACAAAGTTGCTATATATCCTAAAATTATCGTTTTTTTTTTCTAAACGCGCAATTTTTCGGATTTTATCTTCAATTTGCACAAATAGTTACTGTGTTTTTTCCTAGACTGCATTGATTTCGTAAAAATAAAAAAACAAATTAGATAATGAAAGCTTTATTTCAATAAATGTTCAAAAAGACCACCTCCTCATGAATGATCTAATTTGTTTTATTTTTATTTTTACGAAAACAAAGAACTCTAGGAAAAAACATAAGAGTAATTACTTGTAGCAAATTGAAGGTAAAATTCGAAAAACTGCGTTAAAAAACAGTGGCGTACTATTTTTATTTGGAAAATAATGCCACTAATCCCCTGTATCTCCGCCACTGGTCCACTTTAATTTTAAGTAAAAACTTTTGAATGTGTACAATACTTAGGTAAATCCACATATCAAATTTTAGTTCATTTCAGTTAACGGTTTAACGGTTCTGAAGATATTAAGAAAAATTATTTTTAAACTTCAACACCCCGTATCTTTTTAATGAGGTCCTCGAGGATAAAATGTCACAAAGAAGACCCCCC
Organism: Acanthoscelides obtectus; assembly: GCA_963669975.1. Taxonomy (NCBI): domain Eukaryota; kingdom Metazoa; phylum Arthropoda; class Insecta; order Coleoptera; family Chrysomelidae; genus Acanthoscelides; species Acanthoscelides obtectus. The sequence continues at coordinate 33,212,941 of CAVLJG010000010.1, forward strand.
TTAAAATGCGGCCCTGTGTATGATGTTTCATGTTTGGGCACGATTTATGAATCACCCTGTATAATTCTGAATGTCAAACTTCACCAACATTAGTGTGTTCGCAGAAATGCATTGGATCAAAGTTTCTATGGGATTTTACGTCACATTTCATATTGGAAGCAATTTTGCTTTACAAGGAATATATAGCTTGACAAAGATTTCTCAAGAAAAACTGAATGCCTTATTCATAAATGCAAAAGAAGTTAAAAAAATTAGTGACGTTGGATATAGGTTTTCTTCTGTAGGCGATGTTATACCTACGAACTTTCCGTAATATTTATGGGGGTAGTTTTCCTCCCTAGAAATATTTGACTATTTTTTTAATCAACCTGTATAAAATTAATTTTAATGTTGATCATTGTGTGAAAATGGAAAATGTACAATCATCTAGAGGTCCTTGATGATTCTACATTGGTATCGTCCCCTAACAGGTACGTGAATCTTGGTGATTACATCAGCCAAATCATAATCAAGGAAATCTATTTAGGGTTGAAAGAGTAATGGGAAATTGAACGTCAAAAAAAGGCCAACACGTTCATTGTGGCGCCTGGTGCTGCCCTCATGACTAGCGCCAGCAGTTGGTTGGCCAAATATACTCAACTCGTAACAAAAATTCTGCAGAGGAGGTAACCAAGGGAAGAGGTATGGTGACTATCTGTTTCCCTAATGTTTTAATGATACCGAGTCGTATTCGAATTTTTCACTGTCCATTATTGTAACTAAAGCATTGCACCAGGCTTGGTGTTAGGTGAGTCCATTGACCTCTAAGTATGGTTGCATGGTAAGTTTTTGTCTTTTGATGTTAACCTTAACAGCACGATGGCCCAGACGGAGTAGGTATTAGGTATTTTTTAATCATTTGGCATTGACCAGAGGCAAATTTAGAGGGAGGCGTCCCATCCCTAGACGCCCAAGCTTGCAAATTTTTTCAAGAAATTGGTATATATTGGTGAGAAAGTTACGTTTGTAGACCTGAATCTTGAAAGTATTTATTTAGTTCAATATTATATAATGAAGATCACGGATTCCTTGGAATGCCAGAAGATTCAAGGATATCCCGGATGAAGTATCAGACGAAAAAGTTCATAGGGGAACGCAAACCGCCATGCACAAGAAGTAAGTATAAGGAGTCAATTCTTGAGACGAGAGAGTAGAATAAAATAACCGAAAACTGATAGAAAGTGGGCGTGCTTTTATTACCTTTGGGGGAACTGTATTTTTAAATACCTACTGATACTCGTTTGCCGGTCAAGTTCGGAAGTTCGCCGTCGTCCATCACTATCATATCTAAAGACGAAGTGATGAAACATTTAATGATATAGGAAACCTAGGAATATATTATTTTGCCAAAATCGAATGCATTCACAAACTTATTTGATGAACGTCGGAAGCTTTAGAAAGATAAGAACACTTACATTTTGACTAAGAGGGCAGTGAAGACGCTTTTGAACCTATAAGAGGACTATAGAAGACCACGTTCAACTGTAGGTTATGGAACGATAATTGTGAAGGCTTGGTATGCCAGATTCCACGATATAGATACTAATAACATCACGATACTTACATCACATTTTAACGTCTGGACTGTTGGCAATAATAAATCTGGTGAAACTCTGGCCAATATTGAGAACTATTCGCACTAAACACCGAAGAATTATTTTCACATTATACTTCGAAGTTGAGTGCTTAGCATAAACATCTCAATATTACAGGGTGACCTCGCAGTTGAGTCATTTATTTTAACAGTGAGTATATCTGATCAAAAGAAATGTTTTTTTCCTTTACCATTTTTCTGGTAAAATTAAAGTAACAAAGTTATAGCCCTTTGGAAGTTTGAGTACCGCCCTGTCTCAATAATAATATTATGTGCTCGTGTTTGGCAACAACGGATATAATCCGCCTTATCGGTTCATCGCATCGGAAACAAAAAAGCGAAAGAATTTGGAACGATGTTTTTACAATTATTTTATTCAGTTGTATACAGTCAGTGTCAGTCGGTAACGCGTGAGTGAATAGTGGTGTCTGTTGCGTGGCTCAAACGAAATAAAAAATGGCACATGTTTATGCGGATCGGTTTCCCAATCGAGTGCAACCAACCCCTCGTGCCTTTGTTAATGTAGTGCAAGGAGCTCGTGAATCAGGTGACTTAAGACCTCACAGAGGAGATCATGCCGGTGCTCCAAGACCTCATGATCAAATACAGGTCCGCACTGAAATACTTGTCGGGAGGATACTTTATAAAACCAGGTAATTTTTTTTTTAATTTTTTTTTATTTTTACACACATATTTTGGTTTATCTTCCTTCTACAATCATTATCTGAAAATGAATGACTCAACTTCAAAGTATAAATATGTAAGCAGTTTGAATTCTGAAAATAAAATATACCTACCATATGAAGTAAACAGAGAAATGCGATAAATCAATAAAAGCGTTGTTAGAAAGTATTGATGTCATTCTGGAAATCCATCTTAAATCTTGGCTTCTTCAAATATTTTGATTGGAGTCTGGAATCTGGAATCAACGCAACCTCCCATATTTTTCTGTTTTATTCTATTCTATTTTTCTCTGCTTGAGACGTGATGTATGCGAAGGTGGAGAATAATCCCAATTGACGCCATTGTTTTTTGTTTCACTCCTACCGATACGCATTTCGCTAATACCCATGCATGACATTAATGGATGGAACCGATGTTCGTCTGCTGTTTGTCATGCGTCATGCGGATATAGAAAATGTGCATGGATGCATCAATCACCGCCTCCTACGACCGATAACGACTGTGCATATTCATTCGCTCGGCTCAGTCGGCGGCTACGGCGTGTTTCCATTGTATTATGATCCAGCGATGGATGGATGGGTCCGATGGGGCCCCGCACCGTGGCCATCGTAGACTAGGCGGCCGCCATACCGACCTGTGCCGAATGGCCCTGCCGCGGCCGCCTGCGACGTCGCCGTAACTCAAGTTTCGTTACGGCCACGGACGGCCTTCGGCCAACATCGACTTCCAGCTACCAAGAGAGCAGAAGTGAGAGCGGGTAGGCTGATCGAGCGTATTTTCAGAGGAATTTCGCCGGTATTAGGAGTCTGTATTGGAATACTTTGATGGGGTCCGCACGTTTGCAGTTGCCGGTTAATAATGTATTTGAAACATTTGATAATTCATAACAAGTTAAAAATGTACTTGTATAAAAATATGATGTATAGATACAGGGTATTTCAGAAGGACGTGAGAATATTTCTAGGGTTGAGGGTACATCCAAAATAACAAAAGACTCCTATAGATATAGGGTGATGAAGTTAAATTTCCGAAATTGAGTTAAGATTTTAGGTGAGCATCATGATCAATAAACACACAGGACAGCAACTATGGCATCTGGACCCCTAGTAGGAAATATTTTCCACGCCGCTGGTCTTTTCGGAGAAAAGGGGTATAATCTATCTGATACCACTCAATTTTCCATACATTTTGTATCTTAAGGAATTTTCAGATCATTCGTTTTGAATAATAGATTTGAATATTTGAGGTAAAATCCTAAAATACTTTTATGAAAACATTCTCATGAAAAGGTTTAGCTTCCCCTATTCTAAAAACACCGTGAAGCTTGATATTGGAAACACTATATGAAATGTGAAGAAAACTATGACACCTCATTACAACATTAATTAAATAATATGCGTGTCTTATCTTCAATCAGTAGCGTAAAAGTTTATCAGTCATCAAACCTTTCCTCTGCACACCACTGGTTTTGCCAGAATATCCATTTTTGTTCATAGATAAACTTCAAAACAAAGAAAGCGTTTATTTCAAAAATAAACTCAATGAAAATTAGACACAACAATAAATTAGTCCGGGGGAGATGACCGTACGGCCAATTCAATTATTTTCGGAATTAACAGCAAGATGGCGCTGGTTTACGTTTAGTGCGCTTCTGCCAGCGGAGACCATTAGGAATTCGTGCAAAATTGAAGTTAAATGAAATAAAAAGTAAGTAAAATCCTATTTATTTGTCTTCAAATGTATAAAAAATTTTCAGTGGGTTCACGTTTTACCTTGCGGTGAAAAATTTTAATAGAAACTTGTAGTTTTTATATTTTATCATGTTTAGTATGATTGTCTTTGTCAAATAAGGAGAAATGGCCATTCGGCGTCCGGTAAAGATGGCCTTATTATAAATTGAATTTTTCACTACAAGACAAATATTTACAGAGCGGGGTAATTGGACAAAAGAAGCACTTGAGGCAGCTATTAATTCTGTTAAAAATGAGGAAATGACCATCTACTCTGCATCTAAAACCTGCGGCGTTCCAGGTAAAACATTGGAACAAAGATACAAAAATGACAATGATAAAAAAGTACCTGTTGACCATATTCTATGCTTGGAGAACAAAATGAACAAAGACTTGTCACTCATACAAAAACCAAAGTAAAGGATTCCCATTGACTATTGATGATGTCAGGACAATAGCATTTCATTTTGCAGAGCGACTACACATATCTCACAGATTCAACAAAATAAAATAAAAAAGCTGGTAATGATTGGATGCAAATGTGATTGAAAAGAAACCCTGATATTTCATTACGAAAGTCTGAAGGAGTTTCAGTGGCTAGATCTCAAGCTTTGTACAGAGTAGAAGTAGACTCTTATTTCAAGTTATTGGAGCAGGTTTTGACAGATAATGATCTTATGGGAAACGCAAACTGTATTTTTAATATGGATGAAACGGGTCTGCAATTAAATAATCCCCCAGAGCCCCAGAGCACGTTTTAGCCAAAAAAGGATCAAAAGTTGTATCTATGATAACTTCTTCCAAAAAAGGAGAAACTATTAATGTTATTGGATATTGCAATGCCGAAGCAACTGCTTGCATTTTTAAAGGTAAAAATAAAAAAGCGGAATGCACTACTTTTTGAATGGCTTAGAACCCACTTCGTGCAAAGGAAATCACCGGGCAAGGTTTTGACAACATGTGTTCTAAATATGGCCAAAAAATGAGAAGAGAAGCAGAAAACTAAAAAAAAAGAGCGGAGTAAACTACTGGCCATCATTCCCTTACTTCCCTTGGCCATCTCTACCGGACACCTCAGGAGAGATGGCCAATGGAGAGTTTTAGTTATGTGCTGTTTTTTATTTTATTTGATTAAAATTTGTTAATTACTTTATGTCCTTTTATACGTAAATGATTAAAGACTGGTCTTAAATAAAAATTAAAAAAAAAATAATTTCATTTTTATAGCGTCTGACAAAAACTACGGACTTACCCTATATATATATATATATAAATATTTCTAAATTTATGAGAACATAATAGGGGATCAAGGTTCAATATTACCTTAGCAGATTTTTTACAATCACTGACTCCCTCCTTGTCAGCAAAAGTAAGCAAATCTCTTAATCCCCCCTCCCATGTTTACCTAAGCATTTTGGTACATTTTACAGTACAAAAGTATTGGCTTTCACGCACATGTTCTGGATACCATTTTAACGTCTTGAAAATTAAAATCAGGCCCAACATACTTTTGCAGTAACATGACGACTAACAACCTCTATTGTCCGCTGATACTTTTCCGGTAAACTCAAAATTGGATCTTTCTGTTCATTAATTGTAGCGCCACGTTCATCCAGATGAGACCAAAAATGGTCATGAGTCAATATCAAACCAGTCAATACCCGATTAAGAGAACCCGTTCTGCGCTCTGCACTCATACTCATTTCTACCAGGAGCATTTGTAGCTAAGATTCTAAGTCAGTAAGAATATTCATATTTGATGGAGAATCCCTGAAGATGCCAGCATAGACTGCAGGGTTGCCATTTATGTGTTTGAATGAAAATCGACTAAATTTTGTAGAAGATTCGAAAAAGCAAAAAAATAAATATTGCTGACGTAATCACTATACAGACCATGCATCCCCCATGTCATCAAAAATAAGCGAACCGAAAACTCCCTTGTTCCCCTTTATTGCTTACGTAATACTTGAATGGTCCCTTATTGTCATCTTTAGATGTTTTTCGTCCTTCTTGGTCACTATACGGTGTGTAATGATATAGTGTTACAAAATTGAAATCGGGTATTTGTTATTTCAGTTATCACTAATGACGTTTAAAATTTTTATATATTTTTTCCAAATGGATTTTTTTCATTGTGAGGGAAGTAAAGACACAAACTACTTTACTCATAGTGTTATATTGAGTTCGGTTAATGAATCAATTACCTTCTTCTGTAACGGCTACACATGTCTCACTACCCCCTAACAATGTTCGTTCCAATCGTACTAGAAAACTTTCACAGGTGTCATGTCATAATATTACCTTCATAACAAGTGGTAAATTCGTCTTAGCATGTTGTACTCGGTGTCAATTTTGGAATTATCCTTTTATTAAAAGTATATTTACATTTTGTGTCATAGTTTTGGCTTTGGCACAAATTAGGGTTTTTATTTTTCAATTTACTTATTCATCAACATTTAACCGGGAGTCTGGGGATTAGCTGTCTCAACCAGAGGACTTCTGGTCAAACTGGAAACAAGCATGGAGACAACAAAATCAATGAAAATTATTGAAGTCGTTGAAGCGAAACGACTGCAAATATGAATTGACTTTCCACGTAATCCAATTGAGCCGTCTAATCAATTGAAGCAGACAATGAACAACACCCTGGCGAATTCAACCATAACCATCCCCCTGTTGCGCTGATAAAAAATGACTCTAATAAAAAGCCCTCGTCAATTTTCGACATTTTTATTAATTCTCTAATTAATTTAACAGACGTGCGTACGCCTGTTTCGTCAGAATTTCCTTTTTTCTCGGAAAGTTTCTCTCAGCTGGAAATCAATTTATCTTCATGCAGAGGGTGAAGGAAAGCTGGTCATAAGCTTGGCATACCTCGTGGCATTGGACAATGACGAGTTGGAAGTAGGCTGCTACGAAATAAATTTTCGGTTATTATCTCTTATTTGAGAAAAGGGTGTATAGTCAACGCCAAACAAAGTGGCGTGCACGTCATCAAGGTGGGTGTGTTGAAAAATTTACATTGTTGCCAAACTTTTTGTAAAATAATAAAATTATTATTTACATATCTAGGTTTATAAGCAATATTAACCTCAAATGAGAACAAAAATAATAGTATAATAAAATTATAGATCTGTACTTGCATAATCATTAAGTATGACAATTATTGATCAGATGACACTATGAAACTACCATATTTAATTGATAGCTTAAAGGTACTGAATAAAATCCAAATGGGGTCCTCCAAATTTTATGCATGGTATTTATTTTACAGAATTCATACAGAAAAATGCATTCTAAAATTAGGTAAGCTACTGGTGTAAGCTTTTTCTGTACAATAAAGTTAGTCTGAGTTTCTTTCTTCAGCGCTGTCTGAATCTGAATCTTCATCACTCTCAAAGTTGATTATTAAAGGTTCGATGTCTGGTCGATCAAAAATTCGTTCTCTTTCATACCATTTAAAAATTTCTTGCTCAGTATGTCGAACACTATTTTTCCACATGTCTGGGGTAACCGTTTGTAGAGCCTCGTTCCACATATCCAAACAGTCTTTTTCACTGTTACCATCTCTACCAATATGTCTGTTATAGTAACCTTTTGCTATGCCCCAAATTAACTCAATAGGGTTAAATATACAATGGTAAGGAGGCAGACGAAGAACTTTGTGCCCATGTTGTTCCGCCAATTCATCAATTACGTATATTTTAGGTGGTTTGTTTCTAAAAAAGCAGTTATTTTAAGAATAGGAATAAACAAAAGAAATATAAACTGTCGACCAAAATATATATAATTAAGAAGCATTATGTACCGAGCAACAATACTCAATAGCTCTGTTTTAAACATTGTGTTTAAAAATGGTATGTTTTGATTTGTCAACCAGTCTTGGATATTTTTTTTTGTCCATGCATTGTTGGGCACTTTGTTCAATATCATGCTGTGATAAGGGGCGTTATCCAGTATAATCATAGATGGACTCTCCAATTTTTCTAATAACTGATGTTGAAACCATTTCAAAAAATTGTCCTGGTTCATCTCTCCATGGTAATCGCTCAATTTTGTTTTCGAAGAAAATATCGCTTCACTACCCTCAATAAACCCATTTTCATTTCCAGCATGTAATATAATGTATCTAAAATATATTAGTTTTAAATTTTATAGTGCAAATTGTGTAAAAGTACATACCTTTTACCATCTGTTTTAATAGCTTTCACGCTTTTTTGGTTTCCATTTTGCCAAGAGCGACCTATGGTCCCATTTTGAAATATCCAAGTTTCATCGAGGAAGACAAACTGGTATAAGGCCTCACCCTTGGCTTGATTGTATTGCCTTAGAAATTCCACCCTTTTCAAAGCTATACTTGGTAGTTCCATGAGCCCTCGTCGCGGATTGTCCTTAAGCCACTTAAATCCAAGATCTCTAAGCAACCGCCTTAAAGACGTGGCACTACCATCAAATAATGCCCTATCTCTTAATCGAGACCATAAAGTTTGTATCGTAACTTGTTCTTCTGAAACCATGTGTAATATGACATTATAATTTAGTTAACAAATTAATGCAAATTTCTGATAAGTTATTATAATAAGATCTTACTTTTGTGATACATATTATAGATCACTTCTCGAATGGCACTTGTATCCAATGTCGCTGTGTTGGTTACACGTTTAATATAACTCCGCTTTTTCTTGGGCGATTCTACATTTGCATCACTTTTCACACCCTCGGAAATACGACTAACTGTCCTTAAACTAATTTTTAAAGCAGCAGCAACACGCTACAAAAAATGAAATAAAATTTCACTATTATTAATATACCTACATTACATATAATTATTAGTAACCTACCTCTTGAACAGCATTTAAAGGCAACAAATGCCCGTTGTTGTCCCTTTCTTGCTCAAAGTAGTGCATTAACGAGGCCACGAGTTCCTTACACCGACTATTTAACTGTTTGGGCATCTTTATATACCAAAATTGCCTTTATCTACTCGTAAAATGAATAATTTTGTTTTGAAACAAACAGTTGTTAATTTACAGTATGCGGGGCCAAAGGATTTATAAAGATTTGAAATGCCACAAATTGATTCAGTGTCAAAATTAATACAAATGTCAGTTCCCAGTTTAAATAAGTTTCAAGGTGACAATGTGTCAACGCTGCGAAATCGGTTTAGTGCGTTTACATGTCGATAAGTGATTGGAGCGTTTGCAAAACATTTTATTTCGCATAATGCGTCTAAATTTATCAGAAAGCAACTTATGTGATATTTTAATGACACTGTTTATATGACTATTAACCATAATAAGAGAGTAATGACCATTTTACAATTTATATATCACATTAATATGAAACTGCAATAGAGCAATTGTTTGTGATAGAAACCTAGGCATTAGGTCGGGGAATTTTTATCGTGATGACGTGCACGCCACTTTGTTTGGCGTTGACTATATATGGATGTTCTATGTGTTTTCTGTTTAGATAATAGCACAATTGCATCACTTGTGATTTTCAGGAAATTTCTGGCTATATGTTGTACTGTATCGACTTTATTCCCGCTCATCAAGTCACCGTTGGTTGTCAGAACGGTCCCTGTGACCTTAGTTTTTGTGTCATAGTGTCAGTTTATAGGACTGTCAGGTCTGGTAACTCAGAAAGCAGACAAGCAGCAGCAGGAAAAAAAGTGAAGGAAAGGAGAGAAGGAAGGGAGAGAGCAAAGAGGAAGAAGATAATCTTTTAGGATAGGGAGCGTTTAGTCATTGTTAACATCAGTTGACAGATTTTGATATGGTCTAAAAATATTTGACTTTTGTACGTATTTTGTCAAAATGCTCTAATTTTGGTTGTTTTAAATTCACGAATTAATTTTGATTACAATGTAGGCCGCGGCTTGCCAACTAGCTCGACTGTGTAGTCCACTGACACGCCCAACAAGGGTTGCTGTACGATTTCGCTTAGCTATAGCGCAGCTGCGCCTGTGGCTTAATGTAGTCCCTTAGGTAAAGGACATTGAGATCTTTGTAAAGGTAATAGGTATTAATCCGAAAAGTCCTGCTTCGCAGATCCTGCAGATTTCGTTTAAGTGTTTTGGCGATAAAACACCAAGCCGCACAAGCGCAAGTCACTGGTAGTTTATGATAAATCATAGAGCCAAATTTTGTTAACCAAAGTTAATTTTGAACGTTTACATAATAATGGGTAAAGCAGTCGAAACGTAATTTGAATTTATTTTTTAACGCTTCAACTTGATCCCTTTGTTCAGAATGACACCGAAATACTTAGTGGAGTTTTCCCATGAATATTTTCGCCTGATGTCAGCATATCAACAATACTGCGCTTCTCAAAGGTCCTCCTTAATTATTTTTTGAACGGATCAAGATTTGGTCTTTTTCTAAAATGAATGAAAGAGCCCGTGATACTTTATTTTGAAGCTTCTTATGAGTACGTTGGGGGGGGGGGGGTTACGTCTAGGGGGGGCGAGGCTCATCTCTAGAACTCGGGTCTAGCAAGCTATATTTTCCCAAGATACAGTAATTAATATCTACCAGCTTCGTACATTTTGAAAATTGGTGGCGGCGGCGTGGACGGTAAAAAACAAAAATCGCTCAAACTTCACTTTTTGACGTTTCTGAGCGTCCTGATCATTTTCAGAAAAAACTTTGTATGGGTTAAAATTCGGGGGGTTGTAGAGGTGGGGGAGGGTGTATCTTATTTTTTTGGCGGCAGTATGTTTATAAACTTCCTGCCCCGGAAATGTTACGCACCTAATAGGTAGAACTTATTTCACACAACAAATATTTCGCCGTACATTTGCCTTTAAAACATTACAGAGAAATATTTTGAATACATGGATCCCAAGCCACACATCTCTAACATCGATACTCCTGCTTCGAGGTCAGGACCAGATTGAAACTTGTCAAGTGGGTAGGTAGTAGACTAATTTTATAGGGCTGATTAGCTTCATCTATTTATTATTATTTTTTTTGTTATACTTATTCGGAGCTTCTTTTTCTCAGAGGGGCCAAATTGTGATCTTGTGAACTGATGAGAGTATTGTCTAGGAAGTGCAAAGTCAACCTGCCCCACGCCATTTTTCAATATTATCGTTTTGAAACTTGAAACCCACCTGGACGACATTTGTTTAAATTCAGTCAGTTTTCATTAAATCACTTCTATCTAGCGCCCACCATCTTCAGATCCTCATGCATTTAATTAACAATAAATAAATTAATCATCATATTATTATAGAAATCATTACAAATTGCAATTGCGAAAGAGTATTTAAATATTTTATTTAGTAATGTTTTTTTATCTTATATAAATAAAACCTGTATACCTGCTAACAAAACCTACATTGACCCCTCATAAAAACACGTTTCATGTAATTTTTTCTATACTCCATTAATTTATGAGAGTGATATTACTGATCACTACTATATTACATTACTAGTATGTTCACAGAACAAGAATCAGACCACGTCGAAGATGAAAATAAAATGAAATTAACGTATTTCATTGATAACACAAAATCATACTAATAAGCAAAGTTTAAAAAATAATTAATAGAATATAACACCAATAAAGTAAAAACTAAATCATAAAGAGAAGGATCGAGATAAACGGATAATTAAAGAATTGATAAAATCTACAAACGAAGAGGAAAGACTATGAATTAATGAAAGAATTACCAACGAAGGAAATATGTAGTTATTTACATAACAAGTGCGGAAAGTGATACTTTTCTGCACGCGACTGCAAGTCCTCAAGGGCGAAAAATACACTTTCCGCAAGTATTAGGTATAAGATTACTTTCAACATGCGAGCAGAAAGTAGCGTGCAGAAAAGTGCTACTTTCTCAACGCAGATGCGTGTTGAAAGTGAGTCATATATTCATTAAAAGTTAACAACTTCTACAACACTTCTTTGATATAAATTTTTCTTTAAAGTTCCTTTTAACTTTTTTGTTTTGTTTTTGGATGTCACACTTTCTGCATACAACTGATCCATGTACAGACATTGTCCTTCTGTGGTTTTAAACATATTTATTTACACATTCTATATTGTTATTATATTATGGATTAGATAAATATCCACTACTAGTAGTACCAGTAATGTGGGGGAGACAGAATCATTGTTTTACATTGTGCAAAAAGTTGAAATGTTTGTCTCTCACAATAAATAATAATGAATGAGTATCAGTACAAAAGCACTGCACAACCCCAAAACCGGCGTTCGCCCGATACCTTTGTATGAATGCTTGTTTTATCTCAATGGCTTAATATAGGACACACCTCTAATCGCACCTCACGTATCTTTGAACAAATGCAAATGAGTTAGACTCAAGCGTCACTTTCCATTGGCCCGTGCTTCCCCCTTTGTATACCCCATCGAATTTGGGGATATATACCCCACAGGGCCCAGGCAGAGGGCTCGCCATCATCAGATCGATAACTGAAGCAATCCGAAACGTCCTAGGGGCGCTGGCTCGTTCTTGCGGGAATGCAATATCCCTTCAAATCCCCCCTCACCACGTCGGGGGTGGGTCGAGAAAAGGGAAAAATTCTCGGTATTAACGGAGGGTGCTTCTAATGGGGTGCTATGGGTATAATAGCTGGAAAATGATATAGGCTAGTAGGCCGAAGATCCTGCTCTTCAATTTACTATACTCAGATACCAAAACGGAAGGCAGTATAATAATAAATCGTACTATTGCTGTTTAAAATCGGCAAAGTCGGTTTGCCAGGACCCCGCCGTATTCCCAAACGCACGCCTCGCAGTGGCGTAGGTACTATGCGTTTTGTTACATTCTTGCCTTTCGGTACCAGACTATAGTAGTAGTCTGGAAACTGGTCTTATGTATTAAGAATATTTCTGTGAAAGCTGAAAAAATATTTAGCAACAAGCTTAATGGATGCTAGCTCGATCGTGTTTTCACAGAAAATGTAGCCTTAGACCCGATTTTACTATTGACCACCGGAAATCAAAATTTGGGCATTTGGCACAAGTTGTACCAATGAACCAATGGATTTAATGGATTTGATCGATCTCTTGTAAAATTTCTCTCAAACTGGATAAAAATTATACGATTTGTGTAAGATGAGCTCTTTCCTAATTCTCATGTTAAATCAAGAAATAAGTACTTCATAATCACATGATTCAGCTACAAAACCGTATTTTTCATTTGTGTTCGGACACAAAAGTTGGCGTTATCACCAATCAAAGAGAAGGATTTACGTATAGTCACAAATTCGACGAATCAAAAATAAGGAAGGCCTACTCGAAACATGGATCAACCCTGATACAATAGATTGACATGCCGACATTTTACTGAAAATAACAGTGTCTCACAGTTGCTGCACCTACAAGATTATGCTTAATAAATAAAAATAACAGAATGTTTATTCTTTAACAAAAATCGAGTAAAAAACAATTTACTTGAGTATCATACGAAAAGCCCTGTTCCTCAAGCCAGTCCTGTTACTTTTAACAAGGAGATGTCGCGCACTCTACTGGACGGTAGGTAGACTACGCGACCACGCCGCGCCCCTCTTGAAGGCCGGCTTAAGGCGGTTTGGACACGTTTTTTTTTATTTTTCTGTGGTCGCTGATTGGATTTTTGTTCTTTTTATGCTGTAATAATGCCATTATTAGGTTTTTACTCTTTATTAAAAAATTCGAGTCGTATTTCCATACTTTCTCGAAGAATATTATTGCGACCGAGTTCAAATTTCGTGTCCACATTAAGTGAAAGTATGTTTATGTCAGGAGCCCATTGTTTTTGAAAATAATTCTTTAATTTAGACAATATGATTTAATAATTTTTCTACCAAACTTTTGTCTCGTCTTGGGTGGCTAATGATGATGAGTCATACCATGTCGATATGTGAAAACTTTTTTGAGATTATTCAAAAAATAATCGAGATAATATGCAAATACGATCTACTTCACTTCACCAGTACTTCAAAAGTAAATTGAATATTTACTCGAGGTTTGTTAAAAAATAAGCAAATTCTCAAGTGCTAAACCTTAGATTGTACGGCTAGATGTTAGCACTTTTATTTTTCTAGCTTAGAACTGCATCAGCTGAAAGAAGCTCTTGGAAATTAAAAGTAATTAAAATATTAGGACTTCTATCAGGTAACTTTGACTATCAAGCATGGTATTCAGAGGCTGAACATTTCGAAACACTAAAATCGTCTTCCGCTATGGATGGTTTAATGAAAAATAAATTAAAAAAAAAATAATGGCAAGTAGACTGACTTGATATTTCCCAAGCATTCACCTATGCCTATTTTCAAATTTTAAGTTAAGATATTCCTTGCTAAAGAAATAAATGTTTTTGAGTATGCCCTAACCTGAAACAACCAGAAACGATGACAGCAAATTTCGAAATTTGAAAAAACTGTAACCTTTCTACAAAGACGTTTGATTGCCCTTAAAAATGTTCAGCAGCATTACCTACTGTGTCCTCATATGGATTTGCGTGTTGTGGACAGCAAAACAAAAAACATTTATCTGAATTTCTAATATATCCGCATTCATAACCGCGAAAATATCTGCAAACCCCTCGCCCTTCAAACAGTTTTGAGTCTAGTACACTTTTACACAAAGCTATCTCTTGCCGATGATCCACCCCTTCTTCTGAGAAAACTTCTTGCTAGCGCCCATGGTCAATTCATGACAATTCATATTATTAAGTTCAAAGGCTTATGTTTCTTTTGTAAAAATCTACAAATTTTGATATGGGGCCCCCGAGGAGTAAGCTACGCCACTGGTGTTTGTGCATAGCGTAGAACGACGGAGCACCTATCATTTATAATAGTAGTAATAAACAGAGGAAGACATTAATTCCTTCAGGGCTGCCACCTAGAACTAGTAGAGTCTATAGAATGTCAACGATCGGTGAGCGATATTTCTTCTGTAATAATTAAGATTTTCAATCAACTTGCCGAAACTATATCCGTCAGAACACAAAACGCATGAAAAACAGAAAGTAACTTCATTAGGAAATAATAGGATTGCGTACAGTATCGATCCGCCTACACACGCGTTGTATGCAGGAGAGTTAGTGCGTTCCCCCTCCAGCAGCGTCGTGATATCGATGGGAGGGGCACCAATAGAAGGCAGAGCACGTCAGAATAAGGGGCGGCATGATTTTCTACTGATTGTTTAAAATCCTGGCAAGGAGCCTTTGAGCAGGTTCAAGGGGTGTGTCTCACTTCAAGTGGTTCAAATGAAAAAAATCGCCATAATCATAGTAGGCCTGTCTTTGTTTGGACCATGAACCATGTAATACAAAACAGGCTACTTGACTCATATCTAATCTCATAGAATAAATGAGTATTTATTATAATATAGTATTTGACTTAAAAAAACGTAATTTGCGAACTGTTTCCGCGTAATTTTCTACATTTTTGTGGTGAGTGTTTACAATAATTAAACCTTGCTCGTTTGAATACTGCTCCATGACGTCTAATCGCGTGGTCTGGACATGGCAGCTGTCATCAAGAAAACACCATACCATTTGTACAAAGAAAATGGCGGCAAATTCAAATCCGGCCCTTTATACCTAAGTCCAATTTTAAAAAAAAAAAATTTTATATTTAATACGACACGGTGAAAGCACTATCGGCCATCATGTGACGTCATACAAATTGTAAACAAAGAAACGTAAATACTTTGTTCAAGCAATGCGTAGTATTTCCTTCTCAACAACGCCATTTTTCTATTACAGTTGATAGTGACTAACTACTATCTAATCTCATTTCAAGTTTTCTTTTAATAATATACTTATAACAATAATGTCTACAACAACTCACAAAACAGTAAACTGCTAACTGCATTCCAAGTACCTGAAACAAAAGAGTTTATTATATTATTGAATTTCAAATATAAGAAATAATATAAGGTACGTTATTGTTCTTCAGTCAGACCTATTTTTTTCAAACAGTGACAATAAGAAAACATGATTTAGAAATAAGGAAAGGGTTGAGGTAGCAAGACAAATTTCAATTTGCTCTGGTAAAGATTACAATCATCTTTATCAATACTTCGAAGAACAAACAGCCGTAATAGGCATTGCTGCCCGTAGGTAAATGCGATAAAAATGGAATTTTGCGAAAATTTTAGATGCTTCAGCTATTTTTACCCCTAATTGCTCTCACTTACGTCTCTGAAGTGAAATATAAATGCGAACCTTTGTATTCTAAGAACATTTTGTCGTTTAATAATCTTAAAGAATTTACCTGTATTGAAGATATTTAGACCACTCGTTTATTGGTAGTACCAGCATTAGCAAAATTGTGATTATGATATTGTAACGCCCTCGTGACTGGGACCTTGAGTGGCGAAGGGACGGCTTTGCAGAGCTGTCGCTTAGGCAACTAGTTATGCGACCGTACCTGAGCGCTTGAAGGCTTGCCCGAGGTTCAATAATAATCGAGACATGGAAGCACTTGCTGCCATCTAGACGACTTCCATGGCAGTTCATGACTCGGACTGGAAAACGCTGCAGTGGTTCTCCACTAGTAGATAAGGACATAAATATCCGACCATATAGTGGAAGGAGCTAGTCACAGTCGAGACACAGTCTAACCAGTGGACGGAGAAGTGGAATTAAGGTGAGATAATAGTCCAGTCGACATAGTTATAAATCTGTTATAGATTAGTTACACGTGTTATAAATTGGTGTAGCAGTAATAAATTAGACTTTGAATAATTAAAACGGTGTTTTCGTTACAATATGATAGCCTTCGACGAAATTCTTCCGCTGGTTCCGTTACACATAATTAAAAGGTAGTCAGAAAATTTCAATTTTGGAGAGAAAATACATAAAATTTTACATTTGCAGCGGGAAAAACCGTGTGTTTTTCACTATTTTTAAGGCGTTAAAGTATTGGAGGAAAATTGATAAAAAATGAACATGTATCTCACCAGGCAAGTCACCAAAGACCTATTTCCCTGTTTTTAGTAGGGAAAGTAATGTTTCTTTCTATATGTTTTGTAGACCATCACAAAATAAATATTTATAGGATTTAAATGCTTGAGGCTACCATATATGATCATACGCAAAAATTTGTCACACATATTGATACCTAATCGCAACGCGAAGAAAAAAATTACAATGCTGGAACATTTTGGACCTAGAACTCTGCATTTAGTTGCCAGATAAGGTTCAGTGCTTCCTCACAGGCGTGTATAGCAGCAAAAGCTTCTACAAAAATGCATAGACCGGAATGGCGATGATGTAGAAATATAGATATTTAAGCTTTATTCTGATTTATCAATTATTAGAAAATAATATTAGGCTTTATAATGATTTATCAATTATTAGAAACTACCATTTTTATTGTTTAAAAAAAATAGTAGACCACACTTTTGGGGATACCCTCGTAACGTTATTTCTGCTGCTTTGTTGAAGGTTTTAAATTAATGCTCTTATCAGATTGCCCAAACAAAAGTTTTATATATTTCTTGTTTTTTTTGCCTTTCTAGAAAAACCGTAAAAAACAATAGGCTGCCATCAGCTAAATTGCCGATGCCAACCAAAAGCCTCACGGATATTTGGGTGAAAATGAGATTTTTTCTCGGAAACTATAACATTTTTTTATAGCAAAAATAAAAATGTTATCATTTCCAATTTTTTTTATTGATTCAAATAGCGATTTATTTAACAATATTTGACAAACCTGACTCAAACTTCCACCATAACAAATGAAATACTCAAGTCATTACTAATAAAACTATATCTGCTTGTCTCTTTCTGAGGTAATCTGGTAACAAAAATAATTAGAAACATTTTTCTTATTGGCGATATAATATCATATGAAAAATCATTAGGAAATGTAAGTTCATTCTAAAAATGCATTACTCATAATCTACGTACCCTACTTCTCATTTAGAAATAAACATAAAATGAACTTTCCCGATAAATTTAAAACAGTAGAGGGCCAAACATCATCATTAGTGCTCCTATCCACGACACAATGTGCCGATGTTTTGTGACATGCTGAAGCGAGGGGTGGGCACGATCATAAATATAGTCATATTAATCATTGCTTGTCTTATTGCAATTATATACGAAATGTTCAACAGGTAAGTAAGTGTCTCTGCTGACTGATTATGGGTCGAACACTCGAATCCCTGATCTATCGCCGGATGCACTAGATCACTAGATGATTGAGCCTGTCAAATGTTTAGATGTTTATGTGTCACCACCGAACACATATTCTCTTTTTCACCGGATTGTAAATGATACAAACTCGTCGCACCAGATTGTCCGTCATCGTACGCCCACTGCGATTGAGTCGCCTGGCTGGTTGTATAGCGCGGTGCGAATGTGCTTGTACAGGGTGATGCGGGTCGTTGCACCGGCGCAGTCTGAGTCGTACAACAAAACATGTTTTTGATCACGAGCAAATATTGCAACATTTTCCCTTGAAAACCTCCTAGCAGGCCGCGAACTGTTGCGTACCCAATCGCCGTGTCCCTGGGCGAAATCTAAACAATAGCTTGACAATCATACAGCTATTCGTACAAGGCTCGTGTCATCCCAGAGACCTGTGCCATTCCAACCGATGTTTTCACCACGAACTGTACATACAAAATAAGGGACGTAGGGCAACTGTTAATCCCTGAGGCGCATCAGATCCAGCGCAGCGTGAGTGAAGGAGGTATAGTGGGATGATGCCGGCGTTTGGCCCCTTTGGCCCTACAGAGATTAAAGGATGCGATGCAGTTAATTGGATCCGTTAAAACATCGGACTGTCGCGACGAATTGGACGTTCCTAGGGATGAAAGGAAAAGAGTAGGGGTTTTCGCGTGAGATTGAGCACTCAATCTATTTGACGAATATTAAAACAAACCTTATAAAAGAGGGTTTTATGATGTCCTTCGAGGTTATTTAATAAACGTTCGGTGTCAATAATATAAGCACACTTTAAAATGCCAAACAATATTATATTTTGAAAAGATCCTGGATATCGTTGATGGCTGTTGAAATTCTAGCTAAATAATGTAAAATCTCGTATCCACACTCATTTTGTGAAATGTTTTGCAATGTATGAAAATGAGCATCAAAATGTGTGTTCTACCATCGACTAGTTCTGAAAATCTCAAGGTCACTTGGAATTTTGGTAGATTGTCTGCATTGTGTTTCAAGCCTAAGGCGCCTTTCAAGTATTACGTAAGCAGATTTATTACAATTATTTACCCCCCATCCCCCTTGTCAGCAAAAGTAAGCAAAGTTCTTACCCCCTCCCCCATGCTTACGTAAACATTTGTCAATTAGTTTATTGTTTTTTTTAATATTAAAATTATAACGTTATAATTATAATTTGAAAAATAAGAAAATAGATTTAGGATAGAGATTTTATTATACTGATAAGGTATTCAACAAAGAGTAAGGACAAAAATATTATATCTTACTAACATAATAAACTTATTTTAGATTTTTGGTACATATATTAAATTCAAATTAACAGTTCTCAGTCCACGAAACCCGAATCCATGATACTAAGTTTTCGATGACATTGGATTGCTTCGATTGCTGCTCAGTATTGTGAGTTTGCTCGCGTTCATCGGATTTTGGAATGTCTACGTCGTTCTCATCGAGCCATTCCACATCATGCTGCTCTAAATTTTGAATAATGCACATCAGTTCATTAGCACGACGAGCAGCGACTCTTACAGGTCTAAGTTTCCTATCAGTGTGCGTGTTTATTTTTTTATGGATATTTTCGATGTGACGATTTAGTGACGTGACGGAAAGCATGATAAAGACCACACGTTTTGCATGTTCGACTTGATAGCCTCAATTTTACCGTCAGACAAAAAAAATAGTAGGGCATTTGCAGGAAATCTTTGAGTGAAGCACTTAAGCGTAGAGCTAAATTGACTGGAAGATTAAGAAATTGCCCTCCTTCATCCAAAACCAAGTCATCAACTGTTTGTTTTACTTTTACAGGTGGTGGAAGAAACCTATTGTCTAGTAATCTAAATAGGCCACTTCTTGGACGACAGCATTCTGTATTTCTACATTTTACAATTTGAAGCAAGTATTGGCTCTCACGCACATGTTCTGAATACCAATTAATATCTGGAAAATCAGGAAGATCTTGTTCACCTGCCCCAACATATTTTGCATTAACATTATGGCCATCAACTTCCATTGAACTCCATACTTCAGCTAATACATTTCCTGCAAATTCGAAATTAGATCTTTCTAAATGTTCATCAATTGTAACGCCACGTTCATCCAAATGAGACCCAAAATGGTCATGAGGCAATATTAAACCAGCCAGTTCGCGACTAAGAGGAGCCATTCTGCGCTCTACTCTGTTATACGCACTTCTTCCAGCAGCATCGATAGCTAAAAACAATGCATCGAGATCATGTCGCTTAAAGTGTTGTATAGCAAAGCTTATGACTTTTTGATAACGTGGATTTTCATCTGGCCCTCCATCAACCGTCATAATTACCACTGGTTTTACTAGTCCATGGTCAGTTTTAGCTAATGGTCGAAACTCTTCAAGTTCGAAAAGCGTCTCGAAATCCTGAGCATGAGTATTAGCAGTAGATGAACTATGCTTTCCACTTCGAATAGCGTTGTATGTTGGTCCAGAATATCCAACGGCTTGCGGTTGTCCTATCATATTGGAAGTGATTTTGATATCAGCATAAACAGATAGTATTAATTTATGGTGGTGCTTGCTTATTTGCCGCAGTTACGCCAATAGGGACTCGAGCTTTATCATCTTGAGATATGAAACATACTTGATCTGGTCCAAGTATGGATGCTATGTTCTCTAAATAATGGATTGATGTTTCAGCGAACTTGCTATCTAAGTGGCTCTTGTGGTGATCAGTTTGAGCCCGAATGAGCTTAACAGGGACTGTCGATACATGTTTTCGTCACTCTGCAGAATTAGATTTTCTGGGAATAAAACGAAGATATGTCCGACTGCGACTAATGTCAAATCCTATTTTACGTAATTCTCGTGTGAGTTCATCAAGAGTTTTCACGCTGCGAATTGATTCCGTTCGTCTTCTATCAGCTGCTGCACTCCCAAATAAAGCTATATCCGCGATTGTTTTCAATAGTGAATGTAGATTGCTTTCAAGATTAGGACGTCCCACTTAATCCCTCAGAGATAGTCTTTTTTTATTTCTGGATTTTCATGACAAATATCTTCTAACGTTCTTTTCATACCATCCCTGTGTTTCTTCTGGGCAATTGCGTTTTGAACCTTCCTGTTTAAAGACTGTTTTGCTGTTTTTATTTCCTCGCGCAACTTAATAATCTGTTTATTAACTTCAGCATGGCTTGGCATAGTATCTCTGGCAGAATACCAAGCATTCAGATTTTTTTCGAGTAGAGCAATCTTATTTTTCATAGCTTCCTGAGAAGGTTTTGCTCTCTGTTTATCTGTATTTTCATTAATTTCGCATTGCTGTTGTGATTCATTACCGGGTTTTATTTTATCTTCTTCCTCTTTTTTAATATTTGAAGCTGACTGTATAATTTGTGTTTTTTCTGTAGTTTTACAGGTTGCCTAAAAATAAAAACTTTCTGTGGCTTCTGCTAAAGATTCTCTTATTAAGCTACATAAATAAAAAGTATGGCAATATATTATGGTAAATACACCCTATGGCTTTAAATCTAATATGTTTAAACGAGCAATTTGTTCCGGTCACAAAATACAGGGTGTTAGTTTTCTGTATATATGTATAAAACTAACATTCTGTACTTTGTGACCAATTGACGGAATCAATCATAAGAAATAAATCTATAATATAATGAATATTACCTCTATACTTTGAGATATGCCATAATATTTTCTAATCAGTAAAGAGAAACTTTTTGACGATTTCTAATATTTCTAGTACTCATAGGTACCTAAAATGATTTCGTCACTCACCTTAGAAAAAAAATTTAGTAGATTGGATTTATTCTTAGTCGCCGCTTGCAATTCTTCTTCGATTCTCTTAGATACAATAATATCTAGTTCCTTGTCGGATTTTGCTTGTAATTTGTAATTTCGCCACACTTCGTTAACTAACTTTTGTATATTTTGTACTTTCGTACTTGTACGAGATTTTTTAAAACTTTCAAACAATTTTTGGTATAACTTTTATTTGTCTAATTGGGATAGCTAATTGTCATTAAAAAACGTATCTCTAAGTTTTTTGTATCTTCACCTGCATGGTTCCAGCAAAGAGCAGTCTCAGGCTGTAAAGCGCGGACATTGTACCATTGTAGGTTTTTGCTTTCCAAATAATGAGCACAAAGAAAATTCGTTCATCCAATCTTCTTCATGGGAAACACCTTTTGTAAGATATCTCTGATCAAGGGAGTGATGCACCCTTGATGTGCTTTTTTCATACAGTAACACCAGTAACACCACGTGATATTTTATTGCATATTGATAAAAACAATATAAAATCGATTAATCGTTTTACATACTTCGCATCCTCATTCAAGAATTTCATGCGAATATTTTATGAATATGGACATCAGAAAAAGATAATGTGAAAATAATATTAGGATTAGGTATACTCGTACATGAATAAGACAAAAAACAAAAACTTTATTCTTCACATATACTTTTTTCCTAAGTGTTATAAATAACCATATATACCAAATTAGAAAACATATTTGTGGAATAACAACTGCAAGAAAACCAAATCAAATTTTTATTTTGATAATCTCAGCCTTGGATTACACATCGTTTACAAATAAAAAATACAAATAAGAGGCAGTTCTGCTCTTAAATTTCTTAGAGAAAAGTGAGATTGTTAAACAGATTAAAAACTTATTATTTCCCAGTTTTCTTATGTTATCATTTAATATATTTAATTAAGAAGTAGAGAATATAAGATTTCAAGAAATGCCTTGCAGCCTCTTCTAATTCAAGCATGTTTCAATGTAGTGTATAAAGAAGTAGAACTGAGTCTTACTCCGAGACACATACTTTTCAAAAACTATCCAGGATTATCTTGCAATGCCTCTGTTGGAGTATTGTTCAAAAATGTTCAGAACTCTACAGGATATACAACTAGATATAGGATTTATCAAGTTGAGATACTAATGATGTATTTTATGACTTAACCTAGGTTACCCATTCATTGAATTGTTCGAGTTGAGATAAGGGTTAATATATTTCATACTTTTTTTGAGAAAATGTATGTATCTCAAAATGACTCGGTAAAACGCAAAATATTGAGGTTGTACGTAATTAGAAGTCTATAGAAAAACAACTTTGATGTTTACCCCACAAGTGGAACACCTGAATATTTATTAATCTATCGTTGAAAAAATTTGCGCCTCGGAGCAGTATTCCATTCGTGCAAGATTGACCCACTCTGTACACGTGGCAGAATTGCAATTTCGCTAAAACGGCCACAAGGGATGATAATAAATATCAAGCAGCTATTTATTACATATAAAGTATAGTAATAAAAATAATAAAATGTCGTTATTAGAATCACAACACTAAGGCGACGTTCAGCCATTTGGCAACTCTTACAACAAACCCTATTGTGTGAGGAAATATGTACATACGAGCCCTGTCCCAGTGATGTTGGCTCAACTATCAAAACTGCGTTTTTCATGAAATTTGTCATATTAGCGGAAACCTATTAAAAACTAAAATGTATTTCTGAAAACATACGATATTTTTATTTAATATTAGCCTAAAATAGGTACTACATTTTTTAGTAACAAAAACTTACAAATTCAAAAAAGCTGACGATTAATAAAAAACAACAAAACCAAATAGCAGCAAATCACCACTGCGTTACATTGCGTTTTAGACTCATTACTGCTTTGATACGTCTTGACATAGTGTCAACTAATGTTTGGCAGTCATCTGGTGTGAAGCTGTTCTAAATTTCTTGAAGATGGCTTCGCAATTCTGGAACGATTCGATCGGAGCTTTTTCTTCATGATATGCTTTAAGGTTTCAATCGGCGATAGATCTGGTCTACTCGACGTCCATTTTAAAACTGAAATATTGTTTTATCTTCTACTTTTTTTAGCCGTATGGCAAGTGGCACCTCCATGTTGGGAGATACATTCAATCTTGTTTAAACTCATTTGTTCAATTTGGGGTATTAAGTTATTTTGAAGCACACTAATGTACTTACTTATCAGCATTCATAATACCTTCCACAAAGTGTAAGTTTCCCACTCCACATGCTGACATGGACCCCCAAATCATAACAGAAACCGGAAACTTGACTTTTTTTTTAAGACTGAAACACTTCTTCTTTAGTTCTTATGACACGACTCCTACTATCACCAACGCATACGTCAAACCTGCTTTCATCATCCAAAAAATGGAGTTCCATTGATACGGATACGATAATTTGTGTTCTTTGGCCTACCATAGTCTGTTTTTCTTCTGAATCTTTGTCAGAAAGGGCTTCTCGTTAGCGTAGAAATGCTGAATTAAAAACGAATAATAAAAAAATAATTTAAGTCTACCTTGTAAGTTTTAAATCCGAGTTTTTGGGCAGCTCTGTGACAAGTTGCACTTGAAAACTTTTTTATGGTTGCCTGATTCCATAATATTTTCGATTCGTTATAATTAGCACGCCGATCTTCATTGATAATCCGTTTTAAGGCTCTTCAGTTGGTAATGGAATAACGCGGGCGACTTCCAGTTCTGGGTTTTTGAGCCACAGATCTCTTTGTTTTGTACAATTTAATAATATTTCGAACTATTAATACTTTCAGCGATTTGGGGAGCATTTAGGCCTCTTAAATATTTATTATTATATTTATTTCGTCAGAAATAGCTTTACCACGAGCCTTTTTTAATTGTTAACAACAACACCAATGCATTGAAAGTTTATTTGAACGTCAAAAATCTTCTTGCTACTTAGCAAAGTAAAATGTTATCATTTGTTTTAAAAAGCCTATCTTTATTTTATCGAAGCGAATAAACCCCATCTTGTTTTGCTATACACAACTCATTTTGCAAAAAAGACAATTTCGAAATAAAAACTCTTAAAAAATAGCCCCGTCGGTTTTATTATCTTTCCATAAACATTCAGAGAAACCAAAAATATTTGAAATAAAATTTTAATTAGCCTTTGGTGCGTTGGGCCAACTTCGCTGAGACAGGGCTCGTACATACAGTACAAAATAAGATATGTAAAGTATGTATCAAATATCAAATACAGCAAAGGACCTAAAACAGACCCGTGAGGGATACCTGAAGAAAGAGCCAGACAAGATGAGACACCTCTGTCTTTACCTTTTGTTTACGATTAGTTAAGTAAGTTTTGAAAAACTTAAGAGGAATGACAGAAAGTATTTTGACTTACTGACCAAAATTTTGTAGTTAACAGTGTCGAACGCCACAATCGCTAAAACTGTAATGTTTATCCATATTATTTAAGATATTGGCTATCAAATGGAGTAGTGAAGAAGATGTACTGTCTCCAGCACGGAACCCAGACTGATGGGCATGGAGTACATTGTTCATCTCTCAGTATTCAATTAGTTGAAGATAAACAACCTTGTATAATATCCTTGAAAAGAAATATAGTATGCTGGTGGGTCGTAAATGATCATGCGTTACCGGATTTTTTATTTTGCCTAGAGGATGGGTTACTGCTTCCTTCCAAACATAAGGAAAACTCCCAGAGGGTCACTCAACATTAGCACCGAACTTAACCCGACGCGGTCCAACTCGACACTAAATTTAGGTATAGACGAGCGCATTCCAATAGCCAATACCTTCCCGCAACAAACGCCAACGTCACATGTGCTTGCGTTCGTTTGTTTGGCGTTGGATTTTCGGTCCGTACGCGGCTTAAGAGAGGCAAGAGCAAAACTCCTCATCCTTATAAATTTGTATCGTGTAACGACCTTGAAATACGGATTAATACGCACTGCCCAGCTTTGAGCCCGCTGTATCTCGGAAACAGTTTTTTTCTACGTGTTGGAATCTAAAAAATGCCAATTTCTTAAAAAAATCACAGAAACCCATTCCCCATAAGGTTTCTGCGAAGGCTTTCCACGATTCCTATCGTGATAATAGTAGTAGATAAGTACAATTATAACCCACTTACCCTTAACAAGTGTGTTGGAAAAACCACTTGCTAGTGACCTTTATTTGCATACACCGGCAAAACCCTCGCAACACTCAAACGAGTAAGGGTTGTAGCTCTCCGTTTGTTTTACTCATTTGCGGGGTACGGACGGGCAACCCTTAGCGGGGCCCGGCCGCCGGTGTCTGTTTTTACGACCCTCGCGGAAGGGTGGGTTACTGCTGATGGCATCGTAAAAACAAAGCGATCGCGCTAATTAGGTGAGGAATGCTGAACGCTAGCAGGCACGGATTTATGTACACATTGCTAGGTAGAAGTTGCTTGGCGATTGAATAAAACGGATAATAGGCAGGTATAATTTCCGACCTTACTGCAGTTGTTTGGCGAGGAGGCTTTTTATTAGCTCCATCGGACAACGCTATATTGAAACGGGATCAGATGGTTATATCCGCCCTATTTCTTACTTTTCAGTAGCAGTTTTTGATTTCGACTAATTTTTGTTGATATAATGTTGACTTCTCCATTGCTAGCGTATTTACCGTATATAAGGAAATTTTTTGAAAACACAAGTCCGTGTATCGAAATAAGACAGCACAGAGTGTCTATTACCAGGATCGAGAGTGAATTCATCGAGTTATGTGTATCCCAATTTGCATTGTCAGCTTGGTGACCACTGGGGCGGCTAGATGCCGCTGATTCTGGTGCTATAGTAGATACGGTCTACTCACCATTAGTGGATTATTATTATTATTTTTTTTTTTAGCGTATGGAGTTTACAGTACGTCACCAGTAAGCAGGTCATTTACTGTACAAAATAATTATGACACAAAAAAGTAAATGACAAAACAAGAGAGAGCAAACAAAATAAAACAAAAAAAAAATCATAAACAGTCATTCGATTGCATTTGGTGCACATTGCGTAAAATCCGCTACAGACAGAAACCTTCCGTCTATGTGCACTATTTCTCCACACAGGGCAGCCATATTCCGCTACAGAGTACACCATAGCTAAAGCTGACGTTCGAGGTGTTCCTGCTGAAGCTCCCCATGATGTTCCGGCGAACTTAGATATCCTACTGTTCCTTGCCGTTAGTTTGCCAGCGAAGTGATCAAGATGCTGTTTAAAAGTTACGTCGAGTATATTCCTATGTTATTGGGAGATCTACAGGGTGGCCCATCCATGTGTAAACAAATACATTTTGGGAAAATCTATTGATGGCATGTTATACATGAAATTTGAGGGTATATTTCTAAAATATTGGCAATTATACAGGGCGTCCCAATTTTGACCTACATATCAAAGTTGTGATTTTTTAAATAGAATGCCTCAAATTTTATTCCATATTTAGATAAAACAATTCAAAAGAAGAAGACTGATATAACACACTATGGGGTTTTGGTAATTAGCTACTGAGATGTAAGGTGTTTTGTCCAGAAAAACCGTCCACTTCGGCAACCCCTCAATCCGCCATTTTGAAATTTGGAGTGCTGAATTTTATATCAAAAAAAACTTACACATCTCAGTTTTTATCTTATTTGTTAGTTTTTCGAATTTTCATTTTTGTTCATACAGGGTGGTCAAAAACGCGAATTGTACTTTTTCTCAAAAATTTCAAATGCATCACCCTGTATATTTGTGCAAGATTGGATTCAATTCTTTATAAGCTTTTTTTTGGTATAAGGTTTGATTCAGATAAAATCAACAGATTTTGAGTTATTTTTAATAGAGCAACACACCAAAATTAAGGAAAAAAATCACATGATCCATGGAAACAAAAGACAAACAGTGGGCTAGTTCCATATTTCCACTAAGAGTACAGATTTGACGTAAAAACTGATAACAATCAGAACAGTATAAATCAGCTTCAAGCGTAATAGAGACAAACAACTATAACAACAACATAAACAAACAACTATCACTACTGAAGACCTAATCTACAAAAATTGCTAGAAAATATCTCCACCATGTTGAATACACAGTCGTAGTCTTTGGATAAATGACCGTTGCACATCCCTCAGCATGTGTTCCCTTATGTTCAGAAAAGCATCCTTAATCCTTTCCTTCATATTTTCCGGGGTAGATCGTGGTTATCTATAAACCTCTTGCTATAGAAAGAAGTCCATCGGTGTCATATCTGGTGATCTAGGAGGCCAAGATATAGGCCCATCACGACCGATCCAACGATTGTTACTCCAGGTGTCCAAATAGTTACGCACACGATTATGATAATGCGCAGGTGCGCAGTCATGTTGGAAGTCCATATGCATTCTAGTTTGCAGGTTGACATCCTCCAAAAGCAAAGGCAAATGCTCGATCAAAAAATTCAAGTATTCTGTACCTGTTAATCTGTTGTCGAAAAAGAAAGGGCCGATAACTTGTCTGCCAATAACTCCTCTCCAAACATTCAAGCTCCATTTATTTTGGAAATCTATTTGCCTAACCCAGTAAGGGTTTTCCGTCGTATAATAGTACATGTTATGCCTGTTGACAACACCTATGCTGTTAAAAGTTGCCTCATCGCTAAAAAGAACCTTATCCAGGAAAGTAGTGCCTTCACTCACTTTATTTAGCATTATTCTACTAAACTCCATTCGAGCTGCGAAATCCTGAGGACGAAGGCCTTGATGCAAGCATAGGTGATATGGATGGTAGGTACCATAGGGCATAGGTATGCTTGTGCATAATCCTTTGGACAGCAGTTCTGCATATATCAGTTTCTGCTTGAATTTGCCGTGCACTTAATTGGGGATTTTCCTGCAACTTTAATAGAACCTCTAACTGATTCGCCTCATTTGTAACACTTGGATTATTTATACATTTTTTACTATATTCCACTATTCCACTTGATTCAAAATGTTCTCGTAGTGTGGAAAATGTTTCCGGCCTTGGATGTCGCATATTAGGGTACCGTTGCTTATAAATGCGAGATGCTAGGAAACTATTTCTTTGTGGTTTTTATTATAATGCTCACAAAGCTAATTTTGACAGTTTGTAACTAATCAACAATTTATTTGTTTCCGATATTTTAGGGAATTAAGCCGTTCCATAAAAGACGTGCTAATAACCGAAAAAATAGCCGTTCAAACCCTTGTGTCTAGTATAAAAAAAGCTTATAAAAAATTCAATCCAAACTTGCACAAATATACAGGGTGATGCATTTGAAATGTTTGAGAAAAACTACAGTTCGCGTTTTTGACCACCCTGTATGAGCAAAAATTAACATTCGAAAAAGTAACAAGTAAGATAAAAGCTAAGGTGTGTCAGTTTTTCTGATACAAAATTCACCACTCCAAATTTCAAAATGCTGGACTGAGGGGTTGCGGAAGTGGGGTTTTTTCTAGACAAAACACCTTATATCTCAGTAGCGAATTACCAAAACCCCATAGTATGGTATATCAATTTTCTTCTTCTGAATTTATTTATCCAAATATGCAATAAAATTTAAGGCATTCCATTTAAAAAATCACAGCTTTGATTTGTAGGTCAAAACTCGGACACCCTGTATAATTGCCAATATTTTAGAAATGTGCCCTCAAATGTCATGTATAACATGCCATAAATAGATTTTCCCAAAATGTATTTGTTTATGAGTAATATTTCGTCCACACATGGGTGGGCCACCCTGTATTGTGTTTTAAGGCGCTGCCATTGAATTCCACCTCTAGAGTTTCATTTGCCTGTCGATTAGAAAGATGGAGACAACAAACCTCTGTTTTTGCTTCACTTGGGCATAACATCCACCTCTGAAAATAATCACCTAGCTGACAGCGGTCTTCTTGAAGTGTTTGTTTTCTTTCAAATTTCCTATACCTTGTCGAGTGGATGGTAAATAATGGTAATAGATGGCACTTTGTGCTGTCTTATTTCGATTAACCTCACCTCATACTCTGGATAGAGGATAGTTGCTCAGCTTTCGTTCGTTGTCCTCCCTAAGACCAATCCCACACCATGCTGAGTAGTTCCGATATAGCATGAAACAGCTTGCTGTCCATGGTTGGCCGTCTGTGGTCAGATGAACAAAGCTATATTACTAATTTGTTCTGATAGCGAAACAAAACATCTGCGCGTCAATAACAAACTATAAGAAAAAAGCTGGATGTTTCACCAGTGGGTTTGGAGAATATCGATTACATCTTTCTTTCAAGGATACGTAACCAAATTGGGCCACAATCTATAGAGGAACTTGAAAGACAGTTGTTTAATATCATATAGGCTGATTACTTTACCTCCTTTTTGTAATTGCTATCCTCTTTGTGCAATACCAAGAGTTCCTCTCTCTGCCCTGTTTCCTTAAACTGTTTTTTCGCTGAGTGCCGATTTTAAAATATATTGTCATTTCGGCTTGTACCTTGAAAACGGCGGTGGCCAAAACGAGAGTAAAGAGTAAGTTATGAAATTTTGATATATTTTAATTATTGAGTAAAGAAAAATAATAATTCTGGTTATTATTCTCATGTACGCCCGCAGCAGTTTTTCTCAGCGATCATCGGCAAGAGATAATTTTCTGTCAAAGTGCACTTGTCCCTAAAACTTTTTGAAAAGGGGGATTAAAAAATCTTCCCGTAGGGGGATCCTGAATATTCACAAGATTGCCCACAAAATCATGCCAAATATGCAAATCTTAAGATGTAACCGGATTCTCATGGGGTGGCCCGTCCACCCTTGCCCCCCCCCTACATGTGCTCATGATTATTCCTTTAATTAAATGCCAATAATGGATCTCCATGACTTTCTGGCCAAATGAAACTTTTGACTGATGTGTCGGCCACCACGGTGTACTTTGAAAAAGGCTCTATGGTTGTGGTCAAAACGTCAGTACAAAGATACATAGATATGTGGTTCTTGGCCAGAAGATAATGGAGTCCCATCAATAGGAAAACCAGTTTCAGATCCTACATTCACCGTTTCATGTAACAAACAAAATTAAAATTAAATTAACGGATGTTCGCTCTTAATTATGTGAAGTCCTCGTCGAAGTAAATATTTAGAATACATATCGTAGTACCCTCGTAGTAGTACCCAACCGCCACGATTTCAAAGCGTGCACACAGAGAAGGAAAGCGACACCGCGCCCCTTCCCCCTACTTTTCTCCCCTCTGGCCGCCTATAAACATTCATTTCTTATTCTCGTGCCCGACCGTCAAGACGTTAATCGGCGCGCGTCGTTTACGTGCAGTGCAGTGTCGATGATCCGCTGAACATTTAGAATTAGAAAGCAGGGCAGAAGGTTGGCCGATAGATGTGCATGAAGGTTCCATTCGTCGCCGACCAAAATTAGAAAGTGGCGTGCAGGCCTCTTTTTCTGAAGTCGCGTCACCATCAGGTAACTGTCAACTAACCGATCTGTTTTAGGTGCAAGTTAAATGAATATTAGTGTGGATGCCTTCACCGGCGCTGCAAATTGTGCCTAGTATGACGTTTGGGATAGCGTTCAGACACTGTTGCTTGGGATAGCAACCTGGACCTAGCTTGTGATAGCCAACTTCATACCTAGGATGAACAAAGACGTTTGGGATGACGTGGAAGCATTAGACTCGGTTGTTTGGGATAGCAACGTGGACCCAGCTCCACACCAAGGATGGACGAAGACATTTGGGATAACGTTGTAACATTGGACTCGGTTGCTTGGGATAGCAACATGGACCTAGCTTGTGATAATCCACACCAAGGACGAATGAAGATGATTGAAAAAATGACACAATACTGAATTTCGTTGCACAAATAACAACACTGAAAGCGTTTGGGGCAATGTAGCAACAAGGTATGTTCAACAATCTTTTCTCATTTGCTTGTGACAGCAAATTTCATCTGGTTTGTGATAACCATGGAACAGGACTGTAAAATTTACCTCGATTTGGTAACATGATGGTCGCCAGTCAAACAGACCGAGCAGATGCGTGGAAGGGTTCAGATTTATTTATATAATGGGTGAAGGGAATTGGACGAGGGGGTGTTTGGAACACGTGATAGGGCGACGGCTGTGGCTAAACAGCAGTAGCATATCGATTGATATGCTTATTGATGCTAATACGTGCGGTAGGTAATGGTCCATACAGATGAGGAACCTAAAAATAAGGGGAAGCGAAGGGCTCATAAAGATCAGACGTGTAAAAAGATTTATTACTTTACTTTAAGTATTCATAAACGTAAATAAAGATTGCAGGTTTTAAGAGTGAAACAAAATATGAAAAATATATACATTATAAAAAGTTATGGATTTTGAAGAGACTGGTATATTTGTTTCTTTTCTGAGACACCTGCTACAAGATTTCACAGATAATTGTGGCCCGTTTAGCTTCAAATGATTCGGCATGATCTTGTGAAGATTACAGTATATTCAGATAAGAGATAGACCGGACATAAACAAGACCACGTGATCATCGAACGCTGTAACATTCGGCAGGGACGTATTAAGAGTCACGCAGTACATATTTTAGATAGTAGATGCTGCTTTGCGTAACTTTGTAGTAAATTAGCACAATTCGATGTGTATACGATTGGTGATGGATATAGGATCATGTGGGGGTGGGGAAAGAAATATATAATGATGTAAATATACAAGGGTTTCAAAATTTTCGCTTCGATTTCCAGCTTCGGATGCCGCCTGATGTTTGGTGAAATACAGTCGAATATAATCTCAAAATGGCGTTTAAATTAGCCTAAATTAAAAATAATCGTATATCTCTTAAAATTGCTTTTAGAATATTGATTAGTATATTTTTTGATTTCTAGGTAAATATGTAACCAAATTAAATCGTTCAAAACGTAAAAAAATGTGCATGATTGGACATTGTCAGAAAGTAGATTCTTGAATAGGTTTTGCCAAAATGGGTTCAAAAATGTCAATAATTAATTAAAAAATACAGTAGCTTTATAATTACTTATAACTTACCGAATTTGATGAACGACATCTTTTATTGGAAAGATGAGCTTGATGAGCTTTCATCATCGCTACTGCCTGAAGCACCAACGTCAATAATGAATGGCTCGACTTGTTCCTCTAAAATATTGTCCAGTTCCCACATTATCTTTTCAACTTTGTCTTTCACGTGCTTAATACAGTTTTCCCATTTTTGCGCTGTTATTAATTCTAGTGCTTCTTTGAAAAGTCCTTTGAGGTCACAAAATTTAAAAGTTGTATTGTGCTTTAGCTATATAATTTTTAAGCTCTGCCCATATGAGCTCATTGGGATTGAGCTCGCAATGGTATGGAGGTAAACGGAGCACAGTTTTATTTTGACTTGCTGCCATTTCGTCAATGGCGTATTTTTGATATTCCGCCTTGTGATCCTTGACAATTCTTAATAATTGTACTTTCAGCATTGCTTCTTCAAAGTTGATATTTTTCGAGCGGAGCCAATTTTGAACATCAACTTTCCTTGAAGCCGTTGTTGGGACCTTCTCCATTCTTCGAGAATGATAAGGCGCATTATCCAACACAATTACTGCGTTTTCCTCTAAGTTCGGTAAAATTTTTGAAAACCACTGTTCAAACGATTCGCCATTCATTTCCTCGTGGTAATCTCCAGTTTTCTTAGACTCAAAGTACCACAGAGCGTCAACAACAAATCCATCCTCACTGCCAATATGGCAGATAATGAGCTTTTCCCTTTACCTGGAAATCGAAGTACTAACTGGTCTAGATTTATTTCAATAAGCGAACCTTTTTCAAATGTTTTCATCACATTCAGCGAAAAAACATTGAGACATGAGTATCAGATTGCCAGAATTGGGATTATTTAGTCATATTGAAAGAAAGAATATTGAACGTCGTATGATTACTCAGCGCTTCACAATTTAAATTTAAAGTTATAAACCTTTAAAAAATGAATGATCAGGAACCTGAAATACGCGCAAATATTAATATTAACAAATTATAACTTCATAAAGCTTAAAGTATGAATTAAAATGATTAGAAATATTAGGAACGGTACACAATATAAAACTTAGTAACTTTTTTTAAGTTTATAATATTCGACATATTTTAAGATTATATTAAAAAATTATTGAAATATCGAAAACACATAAAAACATGGCTTAAAAAAGTTCTAACAAATGAAAATGACAATGAAACATCCACGCATTTTATCGAAAGTTATAAAAGTTTTGTTACTTGTAATATGTTTTATCTGCCCCCTGGAATTAATGTTTAGAACCTTGTTCCCAAGGTTTGAAAAACATCCGATTGTTGTCTATTACTCGTATTTACCTGCTGGATTTTTTAATCCGGTGGACAGTCCATCTAGAAAGGCCCTCCTGGATGAAGTTACAGAATCATCAACCCATACTTTACTTGTAGTGTGTCCTGCGTTTACCCACGTTTCATCAAGGTAATAAATCTTCCTGTTTTGATTTCTATATTTCCCAATTTTTGTTAAATAATCCCTCCTCCATAGCACAATTTCTTCTCTATCCAGTAGTAAACTATTACGACCCCGTTTTTTCCATTTGAAATTTAAATGCTTCATTCAGTAACGCATGGAAAGTTGATCGTTTGAAATTTGGCAACGTTGTATCTCCATTTACCTCCTGCAGTACTTTATCTATAGTAGGTATTTCATTCCTAAAGAAGAATTCATGCACTTTCCTCCTAATCGCATGCTTATCAGCTTCATCCAATGATTTAACAATACTTTTGCGATGTTTACTGGTCATTGGCTCAGAAAAGGTGTGATTTTTTTTGTATTGTCTTAACACATTAAACACTGATGCGCGACACACCCCAACTTTGTGAGAAACCTTCACAACAATTTCTTTGATGGTTGATGCCTCGTTCTCCTCGCGCTCGATCTTATATATATTCAAAATGACCTCTTTCATTTCTGCACTCAGGTGTCTTTTTTTAGAGCGTTTCCTAGGTGGACTACAGGAGTTTACAACTTCATCGGCAGTATCTGTACTACTGGGCATTTTGCGCAAGCAGTTGATAACAATAACAATCAATAACAAGGTATAACAATAACAACGACAAACTCAACAACTTAATAAGATAACAAACGAAAACGTCCAAAGAAATATCAAATTGCAATGATGCACACGACATACGTAACACGTCTGAACCTGAATGTGACTCTGCCTTGATACGACTGCTCTGCCGCTCGGCATAGGCATTTAATTGCGAATTGACCAATGAGGGCTCCTGTTTTACGTCGAGACGGCGGCGTTAGCGTGAAAATCACCCGAACCTTTTGTTTACATCCGGTCTAGCTCTTATCTGAATATACTTTGTAGGGTAGATGGATTAATTGCTTTAATCCTCATCACACAGATATATACCTATACGCAATACTCTAGATCAAATAGAACGGGAAAATAGATTTTAGGGATTGAATTGAAATAGAACCTAAAGATGTCTACTTTGATGAAAATAATTATGGTATATTTTGAGTAGACTGCATCTTTTTAGATCTCGATACGTCCTCCTTTCACCGAGATATATCTTATTTTTCCGGCGCTTTGGGCATTTTCCTTCTTCCCGCGAATTTTTATTCTTAACATTACCTAAATACCACTCGTAAATGGACGGGCGTACCTGAGCGTCTACGGGGGCCTACGATGCAGGGGTTCTAAGGTGTAGGAGATCCCATGATGGGCTAAAGTACCCCAGATCAGACGGAAAGTATGGCTTAGTATTGTGTTTTTCAAAATATTGATGCTTCACCCCCCCCTCCCCCTCTGCGCTTTTTCACTCATCAACTTTTCAATTGTCAACGCCGCAAAGAAGTCCTCCCAAAGAGGCGTGGAGGACATCCTTTTTTAAGTACGCCAATAATCAGGTGGCAGCCCTTTATGACTTTTTTTGACATTTCGTTTTTAAAAAAGGTACATTAACAAAAATATTTTGAAACATACCGGGTGTTTCAAATTCGACCCTCACCATTGGGGTCTCGTAAACGGTAAGAGATACGAAGCCGCTTAAAGAGGAGAAAAGTTGCATATTTGGGTAACTAATGAAATGCCGCTAGAAAGTTTTGAAATCCAAAGTACTTCCCCAGAGAGACGAAATTACCCGAATTTTCCCAAATTCGTTTTAATTTTTCCTGACATTTAATGTGGAATTACAAAATAAACTGCATATTTTCATCACCACTATTTTTCCTTTACAAGATAGTATAATTTATAATTCCAATATGACGTTTCGTCTTTTGTTCTCCAACGTCAACTTTATTTTTTCTTATAGTCGCCATATTGAATTTATGCACAGGTGAATAGCTTCAAATCCGATTCCAAAAATGTATATGGCAAACACTGACATTGCCAAACCTTAGTTATTTCAAAAAAAGAGAATTTCCTAGACAGGCCTTGAAATTATCAGATAGTCATTTGTTTCGTATACCACACCTCAAATACAACAGTGTTGAGTTTGGAAGACTGAGAAAAAGGGCAGTGAGCAATGTACAGAGAAGAGCTAGGCATTGCCTACATAATAATGGACAAGGTTTTGAACATGTACGATTTACCTCTGCTAAAGGGTGTTTCAATGAGGACGCAATATTTCAAGGTTCTATTAAACATGGTATTTCGTAACAAACAACTGAAATATTTATTGAATTATGGTGTATACACTTTGGAATTATGTATGAAACAACACATCTGGTAAATGGCTGCCACGGCTCCACTGGCACATGCGCACCCTTTTAATAAAATTTGTGGTAACATGTTTGATCACATGTGGATTACCCCGCCTGGCCTCGTCCTCAAAGAAAAACGGTCCAATAATTCCTCCAGACCATAGTGCACACCAAACAGTGACACGTTTTGGATGCATAGCTTTCTCATGAATTATCCTTGGATTCTCTGTGCCCCAAATGCGGCAGTTTTGTCTATTGAAGAAGCCATCGAGATGAAAATGGGCATCATCGCTAAAACCGTATGCTATGCTATCGTAGCCTTACTATTTATGAGAGTGCATTAATTACGTATGTAATGAAAATACCGGGTTTACTATTAAAAGTTTAATTTATTGCTTTCACACTAATTTACAACTTATTTATTAATTCATGATCATGTCGACTGGACTATCGCATCTCGCGCTGTTGTTGACTAATAGTGGACCCTGTCCCTCTAGCCTTCATCGAAGTTGTCTAGATGGCGGTCGATATTTCCAGATGCAAATCAAATCTTCTCGATGGGTGGTCGCGTAACTGGTTGCCTAAGCGTCGATGTGACGAAGAAGTCTCATCGTGGCTCAGAGTTCCAGTTATGAGGGCGTTATACATATACCTCACGATCTCGTAGACTTCCAATACAATCTATATTTTAGCTTTTAGTTTTTGATAAATTCACTAATTTTCTTATTTCATCGAGCATTCGAGAAAACCACATTCAGCAATTTCGTAAATTAATGCCTTTTCGACATCTATGTATACATATATTCCAAGATGTGAAATTGTGGTGAAATGCAATTTCAGCGGAAATGAGGAGATGAATAATAAGGAAACCGAACAGGCACTCTGGCATCTGCTTAGCTAGGAATCAAAGAGCACGATGAATGCGAGATAATTAAAAGAATTTTCGTCGATGTCGATTTTGGATGAAAACGAACAGAAATAATTGAATCAAGGGTCTTGCAAGGGTCGATGCCGCGGCAGAAAATAATTGGATGATTTTTTTTCTTATTTCTGGAATTAGGAATGGGCAAAGTTACGCAGCAGCAGACGGTGGTAATTGAAAAATAATATGCCCCCTGGGAATGCGAAAAACTTGGGTGGTAATGTGGGCTAAATTAAGAAAGGAAATTACTCAGAAAACCTCCAAATTAAACGAGGATATCATATTTCATCATAAATATAAATTACAAATTTTCCGTCAAGAAATGAATACTAACATGCAGTTATTTGTAGATAAGAAGATACCTATAGAGTATTTCCCTAACACGTGACAAAAAGCGAGGAGGATTCTTTGGACTAACCTAAGGCTATTTTGTCCTATCGCTCAAAAAAACTTTTGTTTGGGCAAGCCGCAGCTGCATCCTTGGCCTCGTCACTCGGGTTGCTAGGGAACGTGGTGATTCTCTCTCGAGGACCGTAATATTTGGATTTCTTTGTATAGAGCGAATTATAAAGAGTACAAAAGTATTCAATAAACTTCTGATTATAGTAAAAAATACATGTGCAGATGATCTTGATCATTTTTGATAAAAATTTTAGTACATAGAGTATATCTCACTTTTGATGTTAGTATATTTATACGCACCCAGCCTCGGTAATCCTACGCACTTATTAGCCATATTTCACACATCATAAGTTTAACATATTGTTTGCCGATAAATCTTGAATGATAGAGAAATCTTTTCAATATGCATCTCCTTCTGCTATCTGGGCACTGCCGCATCTGACAATATGGGAAAAGGCAACGTTGTCAAACGGACGATAACTACCGGAAGGGCAGGGAAAGGATGTTTATGGGCTAATTGAATCGGCCTGATTGACTGACTTGATCAGTTTAATTTTTATATTGTACATATTCGTATATAATTTTCCTGTCAAAGGGTTTAACTTATGGTGAAATTAGTCCTTTACGAACTGATGACGGCGTTGCGAGGGACTGCGGAGTCAACCTACTTGACGCCATATTTTGAGCTACGAAGCTTGTTGGATAGATCAAGTAGGGCCTTACTTATGGTGTACTGGATATCAGGGCTTGAACATCTTAGGTTATTCCGTATCAGGCCATCCAGGGACTGCGGAGTCAACCTACTTGACGCCATATTTTGAGCTACGAAGCTTGTTGGATAGATCAAGTAGGACCTTACTTATGGTGTACTGGATATCAGGGCTTGAAGATCTTAGGTTATTCCGTATCAGGCCATCGAGTGTTTTTAGTTTACACATTCCAGTGGAAAATCGCTGGATGTAGTTTTTATGAGTTCGAGGTCTTCAAGACTGGAGCCTTGTATGTATAATACATGCACGAATTCATTTTGAACAGTATTTGTGGATCTGCATATGATTTTTACAACAAAACCTGTAATTCCGAACTTTTTTGTTTACTCTATCTTTGGAAACGAAGCATCCAGTCTCACACAAAAGCACCCCTTACATTTTTATACCATGTTTTGGAAAGAAATATAGAAGAAACATGCATATGAAAATATAAAATAACGTGTACTGATCCTATCATAACGAAGGAAACGTATTGGGAAATATATTTAATTCCCTGTAGTGTTCCAACTTTTTCTTTGGGAAAAATCCTATCAAGGGGCAGTATCCCAGTCACGTATTCTAATTTTCTCGTTGACGACGGTGCCCAGTATGAATATAAAATGGGCAGCGCTGTGATAAAACTCATTTCCAGTTTTTACAGCGTATCTACTGTGTCGTACAGAGAATGTGATTATACGGGTACGAGTAGTAGGATTACACTAATGAGATTTTACAAAAACAACATATATCAACTCATTATTTTATATTTTTTCCATCGTAAAATTTTGCTAGTCGCTCCGAGCTTGTTAAAAAGCTACTTTGAGTGCTTCCTTTAACATATAACACATGGGACACAAACTGCAAAAAAAAAACCAAGCGAGTAAATAATTGTAAGCTAATGGGTCCAAAGATGGCATTACCTGCCACGGACCAGTAATTCTATGTTGCATTGTACAAATATTAGAAATTATAAGTGTAGCAGAATTATAGATTCAAGTTTTAAAATCAATTGATATTTATATTTGTACTTATTTATGAATGTACAATCTTCCCATAGAATATATCCACATTTTCTTGAGGTGATTTCCGAAGCAACGATTTTTTAGATTATAAAAAAGTTTCTATAAACATAGGTCCTACAGCATTACATTTCCAAGACATGAAGTTGTACGCCGCAGGTACTGATGAGACTAAATATGGACAAAACATAGACATTGTTCAAGTAACGCCATGGTGTCAAACTTGGTAAGACTACTTAGCGAATATCGCAAATACTTCTTTTCTTACTTTAAAATGAAAGATTAGGATGTAACTTTTACGTAAATATGATTTTTTTAAAGGAACCCTCTGCTTGCTATTATTTAGTGATTGGCAACAGCTACTTTTTCAATTATTTCTCATATATATCTCATTTAATTTGGTAGGAAAAACAATTACCGAAGTAATTTTGTGAAGTGCATAAGGCATTCTTCAAAAAAGTGTCTAGCTAACGCGAT
The DNA here is from genome assembly GCA_963669975.1 of Acanthoscelides obtectus. Lineage (NCBI taxonomy): Eukaryota > Metazoa > Arthropoda > Insecta > Coleoptera > Chrysomelidae > Acanthoscelides > Acanthoscelides obtectus. The sequence continues at coordinate 33,253,179 of CAVLJG010000010.1, forward strand.
CGTAGGGCACGAGTTGGATTTAGTACAGTAAAACCTGCCAGCCACACCTCCAAATCGCATTCTCATGACAATCCTGTGCCGATAGCACATTTTTACGCTAGTATATAAGTAAGAATTTGAAAAACCAAATTGAGGTATATTATTATCCATGATTTGGCAACATCGCAACTAGATGGAGAGAGTATGATAGTGATGGTGGCGTAGTGATGGAATATTTATCTGAAATAAAAGAAATGACTACTTAACAAAGATCTATTTTCATCATTAAAATAACGCAAAATTGTATTATTGCGATGAACAGTGAAACAGTAATTTACAGTGTATGATATATTCATATAATTTTGAGCAAGATTTTGTGTAAACAAGAAAAAACTGATAAAAGTATTATTCTATACCACAATATTACCACTCAAAATGCATCTTTGAAGTTCTGTAAAATAGCAAGCAGAGAATTCCTTAAAGAAAAAATTGATATTTTCGTGCAAGTTACATCCTAATCTTTCATTTTAAAATAAGAAATGAAATATTTGCGATATGAGAAATGACTACTTAACAAAGATCTATTTTCATCATTAAAATAACGCAAAATTGTATTATTGCGATGAACAGTGAAACAGTAATTTACAGTGTATGATATATTCATATAATTTTGAGCAAGATTTTGTGTAAACAAGAAAAAACTGATAAAAGTATTATTCTATACCACAATATTACCACTCAAAATGCATCTTTGAAGTTCTGTAAAATAGCAAGCAGAGAATTCCTTAAAGAAAAAATTGATATTTTCGTGCAAGTTACATCCTAATCTTTCATTTTAAAATAAGAAATGAAATATTTGCGATATGCCCTAAAGTATAGTTCAGCCTCAAACTTCACTAACTTCAGCCTACTTTCAACGTAGAATGGCCTGAAAATGTTTACGGATTTTACCTCAATGATCCAAACCTAATGAGGGATAGAAAATAATGTTCTTTTTTCTTCTGTAGGGATCGAAATTTCTCAATTTCAACGCTATTGGTGTAGTCTCAGGCTGAAATTTTTTGTATATATCTATTGACCGTACAGAATATCAAGTACTTAAATATGTTTATATACTTCGAAGATATATTTTTTCCGATTTCAAAATTATAACTTCAATATCCCGTTTCTTGGTGAAGCGACGTTTTGAGACTTTTCGTGTCATCTTTAATCTACTTTCTGACCTAGAGATATTGCCACGATTTAGTAAATCACCCTGTAAACGCATGTTTGATTTTGGAGACACTGGAAAACCAACAAGAAAACACACCTTTGGCACTTTGTTTCAGAGGTGCTAGACAACAACCATCATGTTAGAGAATCTTGTTTTGTTGAAGAGCTATTCGATGTAGCCATTTAAAAAATGTATTTCTTCACATGAATCCGAAGGTTGCTTCCATATTCTAGAGCACCCTGTAGAAGTATAAATTGTGTCTTAGCAACACTATTAATCATTGTCCTAGCTCATTGATTCCCAAAGTGGTCTATATCGACCCCTAGGGGTCTATGACAACCTGCAAGGGGTCTAAGTCAGCGAAAAAAAATTTGGGGGTCCATGAAATGAATATGGGGGTCCACGATAGTGGATCTCAACACATACACTGATAGTACCTATTTACTTACATCATACTATCTTATAATATCAAAACATATACATTATTTATAAAAGTATCTATGAAGTAAAAAATTTATTATATATGTTTATAAAATTGTGTAAGTTGTAGGATGTTGGTATTCGCTTTGTGCTCGCAATACATTTTGAAGTTGTAAAAACCTGAGAGTCGCAGTCTCAGAGCTTCGCTATCTTGCACTGACTTGTCCAATTCGTCACTCTATAAATACGAATGTGGGACAAATACGTTTATTCGTTTCCTGAATCTTGAAAAGGAAAGTGCTAAGAAAATATTTTAAAAAATATAAACAGATAGTATATCACACAAATTATAGTGAGTCAGTGTTATTTTGTTTGAGAGTGCTGGAGAAAAGTAAGTACATTATTTTTTATTGAACTTTAGTTTTGTACTCGTAGTTAGCAAAGATAGATAAATTACGTCAATCATGACTTTAGTTATTAGTAGTTAAATATTCAATCATGCAAAATTACACGAGTACTCCTCAATAGTTTCTTTTTGAAAGTTTTAGCAATCGGTAATATAATTACAGTGCAATCTCCGTAATTCGAGCTAATTGTTGCAAGAAGATGTTCGAATTTTAGAATGTTTTCGGAAAAATATTTTGAATATACAGCTGCTGGATTTTCTGTCTTATTTAAATAATTTAATTTTGCCCACAGATGACTGATGCCATGTCCGAATCTAAAAATAGATGTTGACAGTACAGTGTTGATTATTTGAAATTTGGCTTCATTCCATCATTGCCGGACAAGCAATCGCCTATGTGCCTTTTATGCAACAAAGTTTTGGGCAATGACGCTATGAAACCATCTAAACTGCAAGATCATCTGAGAAGATGCCACCCTGATAAAACAGAGAAAGATTTGAAATACCTTCAAACACTCAAAGATAAATTTCAGAAGAGACCTACACTGGACAGAATGTTCGCTTCGACGTCACAAAGAATTGATGATGGTTTGCGGGCGTCTTACAATATCTCATTACTTATAGCAAAATCCGGAAAACCGCATACTATCGGAGAGAAGTTAATTTTGCGAGCCGTTGAAGAGGTTTTAAAAACTGTTTTACACAAACCTGCACCTGATATCATTAAAAGAATTCCCTTAAGCAACAATACTGTTGAAAAACGTATTGATGAAATGAATTCTGATATTGAAAGCTTCTTATGTAATTATTTGCAAACGAGCCATTTCTCTATACAACTGGACGAGTCAACTTTACCTGATAATGCAGCATTATTATTGGTATATGTTCGTTTTATTATGAATCAAGAAATCTACGAAGAACTGCTCTTCGCAAGAACTTTGATAACCGACACTAAAGGTGAATCAATATTTCATGTTTTGAAGGATTACTTCATTGAAAAAGTAATTCCTTTATCAAATATAATATCAGTAGCTACAGATGGAGCACCTGCCATGGTTGGACGTTATCGTGGATTTATAAGCTATTTAAAACAAAATGTGTCAGGGGGTGTTAGCAATACATTGCGTCATCCATCGACAACATTTGGTTGCTAAAAATTTGAGTGTTAGATTGCATGAATCACTTCATTTAGTCATTGATGCAGTAAACCGAATCCGAAGCAACGCGTTGAATACGCGGTTATTTGCGCAGTTGTGTGAAGAAAATGACGAACACTTTCATCAATTACTCACTCCTTCACACTAAAGTACGCTGGCTGTCGAAAGGCTTATGTTTGACAAGATTTTTTGCACTTTTTGAGACTATTTTAGAATTTCTGGATACTAAAGATAAAATTTTAAAAGAAAATTTAATGAAGAGGAAAATAGACATCGCCTATTTAACAGATTTGTTTACAAAATTTAATATGGTTAATCTGCAATTACAAGGCGACAGTTTAAATTTGATTAAAACAAAGTCCATCTTATCAGCGTTTCTTGCCAGAGTTAAACTGATGAAGCAAAATATTGGACGGGGCGAATTTTCTCAGTTCCCCAATTTGTCACAGACAAGCTGCCAGGAAGACGACGTTTCAACTTACGTTCAACATTTAAATGCCCTCTATTCAGATTTTGAATCTAGGTTTGAGGATATTTTGACTATGGTAATACCGTGGATAATTAATCCATATGGTGACATAGAAGAAACGAATGTCATAATACAAGAGGAACTGACTGAACTAAGTACAAACGAAGAACTTAAGGTTAGGTTTAAAAACGGATATCAGCAATTCTGGCTGCAAAACAACATACCCGTTACTTATCCCGTATTATGGAATATAGCGAGGAAATTTTTAATTTCCTTTCCATCGTCATACCTAGTGGAAAGGGGGTTCAGCGCTGTTACCAATCTCCTAACGAAAAACAGAAACAGACTGGACATCATTAGCCGAGGAGATTTAAGATTAACCCTTACAAAATTGACGCCAAATGTTGATAATTTATTATTAAAGCATCAGGTTCATCCTTCTCACTAAAAATATTGACTTATTGCTTATGTTTTTTTATTTAAAGTTTATTTTATGTTTATTGGTGTCTGACCAATAAAAGCCCGCATTGGGAATAAGTGCCCGCATTGATTTTTTTAAAGAAGCCCCCTTTAAAGAAAATATTTTTTTTTAATTATTCTGAAAATTCAAGGATAGGTACACACTAAAATTCGTTAATTTTTTGCCTATTTTTAGATAACTTAAACGTATAAGAAGCGGAATTTAATCAAACTAACAGTGACATTATTGTAGAACATACGTTTATGTTATAATTAATAAACGAACTCGCTTATTGTACTATTTTAAGTAAAACACTTTTTTTTATTATTTTTCACTTTTTTTTTATTTCATCCCTCTTATTTTTTTTTCAATGCGGACACTTATTCCCAATGCGGGCACTTATTGGTCAGTCACCTGTTTATTTAATGTTACGTATGTTTTACATAACATAATAAGTTTGGGGAACTCTGTACCTAACTATTCAAATATACCAGTTCTTCACTATTCATCTATTATACCTCCAAATGTTCGAGTTAAAAGCAGGCTCATTCCGCAAAAGATCAGATTTTACGCAAATGTCTTGCCAATACAATAAACCTGTCATTCAGAGATGCTTTTCGCTATAATCCTCTTTTATTCTTTTCGCAAGTTGTCCTTACAACACAAACAGGGCCCTAAAACGCTAAAACCGAAAATGTCTACAATGGCAGGCTTAACGGTGTATGCAAATGTTCCTCCACTCTCCCTCTCTCTTTCATCTTATCTCTGAATAGACGCGATGTTCTTGGCCCATCCAAATAACGGCCTATAAACTTCGAGGAGCCAGTGGCGTCAGTATTGAGCTAAAAGCGGATAGTCGCCAATTAGTGAACCTGTATTTCAGTTTTCGTCGAACGACAAAATATTATACAATCCATATGATTTTTTATTGCATTACGACAATATATTCACCAATTCTATCTTTGATAATTGTCATATGATGTGACGCAGGAATAATCTCGTCAGTCACTATTTATTTACAACTACCGATTCAACATATTTATTGAAACGCGACAAAATCTTGAATAGGTTATAGTAGTTCATAAGAAAATAAACTTCCAAATGATGTTATAGAGAACTAGGAGTATAACTTGGTGAAAAATATCTGATTTTTTTTACACCGAGCAGCCGCGCAGGCAGAAGCTTAAATGCCAGTGCACCGCGGCTGCTATCAGGAGCTTAAAGAAACCTTGTTAATCCGATTTTTGAAATACCTAAGATTTATGGAAATTCCAAAAGCCTCCTCATGTAGATTGTTCCGATAGTCTCGATGCCCTAGGGACAAAGGAGCGGTTGTATCGTCCAGTTCTAGATATACGGAGTTCAATATGGTCAGGATGGGAGGCCGAAGTCAGGCGGGTCTGTCTGGAAGGCACACAAACGGAGGCATCGTGGAGTAGAGCTCCGAGAAGCAAAGCCCGTTGGCGCAGAGGTAGAAGAGACCTAGATCGCTGATGGCTCCGCTGCACATCTCGTGAGTCCAATTGCAGCAAACAAGTCCGGACCAGAAGCTTTGTTGATGACAAAAGCACCAGTCTTACGGTCTTGGCAACCACCTTCGCCTCAACTTACTGCACTTTGATATTGTAAAAATGACAAAAACTGCCAAAAATACAAGCTATAATTCTGAGACATTAGGAAAAAGTTAAAGCATTGATAGTGATCAGCATAAAAAATTTCAGTAGTTTCTGACAATTTCTATAAATAATGCAGTTTTTTTAGTTTGAAAAATACATTTTCTTTACGAGCTGTATAGCAAACGGAACATGAATATTACGGTCTCATTTTTTTGTTAACTACAGTTATTCTATTATACAGGGTGACTCTGAAGTTGAGTCATTATTTTTAGATAATGATTGTAGAAGGAAGATAAACCAAAATATGTGTGTAAAAATAAAAAAAAAACCCGACAAGTATTTCAGTGCGGACCTGTATTTGATCGTGCGGTCTTGGAGCACCGGCATGTCCTCCCCTGTGAGGTCTTAAGTCACCTGATTCACGAGCCCTTTGTACTACATTAACAAAGGCACGAGAGGGGGTTGGTTGCACTCGATTGGGAAACCGATCAGCATAAATCCGTGATGCCGCGGCAGCATTTTGTAAAGACTCCCCCCCATAAATAAGAATCATGTCCACAAGTTCAGCATTTTCGTAAACATGTGCCATTTTTTATTTCGTTTGAGCCACGCAACAAGCACCACTATTCACTCACGCGTTACCGACTGACACATTGACTGAATACAACTAAAAACATCGAGATAAGCGTTTCAAATTCTTTCGCTTTTTTGTTTCCGATGCGATGAACCGATAAGGCTGATTATATCCGTTGTTGCCAAACACGAGCACATAATATTATTATTGAGACAGGGCGGTACTCGAACTTCTAAAGGGCTATAACTTTGTTATTTTAATTTTACCAGAAAAATGTTAAAGGAAAAAACATTTTTGATCAGATCTACTCACTGTTAAAATAAATGACTCAACTTCGAAGTCACCCTGTATACACGGTGGCGCATCAAAATCGAAACAGGCGCATTTACTGGCAGCTCAGTTTTTTTTTTTGGAAAACCGCTGAGACCCGTCGATTTTGTTTTCGAGGGGGACACAAGTTTGGCAAAAAATTACGTTAGCACGTGCAGCCCCCTAAGCGGGGGTGACACCAACCCTAAAATCTTAAATGGAAAGAGGGGTCGAGTGATACCTTATTTTAAAGGTCTTTCAATTCCCTTTATAATGATATAAAATTAATGTACTTCAGTTCAGTAGTTTTGAAGATTTATTGATTTAAAGCTTGAATAAAACTAATACATCATCATTAGTGGAGATCAATCCATTTGGCAGCAAAGTAATTTAAAAATGAAGAATGAACTGACCCGTTAGACAAGTAAATGTTGAAAATGGCCATCATGACTCTCCATGCAATAATAAAGATTTTGGTCAAAACGTTGCCGCACATTTTGCAATATTTGAGGAGTAATTTGAAGGCACACAATTCTTTATCGCAGGTCTTCTAATTATGTTGGCTGAGTACTATAGATTTTGCTTTTTAAATGACCCCACATAAAGAAATCCAAAGGTGATAAATCTGGCGATCTTGGGGGCCATTCAATGGCACCTCTTCTACCAATCCATCGATCTGGAAACGTCTGATCTAAATATTGTCGAACATGTAATGCGTAATGTGGTGGGCACCAACCTGTTGGAACATCAGCCTATTCGCAATGTACCGCCGATCATTCTGATTTTCAATTATGGCTGTTAATGCAGGATCTATGGCGTCTTTCAGTAATTCCAAATACATTTTATATATTATTTATTTCAACTTTGTTGTTACAAAAAATTGCCCAACAGATTTTTTAGACTTCTAAAAAGGGGCATTTCCGTTGACTCTCAATTCCGTAGTAAAATCCGTTTCAAGAAGTTTCCAGCACTACAATGAATACCAGCCAACTCATTTAATCGATACTTGGCCCTCTTCTACTGATATATTAGTAGTGACTTTGTTCCTCTCAAATTTCCTCCGTCGAACTGTCCCTGTCGTTTCTTTGGATTTTTAAGCATTTCTTGCGCTCTTGACTTCCCACGCTACTGGCCAAGTATTGTAATCGCGAAAATTCAATATCACGAAGTGGCATAAGTCAGTTTCTGATACCTTCAGAGTTATAGAAAAATAATATTAGACTTGTCCCATTTTAATAGAAAATTAAATTTCACGAGGAAGCTTAACTCAAGTTACTCCAATTTGTAAAATTATGAAATATACAGGACATTTTACAGCGTAAGTAAGATAGCCGACACAGCTAAAAAAAACTACAAAAAAAGAATGGTCTCGAAGGCAAAACAGCCGCAAATATATATATATGTATATATATATACAGGGTTATCCAAATTAAGTGTCCACCATTAGTAACTTTGTTATTAGTGAAAATACAAAGTTGTTTGAATTAGCAAACTAGTAGCATTTTTAACGCTGGTAAAAATGAGAAATAAAAAAAAAACAATTGAGAGTCGTTATTTTGATTTTTTTCAGTAAAATAACATTTTTTTAAATGGAAACCCCTGTATATTATATTTTTTTCTGTTAAAGCATCAAATTTTAAACAAAAAAGTTCATAATGACTTTTCCGCTAAAGTCAAAAATAAAGTCAAAATAACGATAAATATTTTTAATTATTTGCAGTATTATAATATTAAGACGGCTATGAAAACAACATGGCGTTCGCGATTTGACAGCATTAAGATAAGCGACAAATTGTTAAACTGGACATACTCGCAACTAGAAGGCTTTGGAAAACAATGATAAAATCAAATAATGTCAAACATTAGTGTAAATACTTGTTTATAAGCTTTATTGTATCATTAATTTAAAGAAAAATGTTCTCCCATGAAGAAAAGTGTGATATGTTAGAATGCTATTTAGTGTGCAGAAAATCCTACAGTGAATTATATCCCGCTCGCATTCAACCGTATGAACGATATTTTCTGAGACTTTATCGAAAATTTAGGGGCAACGAAAATGTTTTTGCTAAAACAAGGGCAAAAAAAGAATTCATAATAAGCGAGGCCACGGAAATTGCAGTTATTGGATATTTTGAAGCTTATCGTGAGAATTCAATAGCAGATATTCTCAAGGACTCTAATTTCAGTTATGGTACTGTTCAAAGGATTTTAAAAAAATACAAATTTATTCCGTATAAGTACCGACCAGTTCAAACGCTTTTGGCAGGGGATCCAGAGAGAAGACTTGTTTTTTGCCATTGGTATCTTAGCTTCTGTCGCCAAAATGTAAATAACTTTCGTTACCTTTTATGGACAGATGAATCAAATTTTTCAAATTCTGGAATGTTTAATAGAAAAAACCACCATTATTGGTCAAGAGAAAATCTTTTGTTAGTACATCCAAGAGGCCCACAAGTCCGTTTCAGTTTCAACGTTTGGTGCGGTATAATTGGTTCAAAAATTGTTGGCCCGTTCTTTTATGAGGGAACCCTAACTGGTGAAAGATATGTGGAATTTATGTCAGAAATTCTGACTAATTTCTTAGACGAATTGGATCTTATAAGTAGACATCATCTGCATTTTCAGCAAGATGGCGCACCTGCCCACAACTCCAGAGGTACTTATCATTTTCTAAGTACTACTTTTAATGATCAGTAGATAGGAACAAATGGCCCAATACAGTGGCCTCCCAGATCACCAGATCTAAACCCACTTGATTACTTCTTGTGGGGTTACTTAAAGAACCAAATTTACAAGCGAAGGTACGATAACCTTGACGCGTTAAAGACTGCAGTTAGGGAAAAGATAACCCAGATAGATGGTAGGACCATACTTAAGACAGTTCGAGCAGTTGAAAAACGTGCCCAAAAATGTATTGAAGAACAAGGTGGTGTTTTTGAGCATCTTCTTGTTATTGTATTTTGTAAGATTATAAGTTGATGTTGAAAATAAAGTTTGTCGATACAATTTAATTGTTTCAGATTGGAGGTCATAACTTCAACAATTTGTAACCTAGGAGAAAAGTTATTGTAAGCTTTTTTGTTTAAAATTTGATGCTTTAACAGAAAAAAATATAATATACAGGGGTTTCCATTTAAAAAAATGTTATTTTACTGAAAAAATCAAAATAACGACTATCAATTGTTTTTTTTTATTTCTCATTTTTACCAGCGTTAAAAATGCTACTAGTTTGCTAATTCAAACAACTTTGTATTTTCACTAATAACAAAGTTACTAATGGTGGACACTTAATTTGGATTACCCTGTATATATAACGTATATATCATTGAAGGAGATGCTTTTATATGCTGTAGCTAAAACTTCGAATATAGAATAGATATATCTCATCATACTATTTTGAGTCATTTCATGGTCAAAATGAAGGAGATTCTGCCCACAGTGCAACAACCACAGCTTTGTCCAGAGTAGGTGAAATTTTTATACCTGCCCAACTTCCTCCAGTTATTCGCTTGGCAAGACGTAATCAGCCGCACATTGTGCACGAACTTCAGCACAACGACTTTCAAGATTTTGAAAAATGTCCCAAGAGTTGAGAATTTTGTCTATATGAACCTCAGATTTAGGGGAGACTATAAAATGGCCCGATTTTATGGAAATAAAGGTTAAAAAACATGAGCCGCTAACAATATTTTACAAAACTAGTCACCTGCAACACGAATACAGCTTTTTTTAGATTAAAAAGACAAAGACTTAATTGCAAAGATATTCCCCTCGAAGTTCTGTATACAGAGCCAAGAAAAATTACTCCGAAAAAATATATGGATTTGAAGTCACTGTATGAGGGAGATATACCGGTAGTTCGTTTACCAGAATACCAAAGATTCTATTTAAATCTTCCTCATGAGTAATAGATGAAACACTAATTATTATTTTGTTCATCTTTAACAGATATTATAATATTGTTTTAGTGAATATTTTAAATGATTAATGGCTTAATCGTTGCTCATTTTTGAAAAGCTTGTAAACATGAGCAAACATACCCACAAATTCAATTATGTAGCAATAATACCTTTTTGTCAGCAACAACTCAAGTCTCGTGAAAATATTTAAAACGCTCTCCTGTAAAATTGGAAAAAATGAGATACGCCACTTTGTGTTATGGACGACGAGATGATCTTGATCATTTATGACAATTTTTTCAGAGATAAAAAATTGGAGCATGCGGGTTGTAGAGAGGTGGGGGAGAGAATATATACATTTTTTTGATGGTAGTATATTTATACGCTCTGATCCTCCCAACCAGTAGGACAGGGAAAGAATGTGGACCTGCTTGACTGACTTGATCAGTTCAATTTTTTCTCACTTGACGACCTTTTTTAGACACGTTCTCATAAATCCGAGAAATTGTGCATATATTTCTGTCGCTATCTTGTTAGTTGAAAAATGTCTTTGCAACTGGTGTAACGCCAATGGGAATGTCCCTCTCTTCGGTGTTCTCTCGATTTCTTTTCTTTCCGTATACACAAGGATGTTCTGATTTCACGGATGTTTTAGTCGCTGTGCGCGAGGCCGACACAGCAAACCCTAGCTGTTGGAAGTAATTAAGGAATTGCACTCAAGTTATTCTTCGGGAAAGAGGCAGGCAATTTAAAACGAAAGCATTGAAGTTTCCATCCACATCGGACGAGAATGAATTAATTTCCACGATTGTTTCTCTCCTTAGGCTGTTACGAGTTGTTTAATGGACTGTGAAAGTTTCGTAATCCTCCAAATACTTACCCAAGTCTCGTAACTTGTATATTTTTTATGTATTTTTATGGTTTGGGTAATTAGCTAAGTTGGATCGTTAATAAAATACCTTCAGCGTAATTTATGCTTTTTCGCTTTTTTCTCGTTTTAAAACAACTAAGTAATTAGAGATATATTAGAAAAACTACATACGTTGAACCTTGGGCACGACAATAGTTTATCTGTTCAAGGGAAGGGGGGAGGGTGTCTGATCGAATCTCAACCAATTTCACGAGGAGGAGAGAGTGAATCCTGCTTCTACGTATTTTTCCCGCAATAAAAAGTGTAAAATTGTGAAAATTGGGTAAAAGTATGTTATCACACAATAAATGTTTGCCATGGTTACGTATTTTGAATAAGTTTGAGATAAAAATAATGAAGCAAATTGTGTCTTTAAAAAAAATCCAACGTATCTACACTAGAAATAGAAATTTTGAAAAACCTCACGTAAGAATATGTACAGGGAGAAGGGGTTCAACCCAATCTCTCGACGTCTCACCAGGGGAGGAGGAGAGTCAGAAAATCGTCAAAAATGTCTCACGAAATTGATAGACGCCTTCTTATCAGCAATAGGATTTTTTATGAAGTGCCGTGATTTTTTCCGACAAGCAGCGTCTTACGATTTTCTCTATAAACTGTTGAAGCTTGGTTTAAGCACCTTTGAGGACTTCAAACAGATATGAATCACTTCACTCATTACCAGACAAACAACCCACGCATCTGAATCAGCATATCTATCTGAGAGAAGAGAGAAAATTTTATGAGCCCATTTAGCCATGCTTGTAATGCGAAATTCAACAGCCTGGAGGAAAATCGTTGAAATGAGGAGTAGAACTGATAGAAAATTATTCTTGTGATCGTTTTGTATCTAAACTTAAAACACTAGTAAAATAATAATTCCACGACCAATAATACTGCTGAAGCCAGTATGTATGTAAAAAATCTCTCGGAAAAATTTGTGAATGTTTTAAGTTCAGACACAATTACGATTGCGTGTAAAAGTGAAAATACAATCAGACATTTTTTTTCACAAAACTCAAAGACAAGATTCCAACATAACAATCGAATTGTGTATATGAAATTTCCTCAAAAACTGTAATAAAGTGTATATATGTTAGTCTAATCATATTAGATGATGAAATAATTGTAAAGTCTGGCCTTATTGCTGCAAGTTGTTCAAGGAGGTATTCAAAACATGGACGCATAAAATGGGTACACCAATTTTTGTGGGAAATCCTTTTATTTGACAACAAAGAATGAGAAAACGTGTTTTTTGGGATTCAATCGAAAGTGTTGGCAGGATCGAAAAAACTCTTCATATAAGATTTTTAGGTATTTATGAGATCTACAAAATGAGACCACACGTAATAAGACCCGATTAATAGCTAAAAAGTTATGGCCAAAAGCCGAGGCAAACTGTAGGTTTTGGCACTTGTTGGTAATGCGACGATGGTTTCTAGCAGATAATTGAAATTCTTCATATTTGTAGGTTTGGTACTTCTAAATAACCACAACAAAATTGGAGTAAATTTGTCAAGTAATTTTCAAATAAAAAGTTTTCCCACAAAAATTGAATACTCCTTTGAACAACTTGCACCAATAAAACCAGACTTTACAATTCTTTCGGGGAAATATGCTAATATGATTGAACTATAGGGTCAACAGGAAGGTACTAAAATAAAATAATATCAGAGCACAAAAGAGCTTGTAAGAATTTCTAAATAAAAGAGGAACAAAACCAACTAGTCGAACAAATGTATTCAGAATTTTGATTCTTGCTGGGTCCTATGTAGCAATGATAATTATAAAAAAAGCATTCTCCAGAAAATGTGGGAAATCAAAAAGCACAATAATACAGAAAGCAAACGAGCAGATTTAAGAATGATGTTCTATAGCATCACTAATTTCACGAAGACAAAAAATAACCACCACCACATAATATTTATCAACAAAAAGGCAAAACATCAAATAGAATAAAAAATTGCACAGATTCTTAGTATTTAGAAAATACCCCTCACATTTTCATGAATCTGTGTCTAGCTCAGAATACTATTTCGTTTGTTATATTGATCAGTTGCAGTCTAAATGATAAATGATAGAGATAGATATGTTGGATAACCCTTTGACCACCACAGTAAAAAAAAATTTTTCTAACACGGAAAGAACTTTTTATGCGTTTTTTAAATATCCAGTTAATTGTTTTATCTTTGTTTAATTTTTTGTGTGCACAATATGTTGGGAGTTGCTATAGTATTGATGAAATTCGGAGTTGAGTTTAAACAGCTCATTTTATATAATGTCTTAATCAAAATAATTATCTTTTACTTCGATTTTATTATTTAAATTGGTAATTAATGTGTTTTAACTTTTTTTTGTACACCCTGAAGATGGAAATACATTTTTCCGAAACGTCGGTAACTTTATAACAGGAAAGACCCCAAATCCCAGGAAACTGATAACTGCGTTGGCGTGGTTCTATTGCTTTCCGTCGCTACTAGTTGCCAGGTCAGGGAGTTGCTATATGTGTTCTTTCTTTCCTTATCAGAGACAGATACGTTTGCAATGCCAAAGCTAATTTGCGAAAACATAAAAATTGAAGAAAAGTACTCGCTAATCATTTGCTAAGAAATGTTTGTTTACCTCTTTCTAAATTTGTAGCATTTGAATTGAAAGATCGTGGCAGTCAACCACATTCTGAGTACACTCGCGGAGTATCAATATGATCCTGAAGATGCCCATATCAAGTTTACGTTATTGCTCTACCAATCTGGCAATTTCGGTTTTTCAAATGCAGTTTCTTTATAAACTAGATTAACCTAGACACAAGTGTCGCCTGATTTGGAGAGTCGTCTTAGTACAATATTCGTTTTGTCGTAGGAGGGGATTGCGGGAGGGGAGGTGAAAGCTTTGGTATATATGTTATTAAAAAAACATGCTTATTATTGCCTGATCTATACACTGTGTAAAGGAATGTCCCAACCTTGAGGACACCCTTTATGTCATTAGGACTGTTTGTTTAAGGATTCTGATGGCGTCAACGAATTCAGACTAGGTAGAAGGAACACGTATTCGATTTGTTTGTTGAGTGAATTGTTTAGGTAGTAGTCAGGATGCAAGTTCATACTCCAAGTCGATCAGGCTTAAGTTTGACAGTTCTTGACATTTCACATTAAAATCGTGCTTTCCTGTGAAAACATAAAATTGCGTGGGTTCCATACAATCCTAGTGTTCCAGACAGTTGATGATAATGGTGGCGATTTGTGTTGATTGCTAAGGGCAGTGCAAGCTGAATAAGAGCCAATATTTTTATCGATAGGTTTTAAGGTGTTATATATTGTAGTCATCGGTGTTGTACCTCAACATTGGGCTTTCATTGAGATAATTTTGATTTAGTTTCATTTCACTTCTTGTTTCATTGAGCATTCAGTTCCAATCTAAGGTTTGTCAACAGAATTTTATACCTAACAAAAACAGTGAAAAATGTTGAAGACAAATCAAATGTTTTGATGCATACTGAAAAGGGCCTTTTTTTAGTAGTAGGCTGTGGAATGACTCCATTTAATAGCAGTAATTGCAGAAAAGTGTTGATCAATGAACGCATTTATTTTCATTGCATTTTAAGTTTTTATCAATGTAAATTTAGAAATAATTCTTTATATTTTCACAGTAAGATAACTCTGTTTTACTGTACCAAGCAACTACAATACTTCCTCTATGAAATAAGCACCAACCGTCAATCGTTGGACTTCCCAGAGCAGTAGAATAAATTTTCATAAAAATTATGTTTTTCGAAAAAAAAAAAATAAATAGAATAAAAACAAAAATCCCAGATATTTGGATAAATAGTAGGTACATTGTCAGATTTTTAGTGGTTTCGCTGCAATAACTTTAAAATTCTTTGCCCGATTTTGGTCTTCAAAAATTCAATGTGTGACCGTTTCTGGGCTAAAAAATGACGTCAAGTAGGTTGACTGCACTTTCCACGCAACGCCCTTATCACTATATAGAGGAATATTTTCAGCACAAACTAGACTCTTTGAGAAAAAAGGCAGTCAAACAGGTCCATACAATTAGTCTATAGAGACATACTTTCCCTACCCGATAGGTAGTGCATCTGGAAACGTCGCCTGTTCCCGATACCTCACTCGGGTAGACGTGGCACCGTGGGCGTGGTAGTGCGTCCAGAGCCTAGAAAACACTATGCTGTTGCGCGGCAGAGATACGTGAGATTTCTTGTTTTAGATTTTTTCAACTACCTGTTTGTTTGCATTTTTTCGTCAAAAAATGCATTTTATTGTGCATTTATTCTTCAATCGGAAATAATAATAATAATAATAATAATAATAATAATAATAATAATAATAATCCGGCTTTATTTATACAAAGTATAAAAAGGCGAAGTGTCGCTAAAAAGCGTTTTTCAACTTAACCCAACAAATATTGATGTATATTTTCTAATCCCAATGAAAACAAGAGTTAAAAAAAACCTATAACGAGTCCTTATTCATGGCCATGGTCTACTTGCTGGGCAATGGAATCAGAGATAAAATTCTTCAATCTTTTTTTGAAATACTTTATAGAGTAGTGAGTGAACTCGGTAGGCAACGCGATGTATAGCTTGATAGCAGTATATACGTACGACCTTTTAAATAGAGATGTTGAATGTCTCGGGATAACCAAAATATGCTTATTTTTTGTGTTCAGTTGATTAACATCTGAGTATCTGATAAATTTGGTTGATAGATATGGAGGGGCTTGTGTTGTGATTACCTTATGGGTCAAGGTCAATACATGCATTTTTTGTAGCTCTTCTATTTTTTGAACACCCAGCTCACGATATTTATGTGACACTGTCTCAAATTTTCTCACTCCACAAGCAAATCTGAGACACGCATTTTGAATAGTCTGAAGTCTCCTTATCTCAATCGATCTTAGTGCAGGCCCATAAATACAGACACAGTAGTGAATTCTAGACCATATTAAGGTTTCGCACAACTTCAGCTTGAGACCAGTATTTATACTTTTCCTACGAGGAAATAATTGCTTCAAGACACCGAATGATGTTCGGCACAGTTGACTAACGTGTTTTTCAAACCTCAAATCAGAATCAATCCAGAGTCCTAAATTCTTGCACTCATTTTTTATAGGGATCGGTTGATCTAAAATGCGCAATGATAGTAATGGTTTTGCCTGACTTTTTTTGATTTTTGGTCCAAATATAACTGCGGATGATTTTAACGGGTTAATTTTCAGATTATGGGCACAAGATACGTTAAATTTATTAAATCATTATTAATCAAATGTTCGGCATTTTTTAAATCTTTAATATCGAAGCCAAAGTACAATTGAGTGTCGTCAGCATAGTGATGAATACTGCAGTGTTCAACGTACTCGTGGAAGTCAGAAATGTAAATTGAGAACAATAATGGTCCCAGAATGGAACCCTGTGGTACCCCTAGTTTAACTAGTATCTCCTCCGAGATACTTGACCCAATCACAACCATCTGACTCCTGTCAGTGAAATAACTTAACACAAAATTAATTGCAGATTCCGAAAAACCAAAGTATATAAGCTTTTTCACAAGAATAGATGGGGTTCCAGGGTATCAATTTTGTGGAAGCATGAAACAGGTGATTAATTTTATTCTCATCACTTTACTTTTCCAAAAATCTTTGATTTTCTTGAAGCCTCGTCTCGCAGCAAGTTGAGTTTTCAAGAAAAGCAAAGATTTTTCGAAGAGAAAAGGTGATAATAAAATTAATCACCTGTTTCATTCCTCCATAATAGTGGAAT
The DNA here is from genome assembly GCA_963669975.1 of Acanthoscelides obtectus. NCBI lineage: Eukaryota > Metazoa > Arthropoda > Insecta > Coleoptera > Chrysomelidae > Acanthoscelides > Acanthoscelides obtectus. Next base: position 33,270,364 of record CAVLJG010000010.1, read on the forward strand.
TTTCACATACAATTCAGAGCTGTACTAATATTTGTTAACAAGTTTCGATCCACGAAAAAATCCACAATAAAACGAACAAAAAATGCACTTTATGACAAAACAAAATTAAAAACGATGTTTTTTAGTCAGCTCGATACACATCATGAAGTGATCAGATGAAAAGGATTTAGAATACTGCTGCAAACAGGTAGTTGAAAAAAAGCGAAAAAAGGGACGTGCGACCTTAAGGCATGTACCTACAGAGAAACCTGTGATGTGTGAAATATGTTCAAGAGGTTTTACATAATTATCAGCAATATATACACAGATATTTGACAATGGAATATCTATTTATAAAAAGACATAATCTTCATGAAACCAAGAATTATTGGATAGTATTCGATTCTTGGCTGGTTGGAGCATTGCTTCTGGAGTGAACAAATTTCAGAGCAGCAAAAATATATAAACCTCTAACATTCAAAAGATCTTTTTCAATGTAAACGAATCTGCAACTTGACCTACATGGGATACGAAAAATAGTCTTGATAACATAATTTTGCGTAGTTTGTAATATTTTTAAAGTACTAGTGTATGCGGCTCCCCATATACTTATCCCGTAAGTTAGTCAGAGACTCCACAAACGAGTTGTATATTGAGAGAAGACTCTTTCTGCTTAAAATACTCCTAAGAATGAAAAACTTATGAATAATTCTTCTTAATTTCGATGCCAAAAGATCGGCATGACTCTGACATTTTAAATTACTGTCAACAATGATTCTTAAGTATCCAATAACTTCAACTCTTTCGACAGAGTCAGCACTATCATTTATAATTAATGTTCGGTGGTGTAATGGCATGCCTGCTTTGGTTGGAGAAAACGTCACATACTTAGTTTTAGAGATATTAAGTTCAAGTAAATTGTTATCCAACCAGTATTTGACTTTATTTAATGACAACTCGGCATTCCGTATTGTGTTATCCCATGAATGACCAGTGCAAACTAAAACAGTATCGTCTGCATATGATATAATTTTACAGTTGAAATTGCATCGAAGTAGTTCATTTATGTATATGAGGAACTAGCTCAGAACTCCACTACGCACTCCAACACTTTCTAGTTTCTTTAATAGAATTGTATGAGATATTGAATCGAAAACCTTATAAAGATCTAGGAAAACTGCGACAGTCTTATTTTCATCTTGGAAATTTTCAAGCACTTGTCCTATAAGTTCTTGTAGAGATCGCTCTGTATTGCAATTTTTGCGGAACCCAAATTGAAAGTTCGATAGTGTGCGTATAGAATTACCAATGGTGGGAGCGTATAAATATACCTGGATTAAAAAATTGAAACAAACCGTCCCCACCACCTTACAAACCCCATACCTCTAAAATTTTAATAAAAAATGATCATGATCCTCTGAAACGTCAAAAAACAAAGTCTGAGCGATTTTTATTTTATTTTTTCGTTTTAGGACTTTCTCTCTGCTGCCACTGGACCGATTTTCAAAAACTACAAAGCTTTTGAGTCCTTGGTATAGTAGTAAAATTGTTTAAGAATTTTATCGAAATCCGAGGGGTACTTCTCAAGTTATAGGCGGTTATACAACTAGCACACAAAACGACATACATGTCTTCATGTACATGTCATATAACATCGAAAAAACATGATATCCCATTTTCGCAATTTTTCGCGATTACAATACTTCATTCACGTCAATAGGAAGTAAAAGGAGACAAGGTTCATTCTCTTAGCGATAAAAATAAGAAATGATACCTTTTTCCTCGCAAATAAAAAATTGAAGCGTACTATTTTCTCCTGGCACGACCCATATTCTTGTTACCCTCTTCACGCGTTTTTACCAAATAATTTTTCCACTTACAATTTACCCGGGAACTTAGTTCGCTAGATTGCCTGGATTATATACATCGCTCGTATAACCGGCATCTCCATGGCATCGACCAGAAACCTGCCAAATGCAGCATCCACCCTCTATCCACCGAGGGCTGGCAAAACTATCGATCCTGTTGCCATTTACAGAAAGTGAAAGAGAGAGATGGAGGTAAAATGTTCAGCAAGGCCAAGGTCTTCAGGCTCGTCGCGTCATACTCATCACTCATTGTGTTCCCTCACTGCCTAAATAAGTCATCCAATGCCAGCTCCCGCTGAGTGGGTGAAAAGGCTGCCTGCTGATGGAATATGCAGGTAGAAGATGACTGGCCCGTTTTCATCTTTCTTCTTCTTGCTCCCTCCTTTTTGTTGTAATCGAAAAACTGCGGACATTGGACATGCTACGAAAGCGGTACACGTTTTTTATGAGTCTACTATTTCATGCTTTTTCGGCCATCTTGGGCTTAGGCGGAGGGCGAAGACACTTTCTAGGGCAATAGGCAAAGAAATAAATACTATTGTGAAATTTCGGTTGTAAAATTCTCAGTTGAGGCTCTTATAACTCGTAAGGCACCTGTAGCAAATAAGGCCATGCACCTAATAAGGCCATGCGTCGGTTTTACAGAAACTATTAACATTTAAAATTAAAGATTTCTGAAGTTCTACAATTTCATTGAGAGCAGTTAGCAGCCATAAATTCAGCCAGTGTTGCCAGAGGATTATTTTTTTCTTCCTAGATATTTTTCCAAAATTTCCCTAACAACTTAAAAAACCATGTTTATTTTGGAATTCCTTTTATATATTTAATATTCATCTTAATATTGTTTTTAATTTGGGGTAGTAGTATTGATAAACAAATGCAAACAAATTTTTTACGTATAATTAGTTTAATTAACGTAACAGGTATTTCTTAAAATATATAATATAAACTAAAATACCTGATAAGTATGCATATTATAAAAAATATAAAAAAAAATATTCTGTATAAATGGCGAACGAACGAGCATAGCATAACATAAAATATTTTGTTTTTAAGAAAACAATAAAGCAAAATAATCAAAAGTAGCTATTATAATTTAATTTTGAGTTTTATTATACATTGACGAATCCATTCTTCTAAACAAATCATTAGGGATGCTAAAGTTGTAGCAACTGTCATTTTTCAATAAAACTTTGGTGTAAAATTCCAGTTAAACTTTCAGTCGATAATTTATTTCTTATTTTAGTTTTGTTTAGATTTATTTGGGAAAATATCCTTTCGACATTTGCACTTGAATGTGGAAAACTAAACAAATTAAGTACAAAATTAGTTAAGGTTGGAAACATAAAAGAATCATCACCAGATTTTAATGTTGAAATTTTTTCCCAAAATTCTTGAACGCTTGAATTTGTATATTCACTTAAATCAAGATTTCTTAGACAACGCCATTCTTTGTCTACTTCATTTACGTTATCAGTTGTCAAGTTGGGAAAATGGAAAACTAAAGGCCCTAATGATGCTTGTTTTTTTGCAATTACTTCATCCGGTGAGATAAGTGACATATGTTTTAGGGTAGCGACAGTTTTTATTTTATTATCAAATCTTTTATAAATTTGAAAACAACTTTCTATTAAGAAATCACCGACGGGGAATCACCGATGAGGAATCACCAACAGGGAACCACAGCGAATTTATGAATTATGATTATCGACCGGTTTGTTGATACAATTTGGTGTTCGTACATTTTAATATATTTTTAATCATATTTTATAGGTACAATCGGAAGGTATTTTAAAAGTAATATATTTGTTTCTTAGTTTATTCTCTATCCCTCGTTTATTTTTTGTCCCTGCTGCTTAAAATTGTTTAGAATTCCCTACATTTTGTACAAATTTAAATAAATTTTCATTTTTTCCCTAAGCTTGCTCGTAATTCCCTAGATATGGGGAAATTTCGGTAGGTCTGGTATCACTGAATTTAGCAGCTGTGGAGCAACTCTAGATGGCGCAGTAGTACAGCGTCGGTTTTCAATATGTGTCTTATAAAATTTCTGCTTTAAATTTGTCTCCGTTTTCGGAATCTCTTGTTAATTCAAACATGCAAGACTATAAGGCATATTGCAGGTAGTTATTTGCTGTTTCCAGGCTTTGAATATTTCAATTTTATAAATTGTATATTTATATCAGATGTGCGTAATAAGGCCATGTTATATGGTTCCCAGAAGAATAAAGACGAAAACTGGGACTGTTTCATATGCGATAATGATGAAATACGTGACATGCGTCTGTGTGTAATATGCTTAAGATATGTTCATGAGGAATGTGTAGGCTTGTGTAGAGGCGATAAGGTATCATTTGTTTGTCATCAATGCCAAGGCAAAAACAAGTTGATTTTTTTACTTGAAATCTATCTGGATTTTAGAATTATTCATTGTTGTTAATTAGAAATATAACTTCGTTTATTCAAGAGTGTTGATTTATATTTTGAGTGTGGCTTTACTAAAAGCAGGTCATGACCTTATTTGGAAACCTGGGTTCCTAATAAGGCCAACGGTAGTGTTTCAAAAAATATATATTTTTTATATGAAAAGAAAAGTTCTCGGAGCTCTCCGATATAGCTTATTCACTGAATATACCTAGAATAATACCTTTAAAATTTCATGATCGTATCGCAAATATTTATGAAGTTACTACTATCCAAACGTTAATGAGGTCGTATCTGGGACATGTACTTGGGTAGTTAAGGTTTTCAAAATGGGTAGAGGAAAGGTTATTAGTGAGAAAATTCGGTTACTGCTAATTAAATTTTTTAATTCTGGGAAATCAAACTCAGAAATTGCAACTTTGTTAGACTTATCGCGGTACAGTGTGAGAAATATTGTTAGAAGATATAACGTAACTGGTTCAGTTAATATTAAGCTACGATATGTGAAAAAAAGTAATATCACAAATGCCGACCGAAGAGCATTAAGAAGAATAATCGTGAAAAACAGGCGTGCCAATTATTTACAATTAAGTGCTCTGTGGAGTGACGCTGTTGGAAGGAGAATTTCCAGGTCCACAACTCATAGAGAGGCCCACAAACTGGGATTTAGCACTTGCAAGGTAAGTTTTCTTATAAAAAAGTGAAGTAAAAACCCTACAGTTGCACAACTTTTTTATAGGCCAAAGAAAAGCCACTATTAACTCCACTGCAAAAGAAAAATCGGCTTAGATGGGCTAAAGAACATAGACAATGGACACCTCAACAACGGTGTGCAATACAATGGAGTGATGAGGCCCGATTCGAAGTTTGTGTTGGTGACAGTCGCAGTAGAGTTATTCGCAAAAAAATGAAGCATTCCATGTCGACTGTCTGAAGAGAAAAGTGAAATTTACAGCATCCATTATGGTCTGGGGCAGTATGTCATCAAAAGGAGTAGGAAAACTTCATTTTATTGATGGAAATGTAGATACAAACAAATATTTGGCAATTTTAGAAGAATCGCTTTTACCAGTGATGGAAGAATGTTTGACATCTGGCCAAGATTTTGTGTTTCAGCAGGATGGTGCAGCGTGCCATACCTCAAAAAAGGCTATAAAATGGATGGAAGAAAATAATGTACCACTTTTGAAATGGGTTTCTAGCAGTCCAGATCTTTCACCTATTGAAACTTTGGGGTACGAGAAAAAGGTTCTACGACAACATACTGCTCGTACAATCACCGAACTGAGACAAAAGCTTCAAGAAACATGGGATTGTTTTACACCAAATTTTTACCAAAACTTGGTTAACACTATGCCCCAAAGAATTTCAGCCGTAATAAAAAATAAAGGTGATGTGACCCAATGGTAGTCTTTCAATTGTTGCTTTGTTAACTTCGCGCATATCTTCGCACATTGTTTATTATTTGTATTTTTTACGACTAGAGTGTATCTAAAATGTTTTTGAGAAAATAAATTGTTTTAGAAGTAAATAGTTTCGTCATGTTTAGTCTATAAAGGCATATTTGGTACAAATCTTGAAGTGGGCCAACTGAAGTGGGAAGAGGCTCGTATAATGCAATCAAAGATTCCTAAAAACGATTGACCCGTTTTCTATCAAAGTTGTGAAAATAGTCCTGGATACCATGTGCCAAAAGATATCCATCTTGTGTGGTACATCTCAACCGAAACTCAAAGACCAAAATTTTGTAAAGTGATAATCCGATTTGGATGAGAATTTCGAAATTCGGAATTTTGCAATTACTTTCTAGGGCATAAATTGTGACCAAAGCGATACGGAAAGTTTCAATAGAATTTCTGTGAATCATTATTTTGTCATCTTGAATAACCTATTTGTTTGACTGTATGGAGGTATTAAAGACGTCAATTGCAATTACAATTAGGCTACAAAAAATATATAATTACAAACTCAGGAGAAAACAGTGTCTATAGATAAGTGGGATAAATGTTTGGAGTATTCAAGTGAAACCAATTACCCCAAAAAACACCAAGATTCTGGCCAACACTGATAACCAAGATCTTAAACGTGTTGCATGCATACACACATACGATTAAATATCAAACTATAATACTCTCCACCCCATAGGGGGGAGTTAAAAAGTCAAAACGTGATAGATGAGAATGAATGATCACTTAAGTGAGTGAGGTGTTTTATTAAGCAAATATAAGTTTGCAATGAATCAAGAACGTGTTACCAAGGACTGGCATATCCTCGGTTCAAGGGGGACACTGTGGGGTTGAGATTAATCCTTTTAGGGTACAATCGACTTATGAGTGTAGGCCAAAAACGCCATGTTTTGAATATTTATCGGATGCAAATCAAAGAAAGCTTTTTCCATGCTTTTCAGGCCGATAGCACAAGTCTTTTTGAATTAACTAGTTTCTTTAGATTATTTTTAAACTACTACTGTTGGTTTTTAAGTCATCAATTCTTAATTTGCATGGAAATTTTTAAAAAAAATCCAAAAAAAAACATGTATGTATATAAATATGCATGTCATCGATAAAAATTAATCTCGATGAGCTACAAAACGATAAAGTTGGATTGAAAAATAACATTTGGGAGCAGACAATAAAAGTTACACTCGGGCCTGTGTGACTATTGACAAGGAGAGCGTTAAGGTATCAACTCAAAATTTTGTAGCATACACACAACAAAATTTGCTCAAGCTACAGCAGAGGCGTACAAACTCTGGTATTCTCACCCGAAAAAAGGGAAAAAATGCCTACTATGCAACTGAATTTTAGAAACTCTCCTCAACATTTTTGAATCTGATGTAATGAAGTAATGACACTGCAATGCTATTAGAAGAATATTTATGTTCCATCGAAATCCAAAGGTAGATGCACACATTCACAACACCTCAAACCAAGGCCAGGGACACATGCTTCTGGTTTCTGTCCTGAGAATATTGTCACTTGTTGGTTAGCATATCTTTTACATAACTTTCATGAGGATTCCATAAAAAGCATAATTTTTTTTTTCGACAATGAAATATTTAATACAATATCAGAATAAATCTTCCCGATTGATCTAAGAGGGTGCAAAGCTAGTAGTTTTCATGGAATCAGAGCTGAATGATAAATTGCTGTAAGCTGCAGAACATAGTCAGAATTAACAGTTCACCAAGAAACCAGAAACCCAATTTGCTGTATCTAATTTGTCGCCAATTTCATCTGTTATAATTGCACCCCTGTGCCAGTCCTTTTATAATCGGTATATTTGTATACCCCAGTGACCCTTTCTGTGCAAATCCCGGATTTGTACCTACCCGGTCCCTTTTCGCAGTATACCTAATTCTAACCCTTTCTCAGAACTAACAATATCCTGCACCTGGTAGGTCTATGTGTGCGTCCTTTATATCGAACTGGTATGACAAAAAAATCACGGTGTTTCATTCACGAATAGGTCATGGCCTCCTTATCTATCGTGTGCCACTAGACGTGTGCTGTATTGTTCACATATGAGCGACTGATCCAGTATAGGTAATCGAATATTGATTTTTTGATACAGGATCCAACCCCCATGAAGGGTGCGTATTTTTGACGCTCATCCTATTATCATTGAATATTTACTGGTGACGAGAACAAAATGCTTATTGAAACCAAGAAACTTCTTGAAATTTCTTCATGGACTCCATATTTTAGTATATACTTTGAAGTTGAGTCATTAATTTTCAGATAATGATTGTAGAAGGAAGATAAACCAAAATTTGTGTATACAATTAAAAAAAAAATGTTACCTTGTTTTATAAAGTATCCTCCCGACAAGTATTTCAGTGCGGACCTGTATTTGATCGTGCGATTTTGGAGCACCGGCATGCCCTCCCCTGTGAGGTCTTAAGTGACCTGATCACTTGATTGGTTGCACTCGATTGGGAAACCGATCCGCATTAATCCGTGATGCCGCGGCAGCATTTTGTAATGACCCCCCCCCCCCGTAAATAAGAATCATGTCCACAAGTTCAGCATTTTCGTAAACATGTGCCATTTTTTTTATTTCGTTTGAGCCACGCCACAAACACCACTATTCACTCACGCGGTACCGACTGACACATTGACTGAATGCAACTGAATAAAATTGTAGTAAAAACATCGTGATAAGCGTTTCAAATTCTTTCGCTTTTTTGTTTCCGATGCGATGAACCGATAAGGCGGATTATATCCGTTGTTGCCAAACACGAGCACATAATGTTATTATTGAGACAGGGCGGTACTCAAACTTCTAAAGGGATATAACTTTGTTACTTTAATTTTACCACAAAAATGTTAAAGGAAAAAAACATTTCTTTTGATCAGATCTACTCACTGTTAAAATGAATGACTCAACTTCGAAGTTACCCTGTATACTAAGTTGGACCTTTCTTTTTCAGAAGCAACCACGTTTGAAATTACAAAATACAATACAAATACAAAATATGCCGTAAAACAGCGGCGAACACTTTTCATTTGATAAGGAATTTCACTGTCATTTTTTTCCTCGTAAATGCTGTCGAATAGATCCTTTCAAAAGAAGCTTGATATAACTTACAATAATTGCTCCTAGTCCTAAAGATACTGAACTTTATACTGACCTATACCGGGTGTTTCAAATTTGACCCCCACCATTGGGATCTCGAAAACAGAATCGCTTAAATTGGGGCAAAGTTGCCTATTTGGGTAACTAATAAAATGCAGCTTAGAAAGTTTCGAAATTCAAAGTACTTCCGGAATGAGACAGAAAAATCAGAATTCTTACAAAATCGTTTTATTTTTTCTTAACTTTATTTGTAGTGGGATTCCAAAATAAATTGCACGTTAACACTTGTCACTTTTGCTCCGCTACAAGATGGCATAATTAAAATTTCGATATGACGTTTCATCCTTTGTCCTCCAGCATCAACTTTATTTTTTCTTATGGCCATATTGGATTTTTGGGCAGATAACTAGAGTGTATCGATCTGATATCAAAAATGTATAATATGTCATACATTGGCATTGCCAAACCTTAATATCATTCGAGAAAAATACAGAAGTTCCTAGGTAGGCCTTGAAAATATCAGATTTCATTTATTTCGTATACCAGACCAAACCTGAAATTGATCATAGCAACAGAGTTTGGAAGTCTGAGAAGAAAAGAAATAAATCGACAAAATAACGCATAGTTTGAACATCTGCTATGATTTATCTCTGCTTATCTATGACACTGATCAACAGCCAAAAAATATCCTAAATAAAATCAACAAAATATTACTATTTTTAATGTGCTAAAACCGGAATGAAACTTATTTTTTCAATATTAGTTCAAGTTTTAGAGATACGGTAATTATATGTGTTCCTGCTGTGACAGTGTTAATATACTGTAATTCACAAGAATGCACGTGCTACATTTTTATATTCGGCAAGGAAAGATGATGTAATCGGCATGATTGTGTTACGTTATACATACGTGTACATTATATTGTTTTATATTAGCCATTTTTTCCTCAGTTGGCTGACAGCGTTCATGCAAGATGTCTCGAAAGTGTGTAAACAATCCAGATCAGTTTTGTTACGTGTGTGGTGATGTGACTTTTGCGTCTCAGAGACGGTCTATTACTCCACTAATAACAAAGGCATATCAGCTTTATTTCGGTTGTAAACTAGGTGATCAAGACAAACAGTGGGCACCCCACATCTGCTGTAATACATGTGCTTCAAGTCTGAGGAGCTGGTTAAATGGCAAAAAACGGTCTATGCGCTTTGCTGTCCCAATGGTTTGGAGAGAGCCTACAAATCATATTAATGATTGTTACTTTTGCATGGTACCTTGTGTTGGACAAGCCACAGGTATGTCCAAGAAAAAAAAAATCGGTTATTAACTACCCCAACATATCATCTGCGATGAGACCTGTGCCTCACAGTGACGAAAATCCTATTCCAAAACCCCCAGAATCCTACACTTGCGAATCAGAAAACGAATCAGATCATGGCGATAGAGTGATTCGTCAGGGAGAAGATATGCCATCAACGTCAAGAGATCCTGATTTTATACCGAGCACGTCATGCCACCAACCGCACAAAATAACACAGTCAGAATTAAATGATCTTGTAAGAGATTTAGAACTTCCAAAATGTAAGGCAGAGTTACTTGGATCAAGACTGCAGCAGTGGCACTTGTTAGAAGACGATGTTTCGGTATGTATTTTTCGTAAACGCCACAAAGACTTAGAACCATTTTTCAATATGGAGAATAACTTGGTTTTCTGCAGTAACATTAACGGCTTACTGGCGGCTTTAAGTATAAACTATAACCCAGAAGAATGGAGATTGTTTATAGACAGTTCAACATTGAGTTTAAAGGCAGTGTTATTGCATATTGGAAATATTTTACCATCTCTTCCTGTAGGGTATGCAGTTCACATGAAATATGACAATATGAAGTACCTATTGACATGCATAAAATACGATGAGCACCAAGGGCATATTTGTGGCGATTTGAAAGTTGTTTTTACTTTTACTTGGGCTGCAGCTAGGCTACACAAAGTTTTGCTGTTTTTTGTGAGAATGGGACAGTCGGGCAAAGGCACTTCATTACATCCGACAAAACTGGCCTGTTCGTCAATTCCTAGAGCCAGGTCAAAAAAATGTACAGCATATGCCATTAGTAGATTCGAAAAAAAATTTATTACCACCACTGCATATCAAGTTGGGCCTAATGAAAAACTTTGTCAAGGCATTAGATAGAGATGGGTCAGCTTTTCAATACCTGCGTCAGAAATTTCCAAGACTAAGTGAGGCAATTACGCAACTTTATCCCCATTTAAACGATTTCGTATCTCTTACAGCTTCCGACATCCCAATTGTGGGTCGAATGTGAAACACTGATGACATGCTTACACTTTTCACAGGCAGCTTCAAAACGATGTATCACAGTCCATTTGAAAAAATCCAAGATGCTGCCCACCCGCTAAAGAAAAGTTATATTACAGCTTATTCAATTTTTTTCAAATATCTACTCCACAATTTTCTAAGAATTAATTTTTGCTACTTGATCAAGCCATTCAATGCACTTTATGATAGTAAAACTATTTTTGATAAGTACCTCTTAGAATTCATAATTACTGCCTTAAATGAAATTAGTATAGGGAATCTTTCTTCAAGAGACATTATTTATTGACGTTCAGGTGACATCTGCCCATTTTGGGATTATAGGGGGTTATGAACGTTGCTACTTTGGTAGCAGTGAAAGATATTTTATTATTAATACGTTCGCTGCTTGTAAAATGTTGTTACATGTAGTCAGGGGCCAAGAGGGTTTTTATTTTTTTGGCCCGTAAATTGATTTAAACGATACTAAAAGAGAGATATGTATATTGTAATTATCGCATATTTTCTTACCTGAATACAAATATTTGTTTGGTCGTCAGTTGGCGACACTGGCTCTACAGGTAGAATTTAGGGCAAACCGCGTACGTAAAAGTTCTCACACATGTCTAACCTGTATTTTTTCCTAATTCTAATTTGCCCCACCTTCATTTTTGTAGCTACTATTACTAACTAGGTTACTCCATATCGCACATGCAATTGAATCGGTGAGTTGAAGGACAGTACAAGTCCAAAATTTGACATTTTTAGTTAGGATAGCCAATGGCCCTTAGATTTGCTTTTCTATCGACTGAGCGTACAAACAGTACATTGTACCACAGCCGACGTCAACTGTGATTGTACATCCCGTTCTATTGCAGACGCGAACATGCTACTTGTCACTGAGAGGAAACACAGTACTAGTCCTGACTTGTACGGTTACAAGAAAAATTATACCATTCAGTGGTCAGCAAATTGGACCATCTGACATAATTGACTTCAAAAATTGGTGGTCTTTACACTACAAGAAAACTACTTGTACTTCGATAGGCGAAAGCAACGCTAGAAAAGAAACGTTCAGCATTTCGAACTAGGCAGTTTCTACATGATAGTGACACCCCTGGTTACGTCACGACATGGGAGTATATAACTGGTTTATCTTCATTCGCTTTTAAACTTCTGAAACAGAATAAAACAAATCTGGCCCTTTCCACTGAAAAGGATTATAAAACACCTGTTCCAATAAATAAGAAAAATATTGATGATATCATAAAGGATGCAACATAGGTATAACAGGAGAAACCTTGGAATTTTATTATCATATTACTTCATGGTGTACTACCGAGATTGAAGAGGATTCCTAAATACGTATAGTTTTGTCTAGTATAATTTCGCCAATTTCTTACCTTTTTTTGCTTGAGTTGAAAAACAGTACAGCTCTACTGCCCTTTGTAGGGCATTATACTCAATAGGTGACCTTTTTTCAAAATAATAAGAGCTAGAACGCAACTACGGGTGGGTCTTGTAAATTAAAAAAAAAAGTTAAGACACGCTAAGCATATCTCTAAAATTTTATCACTGAAAAGCAAGAATCTCAGGTCTAACCTACGAACATATATTAACAAATATGTAAGACAATCGATATCATCAAAATACGGGACACTATGATAACAGGATATAAGTGGGAAACAACAAAGAAATTCTGATCCTAAAATAATTTTTGTCGATGTATTTTATCTTCTTTTTCAGGCGATCCCTTTATTACCCTCATTACAAGACAAGGAGCGTATTTTATTTCATATTGTGAAGAGCAGGGGTTTTCCATTCCATACTTATAACCTCAATCAGGGGGCCGTTGACAATTTTCATGTTGTTTACATTATTACTAGGCATGGGACAAAATTTAAGAAATAACAAATTTTTTGAGAAATGTATTTTGTTAGTAGAAATACACTTCCACTTGATTGTTTTTTGTTTAGTCTGTATTCAGGACTAGACCTAAGACCTATACCGCTCTGCTGAGTTGCTAATGAGCACGAAACAGCGCTGTTTGCGGTCATGGTTACAGGAGACGGAAAGCAATGATGTCCTTTTCAGCCTGATATCCGAGTTATTTCTTATTAAATTACATCGAGCAACTTCAGTAAGTCAGTATGGCGCTTGTGAGTTTTGACAGAAAAATAGGGAGACCACAGATCAAGGGACACCATCTGTAACCTACTTGATTATCAGACTTAAGCGCTCTAGGTTATTCTGTGCGGCATCATTCAGAAATAAGAATTTACATAACTTCAGTGGTAAATCGGATAAATATTAGATGAAACCCTATGAGAAACGACCCTGGTGTGTTTGGAGCTCGACGGTCTATGGGCAGCTTTGCTTTCTACATTTTGCGCATTTTTTGTAGATTTTTTATACCGTACAAGGGCCTACCCAGTTCAAACCAGAAATTTTTTTAGAGAAAGTTCCATAAATCATATCTACTTAAATATGCTTGATATTTTTCTTCCATTTCTTTTAGATAGAGTCTTCTACGACTACTTGACAATTCATATGGACATGGAAAACTACTACGATTACTTTTTTGAAACATTCAAGCTAATATTGCTCGAGATGCTTTTTCAAGTAATAATTTAGTCGTTTGCAATAATAGAAGCAGCACTTGAGATAATAATGGCATATAGCCAAAAATAGTTTTATATAATATGTGGAAGGATATGTACCTACTTTGTGCTGAAATGATTTGAGAAACAAATTTGTCATATTTTCACCATTGTGATCCCCGAAACGGTAGGAGATACGGTTCGACTGAAAGGTGGCAACGTTGCGTATATGTATATTTTTGATAATGTATTTGAAAAGTTTTGACGTTTCCAGTACCTCCAGAGATACACGGGAAAAAGGAACGAATTTTTCCAAAATCTTTTCTAATTTTTTCGGTGAATGTCACAATATCAGTATTTACTGTTGTTATAATATACAGGGTGTTTGTTCATTTGAAAACTTCCCACCACTGATTTATCGCGAGCTAGGGAAAAGGAGTGGCAGCCCCTGCCCTTGAATATTAGTTTCTTCAAATTTTCTTATCAACTTGTATCGTTAATATTTTGTTCTGGAAGTAACGCATTAACCATAGGGCAGTAGCCCTTGAAATGCCCCCATTTTGGTAACACAGTTTTGTTATTTCTACCCTTTCTCGAGTTGAATAAGTAACTGTTCAATATTTATCACAACCAGATAGGTAACTTAACAATTTGAAATGAAAGACAATGTTTTTCTATGACATACGATGACACTGACTGATGCTAAGGCCCGTATCGTCAGTCGTCCCTACAATTGTAGGGCGCCTTTATGGCCTCCTTGATTGTCATAGTTTTCTACTTCTCCGTGTCAGAACTCTATTTTGAGGTTATGTCACAAACATCTATTTGCATCAAATTTTGCTTGCTTTTGAGTTATATTATGTTTTATCAGCCTCAAATTTCATACAATTTAAAAAGAAAACATATCTTCATAATAGGAGAGCGCTGACGCTGACACGGGACAAGTGTAATTTAGAATTTTTTGAAGGAGAGAAAGAAGTATGACAATCAAGGAGGCCATAAACGCGCCCTACAATTCTAGGGACGACTGACGATAGGGGCCTAAATGTTCTTGCTGGTATCCATGATTATTATTTTTTGTCGTTTATTCCATTATCAGTACTAAGTTAGTCGAATTTTATTATAAACTCAAACGGCTTCACAACGGTTGAAGATAGGTATAAGCTTTATTATACAAAAGTTACTAAAAACTTAATGGAAAATTTAAAAATTAAAAGAAAAGAAAATGAGAGTTTCCATTTAAAAACCTAAAGTTTAACGCAATATCTTGGATCACCCCGAATAGATGAAAAGACGTCTCCTTAGAAATCAAAATTGTCGTGTCCGAGGGTTTGTCCCAAAATATACCAGAAGAGTCAAAAATGGGGGTGCGACCTTTTCGTTAGGCCAGCCTGTATATTATAGTTATTATACTTTTACCTTCATTGTTTCTAGTTTCGCTAGTGCTTATAATCACAATATCATTACGTGCCCTATGCTGTATTTTTTTGGTGTGCTATAATATAAATCATACGTACACCGTAATACTGGTTCCTTAGAAAGTAAAAAGAGCGTTTCAACGCTACATTAAAATTAAATTAAGACTGCAATTTAGTTAATTAACTTTTAATGCCCAAATCAATTATCTTAATCAGCTCAACGGTGCGGCGGTTCCTCGCCTCTGCTTACCGTAATTTCGACACTTATAAACCTCTTCTTAGAAATTGCAATATAATAATGGAAAGTTCATAGCCATTTATCCTCCGAATTTTTAATAATGAGACCATCTCATGGCAATCCCATACATTGTTCTTTCCTAGACTTATGAGGATTATTAAAACGTAATACGTAATCTATTATTCGAAAAGTTCACTATTATGAAAATTTGTGGCTATAGTATGACTGATGGGAGCAATTCGGCTAAAGTATTTTCAAAATAGTGGCACTTCTGGTTGTACCAACTTGCTTGTTTTAAATAAATACCCTGTATGTTATTAAACGTGTAGGTTCCACGCAAGATTCATTTCGTGTATATCGTCCTATCCTACTGCGTTTGAAAATCTCAAACTTCACCCAAAAAATGACAAGTGCAAGACAATAAATTGTAACCATCATCTTGAGCGCGTGTGTGCCCGCAGCGTTAGCACATGGTAGTATGGTTACACGCTCTTTACTTACTTTTCGTTCAGGTACGGATTTTTCGTTACAAGAAACCTAAGTTTTGTTAGGCATCACACGCCAAAAAAGCCCTGATTCGTCCGCATTGTACAGCTGTGACGGGTCAAGATTTAAATCGTTCACCTTTTGCAAAAATCTTAATTTAAAGGGCTCTATGCAGGTGGCATCGTTAGAAAGTTTCTCGCCTGTAATAGTCATTAAACGTATGCCATGACGACTTTTAAGGCGTTCTAGCCATCCTTTGCTGGCCACAAAATCATCTTTTTTTGTTATCTCCTTAGAAAAAACTTGGCTTTCATGGCCAACATGGGTCCTGAAATTGGTGCATGCCTATTTCTTTCCTGAAGAAACCACATGTACAAAGCTTCTTCCACTTCTGGATGTTCAGCTTTCTTGAGCGTCTTTCTCTTGCCTGGCTCGCAGTCAGTAGTTGACACGAACTTCTTGATCTTCTCGTGGTTTCTTTTAATGTCATAAATTGTAGATCGGCCTACGTCGTATTCACTTGCTAAACTACTGAAAGTTTCATTGCGATTTAAGCGGTCTAAAATATCACATTTTTCTTTAATTGTCAATGTTTTGTGCTTTCGCTTCTGAGTTTGTGATGACATTACTAGGTACTATACTTAATACACAATGAATAAATACTAAACAATGAATGCACTCTAGGCCGTACCGCTATCACAAGTAGTCAATTTCAATGAAAATTAATTTCTAGAAAGCCATAAAGTATTGGAATTGAAATAGGGTTACGTTTTTTTGGCCATGTCAATCGTTTAAATATAATACGAATTTGAGATATCTCAAAAACAGCTAGACTTGGGTATATGATAACAAATACGGAATGTATTTATAATCTCGCATAAGATACAAAAATGTTTCAATATATAGATAAAATGTACCATTTAATATGAGCAAGTTGGTGTCTATTTCCGGGGTAACTGGAAACGCCACAATTTTGAAATATTTAAACCGAATTACTCTCATTAGTTATACTATAAACCTAATTTTTTATAATTGTCTTATGTCAACCTGTATATATCGCACTTCACCTTAGTCGCTTTCTTGCCACATTTTATTTATTCTCTTATGATCCTATTTACAGTCCTTTCACTGAAACAAAGCAGCTACTTCATATTTAATAAATTTGAATACCAACCATAAAGCAAAATAGATCTTAAATTGGTACGTATAGTTTGCATTTCCCGGGTACATTTATGTTGGTAACTTTTTTCTGTATTGTGACATTGTCGCAAAGATTGTCAGGTAATTGCACCAACGGCGATTTATTTGTGCTTTATTTCCTAGGATCTAGTAGTTTTAAGTAATGTGGCAACCATGTGCGTCACTGTCATTAATGACGTTGTGACGTACCTGCTTTGATACAGTGAATATACTGTACGAAGATAAGAGGTTTTTGTGTAGTGAATATTCGATTGCTTCCTTTTTTTTAGGAAGGATGCAAGCTATTTTCGATAAATTCTGCAATTGGTAACTTTACACCAAAATAATATGTATTCACTAAAGGTCAATACGTAACTGTTAATAAAACTATAGTTGTCGTCAGCGTTCTTGCCGGGTCAAAGTAAGACTACCAGTGTCTCTTTATATACCTCTCCCTCATAGATCAACCTACCCATGTGTGTGAACGTTTGTTCGGTAAGCTCAAAGACATACGTTTTCTAGTTGTGTGTATCCGTCTCGAAAACTACTAGAGTATTTCCAGGAAGATAATGAACACAGCGGTCCCCTGTTACCCACTGCATGCGTACTAGAGAGAGTAGCAGATGCGCTGAAGATTAGTCTGCGCGGTGTTCCGCCCATGGTACGGAGACTCGATCTGTTTACTTATTTCATATGGCGTTGATGGCGTAACCGCCAAGAACGGTGACTACAACTATATAAAACAAGATGAATTTACTTTTTAGGAGCAAACATTCTTTGAGTTGGGATAACATATCAATAACTTATGCACGTGAACTCTCATCATCATGCTTTGCTAATTACATCTTCCTTTTCAGACTATTGATCAATCCTTTTGGTATTTTATCATTATCATGTAGAGTTGCGATTAAGATATAAGAGGATTCAGTGTAGGCTATAGGAAACATCTCCAACTTATCCCCTACGGATTCATGTACTATTTTTATCAATAAAAAATGGGATTTATGATTGAACTTAAGACATACGTTAGATGGAATATAAGTACTTTTAGGATCAATGTAGGCTACCATAATAACAACGCGACTAATAAAAAGAGCCTTGTCGTAATTTACTATTCGGTGTCCACGTTATCTCAGTGTAAAGCTGTACATCAAATCATCACCTGAATTGCGAAATGTTGCAAGCGCCTGTTTTTAAAAATGCTCTGATTTATCATGCATTCCATAGTATTGATGAACTTTTAAAGTTTAATGTGACTATTGAATATCTGTACCTTTGTATAATGTATTTGAACTTTTTGGCACATATATTTTGTATGTTCTTTGAAAATCGCTTGTCCTAACCTTTCCTATGGTTCCTTGTATATGGAGTCACGTTTCTGCAGCGGACCTGCATACTACATAATATGATACGGGAGCCTTATCCTTTAATCCCAGAATTATACCTGTTCCGTCGATTTTATGAAAAAAAGATGCAGGGAGCCTAACCACGTAGTTCAGGATCGTGCCACCAGCCCGTTTTTCGAACTTTCACTGCGAACTCGGTAAGCCTATACAGGTACCAACAATTCTCATATCAGTTGGTATGTGTTTTGACTGGTTCGATTTTTAACGCTCATTGTATATACGAATATCTAAGGGCTATTTTGGCCCTAACCCTTCTATAAACATTAGCAAATGCTCATCGTAATTACCGGACATCTCCCTTCCCTTCCTTCTGAAAATTTCCCATTCGGAGTACTTTAGCTATTTAGAAAATACCTCTTTCCAGTTACGAGTAGAATAATACAGACGAGAAATACATATCATATACGGTTATTTCATATCGTTTTATATTACGAATGTCTGAACTAAGTCTCTCCCTTAGCCGACTTAGCTAAAAAGGAAGAAAATTTAAACAGCTATCTTTGGGATCTGATAGAAATAATTTCGCCATTGTAGAGGTAGACGAAACAAACGCTACCGTGGAAACCGAAACGTCAGATATGCAATTTCTGAATCATCTATGGATTCACTTCTTGAGTTCGATAAGAAAGACGATTCTTTTCTTGTAATATCCCAACAAACATTTCAGGTTATAATAACGTAAATTCAACCACAAAATAGGTTAGAAAGACCAACCTAAAAAAAATTAAATTCAATCTAAAAACGGTTAAATTTTCTTCCAAGCGTTTGCTTTTTTTTAAAAGTGGGAAATCAAACCAAAGTAATTTTGAAGTCAATATACGCTGATGAGGCATTTATTGCTAATAGATCGAACAATTTAGGTCGTCTTGTGATAAAATCGTAGTAATTCTGCCCTATAATTACATATGAATCTGACCTAAATTTAACAATAAAGAAAACACTATGCTCTCTATTGCTCAGACATATAGTTGGTAACATATTGGTTAAAAATAAGATCAGCTGGTGATGCATTTGTCTATAGCCAAGTGTGTTAAAGAAATAAATGTCTGCCATTAGTGGTGATTGCAATAGAATGATTTCGAAATTAGATTTTGGCTCAAGTGAACGAAAAATATATGGGCAATAAATTTTTTCTTCAAACAGTATGTGCATAATAGTTACCCAAAATTCAGGGGCCTTGGAAATAAGCTAAATTAACGGATTTTGTTAACAATCTTAACGAGATAATCTGATAATAACATAACCTCAAAATAAGGACTCTTTATTTTAAGGTGCGAAGTTGTAAGCTAAACAACAAATAATGTGTTTTTGGAAGGGTTACGTAGTTTTGGAAAAAGCAATACAATATGTAAGCAATAAGTATAATTAATATTCATGTATTAATATTAGAAAGAGAATATAACAAATAGGGATGTTTTCATAATTTAGACCTTTAGGATATTTTTTCATCAGTTCTAACCAATAGTACGATGCAGGTCGAAATAGCATGCATTTTTAACTTTATAATTGAGTTTGCCCTATTTCTAATAATTACGTGGAGGTTAAATTCCAAATCACGGTCCTGGTTTTGTATTTTTAACGAATAATTTTACATTAAATACTTTTTTTCAGATTGATGTACGTATTCTTAATATCCTGGCGTATTGTATATACGCGATAAAAAAGCAATCCTGACAAATCATTATCTCTTTTGGAATCGCAGTCGCTGTCAAATCCAGACAGAGAGAGAGAGAGAGAGAGTCCTTCTACCCTCAAGGTGTACAATAGAGTTATGTGGTACACATATTGACGTGTTTTTTCCAACCAGAGAGAGAGAGAGAGAGATACAAAGAGAGAGAGTCCTTATACCCTCAATCCAATCCAATCTATGTTGCAGACAAGAAATTTTAATTGGTCATAAATAAGATATATTTTACAACCGAAAAAGGACCTAACATCAAGGGAATAGTTTAGGTTAATATTAGGTAAGCTATAACCTCTGGATTTATCTTCAAGGTCAAGAATTCTTTGAGAACTTGTTGAGATGTGTTTTTTGTAGTTCTGAGCCAACCAATTTCACCTCTAGGTCAAAGGTCAAAGGGCCCTAATTTGGTACGAAGTTACCAATTTTTGACAAAGACAATTCAAATTTTGAGGACATCATTCAATTATATAAGTACTTAAATTTGACAAACATAGGTAAATTGTTCTTGGGTGGTAGCCCACATTAACAAAATGCTAGTTGGAATACCTCTAGCCCTCCTATGATTATCCTCCTTTACATTCAATTTCTTGTAAATCCGCCATCCTCATCCAGCCACCTCCCCTAATCACCCTTAAACGTTCTTTAATGCCCAACATTCAAATATTCACCACCCTTTTTTATTCTGCCACCCATTCAAATTAGTTGGCGCTGTCTGCCAAACAAAAGACTGTCGCCGCGGCACGTGACCCTCGCGGCGCGGCCAATGACGGTGCACTTTTTCGTCTCCAGTCAATATAAAACAAAAAAAAAACATCGACGGCAGAGTAGAAGGAAAAAAGATTAGTCCCCTAGGCTATGCTATGGATGGAGGACGTTCGGGAGAGGTAGAAAAATGTGAGACAAGGATGGAGAACGTCCTGTTCTTTTTTGGCTGTCATGGAAGAGTGAATGACAGTGGTGGAACTTATTTTTGATTTTTGTCAGATTTTGCCGTTAATGGACTCAAACTAATGAGCGTAGTCAAAGGGGGGGGGGGTTAGAGGGGGTTAAAGCCCCCCAGACCCATGGCTGATGCTGGTTCCAAAAAGCAATTTTTATTGGAGAATGAATTTTTGTTTTAGGTATTGTTAGGGAATTCTAAATTCTAAATAATCATTTATATAACTTCTTGATTAAAATGAAAAGTTTGAAACCTCGCAACTGTCAATTTTATTATTATTTGTTCTTTGATTTCACCCCTGCAGAATGAATATATTTATGTGAAATGTAGCGCAAGAGAAAACTAAGCGACGGATGGTGTCATCTGTTTCAGATTTTTACTATGCCTGTTGATAAACTCGAGATGGGGGAGTCCACTTGCTGTCATCAGGTGCTTTTTTTTCACAAATAGTGGTCCAAAAGCCGCGAAAGCATAACCTTACTTTGTAGCAGTCATCGACCGTGCAGTGTTGCCAATCGGCCGAATATGTTTCGATTTGTGGAACTTTTTGTAACCTAAATTTTAAAGGGACTTTTTGACCAGAAGGGCTTAATTTTGGAATTTTTAAAAAACTTACACCTTTTCTAATATTTATTAGAAGAAATACCGACAATACCGTAAAGATACCCTGACAAGGAACACTTTCGATTTGAAACTAAAACAGTTCAACACCTGAACTTCTTCCTTTGTGTTAGGTTTAACTACTAATTTGGAAATACTCGGGTCAGCTGGTTGACTTGACATCAATAAACTTGGGGCAATTTTATTAAACAATTGAAAAAATAAAAAAAATGTCACCACTCGCAACCCAACATCTATTTTCCTGAAATATTTTAGGTTTTTGTTAAACAAATCAAGTTGAAGTAAAGTGATCATCGACAAAAGATGTCACAGCAATATCAGGGAAAATCAGAGGCAATTTGAAGGCCTTTGAAAACATAGTGCCTCTGATAACAGAGTGGTAATCAGAGTGCTGAAAAACCTTCTCAAATAATAATTCAAACTATATATTTTATTGAGTTCTGAAGTTTGGGAATCGGCCGCAGGGTGAGTCGATAGAAACAGTAATTGAAACAATACAGTTTTTCTTAAGCTGTCCATTTGATGGATCTTAAATAAGAGTAATTTTTTACTTGAGGTATCAGGTTGTCCATAAATTTCCTGGTATAGTTAGAGTTGTTTCTTAACAGCGGTGTACGATATGTTATGCTACCCTCTTCCGTTTTGGTCCCCGGCTGTATGTTACCAACAACTCGTTAAATTATACAGTGCGATTCAGAAAAACATAGCAATATTCTTAGGATAGAAAGTACACTAAAAAATAATAGTTCAAATTCCTGTAAACTATAAACATATGTCCTAGAATGTCCCAGTGCCAAGATGCAGGGTAATGTAAATTTCTACGCCACTGATGAGACTGAATAAGGACAAAACATGAAAATTGTTCAAATAACGCTATGCTGCTTTAAGATTACTCTCCTAATAAACTGCTTACCAGTGAACATAATTAAAATAAAACTATTTGTACTACTATAGAAAATGTTCAAAAATGCCCCTTTGATGCTCAACACACAATCGAATGTAGAAGAAGGATGTGGAGCGTTTTAAATATCAGGGAAACAGTGTGAAACAAACTCATGCGCGACGTTTTCAGACATTTCAAGAAATTGAATTGTAATAATGAATTACAACACAAAAGCATTAAATTACTTGGTTTCTTGCAGATAGTCTGACTTTATAGACAGATTGTCAATAATTCTTCACTTGTATTTTGTTTCCATGGGTGATGCGACTTGTTTGAATAGAGACATATTTAATTTTTTGAAACAAATAGCTATAACGCAGAAACCGTTTGAACAAACTGGTAACAACCTTATATTAAAAAAAAACTCCATTTATTTTTTTCGCGAAATTGTACATCCTGCGTTTTTTCCGACCCTGTATTGATTAATCACAAAATTCAAAAATGGATTAATTAGGAATAAATTGAGTATAATAAAATATTTTTGACACAAAATTCACTACTCCATCAAGATAGCAGGTACGCAGACTATCAAACTTTGAAGTTTTTTTAGATAAAATACCCAAAAACTAATTATCAAAACCATAAGTATGTCAACCTGTTTCATATCCGAATATGTATATGGGCCCAGGTTTATATAAACTTTTAGTGTTATGTAGTGTAGTGTCGTTTGAAAGATATTTCCGAAAAACAGCTATCCAAAGCTGTATTTTCGCAGAGGCTTCCTTAGGTATGAGAAGCTTTTTGGGAATTTGTCTCATTATTGTTTATGTTTTATGAATTCGAAAAACTTATATCCTGTATAATATAATTTCTGTTTCTTGTTGCCTGGTTTCTTTATATCTCTAATTCAAAAGTATAAAATGATCCCTCCTAATAGCTCTTCGCCGCCACTGGCAGACCTAGATTGATGGTGATGCATGTGTATAGAGTCCCCTCCTCTCCAGTCTCCATCATAATCAGTGTGTGGTGTGTCCCTGGAGAAAAGTCGTCGTCGGCGGCCATTTTTAATGATCAATGGCAAGAGCTGCAGTGAGCAGTGCCATGACTGCGCTGACGATGTGTCGGCGAGGGCTTTGAAAATGATTAGTGTCTCTCCCCCGCTGAGTTTGTTCTCTCCCTTACCCCACCTTGCCTATGTTTCCCGTCTCAACGTTCTGCGGGCGGTCTATGATGGGCTTCATTTTGATGTCTGGTTGGTGTATGGTTGCAAATGTTGTCTGCACGAGCGCCCATTAGGGGGGCAAGGGGAATGCATGCCCCCCTGGCTTCCGTTTGAGGAGTAAAATACCCGTTTTACACAGACAATTCCTTGACGAATTTATCCGGATCGATTTTTTCAAGGTTATCCTGATTATGTTTTGCGGTGTTTACATCAAGGGACAAATTCTTGCTTTTTTATATATATATATATATCGAAGCAGCCGCGCAGGCAGAAGCCCAAATGCCGGAACACCGCGGCTGCTATGATGATCCCAAAGAAATTTTATTAATACGATTTTTGAACTGCCTAAGGTTAATAGAACTGGGAAAAGCCCCCTCTTGTAGATTGCAGGTAGTGATGAACAGCATCAATGTTGATGTTAATCCCGCAGATGTTCGAAAAACAAATTTTATCTTCGATGTTGTTCCCTCGAGCCCACCCTCCACCCGGACATTCCGAGAGTGGAGTGAGTTTACGTCCGGAGTTTTTAGTACTCGAGGGATCCATCATCATTAATTTCTTTGTTTTGGAGGATAACCGACTGCATAGCTTAGGTGTGGAAACATGCGGACATTTATAAGACACCCTGGGAAAAGCTAGCGGGTGGTACTGCCTCGGTCGACTGGTCCTTGTCTACCACCTTCTTTTTACGTGTTAGTGATGTTAAATAGACCTAAAGTGGCCCGTTGGCGGACTTTTACCGCCACCCGGCAATCGGTACTGAGGTATTCCTTAACGCGTGGACAATCACTTGAACGATAAGAAGTTGTATACTGGATACAACAACTTCCGGAACAAGCATTTGCCACGGCCCCACTCAGTAGGGGTCAACTAGAACATTTTGAGTTTTTATAGTATATGTATTCTGGTTTTGATTTTGACGCGAATCTCATTATTGAATACTGTAGTTTTATTAAAGTTCTATACCTGAATTGTGATGCTGTTCAATATAATGAAAAGAAAAACAAGGTTGGCACCACACTTATGAAATTTGGCCATGAAGATATCCATGGATTTATTGTCAATGTAAAACGGGTATAATAGGGCACCCGTTTTTTAAGCAACGAGTGGCGTCCTTTTTTTGGTGTTCAAAATATACTCGAAAATCATCTTGCTAGATCCCCCTAGGCGCTCAGGCCCATAAAGAATGAGACAAGTTGCAGTCTGCGTTTAAAATCCATCATTTTTATTTTATAATATACCCAATGACACTGACAGTCCCGTAAAATAGGAACTTCCAAAGTTGGAATTTTTGATCAAAATCTGCCATTGTGGTTTTATTAAAATTTTAGTACAACCAGTGTTGCTCGCAGTGTTACGACAAATCTAGGGACATCTTGTATGTCAAAATGCATCAAGCAAGACAATCCGGTTTGACCTTAACATTTGCATATTTAGCACGATTTTGTGTTCATTTTTTGGACTTGGCCTACCCTGAGAAAATTTGTTACCCCACGCTCTTCAAAAAGTTCTGGGGTCAGGTACAATTCCACAAAATGTTATCTAATTCCTGCGGGCGCCATGATCAAGCTGTTTAAGCTGTGCTCCGTGAAATAGGAATTTCAAGGTTGACATTTTTTATTCATCCCGTACCATAATTTTATAAAATTTTAGTATACCCAATTACCCAGTGCAACTCGCGATGTCAAGGCAAATCTAGAGACCTCATTCAGAATTAAAGAAATGAATCTTAAGCCTACCCAGACATGACATTTTACAAATGATTCTCATCAGGAAAGTACCAATATAGTCCTAGACCAAAACCTTGACATAATTTGTTACTCTATTCATAAATAAAATATGGATCTTAAACATACACAGAAATGACATTTAACAAATGATTGGAATTTCAAAATACGAACATAGCCTTAGACCAAAATGTTTACCTAATTTTATTCTCTAATTTAGTTAAACTTCATTCACAATTTTTTAGCTTTACGTATGTCCTTTTAAAATACTGTGGATGTTAAGTATTTTAAGCCTTTATGAGGGATTATTTTATTTAGTTGCAACTTTTTGGAATTGTAATTTTTGGCATGTATGTATTCTGCCAAATAAATTATCTACCTAACTAACTGTCAATTTTGCTATATGGGCTTTTGGATGTGTTTGAGGTTTCATAAAGTTACTAAATCTAATCCAACTGCAAAATTGAATTCGGTAATTTACAGCTAATTCGTCTAATAACGTCGCTGATCTCCATTTTGAAAGTCACGACTTTACAGTTTCGGTACAAAGTAAAATTAATGGTAGTTCGTTCAAAAAAGGTGTGAAAAATGAGTCTCTTTCCAAACAAAACATTCTTAAACATTTCCGACGTTTATATTAGACTACTTAACTTCGCAGGCAGCGCAGTGGTCTACCGTCTAGAGAGAAAGAGAATTTTTTCTTGGATATGAATGTTGTAATTGTCGGACGGTGGTATGGTTGGAACGCTCTTAGAATATGACCGCTACGTCATCGTGGGCGGGTCCGCTCATCACGCGGTCGTCGACAGAGCGCAGTGGCGTTCTATTTTATTTGAAGAATAATCAGTTTTAATTGACAATAATTATAAAAATCTTTTACATTCATACATACCGGTATTGTTGAAGTGGAAACTTTAATCCCTCTACACTTTCCTGTACCATGAAGTTATTGACATTGTTGATAATTTCCTTTCCTTGACTCCCAATCGCCTTTCCTTTCACGCCAATCTCTTTCACAGACATTGTTTAGATCACTGGTTCAAAACTATTAATAATTTAAATTTGAACAATAGTAAAAATTTCCACTATATCGCAATCTATTTGACAATTTTTACACACGGTGCCTTGTTCAAATTAGTTTACAAACTGAACTTATGACTAACGGACAGGTTTATATATCTGTTGCAGGTAAAATAAATGTGATTGATTAACACTCATCCTCTTAACGCTACTTACGAACGAAGGGATTTAGCAACCGGGAATTATTCCAGGTAGTTCAATTTTACACTTGTTATTATTAGATTTGTTTCTACTAATTTTGTTTACCCTCGCTTGATATTGGTATTAGCCTATTTATCTAGGTACTAATGATGCACTCTAGGAAATCTCATGATTGGTATAGATATAAGCGGATCACAGTCTTAGGATTAATTTAATTTCTTTCAGTTGTTTGCCAACTTTGGGGTTTTACCCTTCAATATTGTGTCTATTATATGTAGGTAGTTCACTATTTTAAATTTTGATTTATGGATCTCCATCAAATATCCACAAACCCCATAAGATTAATAATTTTCAACACAATCAAATATAAAATATGATATGGTTAATAAATAAAAAAATAAATAAGTCGAAGAAACGTCTCATCAGATCCCAATTGTGTCAACAATCGCAACTGACTGAAACTTGCGTATCTACATACTAAAAAACGTTCCGCCTATGGCTTTCTGAGAGTGGGATGTCCCTTAACAGCGTCAACAGCAACATAATTTCTGGACATTGAAGACCACATACATTTTTAAGCTTTCTACGATATAAATATTCCCCACGATTAGAACTGGACCACATTAAGAGGGCGGTGACAGATGTCCACAAATCTTACCAGAGACTGTCACAACAATTTTCTATATTCTTATAGGGTACAATCGACGCAAGGGAGAGGGTATAAAGTGATGACGTAGCGGGCATAACCTTAGGCTGTTCGAACCATAGACGGTCTCAGGCTGTCAAGCGTGGAGGTATCACCCGGCAGATCTCTAACGTGTGACCAGAATGGCAAACAAAGCGTTTCTTATTATAGTGAGTTTACTGAATATGGGAGTAAACATTTGGACAATTATTCTAGGAATTCTAAGGACAATTATCCTAGGAATTCTAAGAATTATATTTCGTTCCACAATTTTTAAAAAATTGTTTTGTTTTGAACATACAAAATAATAGTTTTTTGTATAGACAAAGTAACAGTGGAGTACTATGTGTTTTGCTACTCTCTTCCGTTTCGGTACCAGAAATTCAAGACTCCAGTTTCTCGTTCTCGACTGTTGAGCTCTTCCACTTTCACAAAGTTATTTTCAATAAGTTACATCCAGTAATTTCAGTGGTTGATCGAGTATTTTTAACAGAAACTTGCGGAGACCTTCCCATTAGATTAAGGTGGACCTCATTTGTGTTTTGCTGGATCTCAGGTCTTAAATAAAAACCTCGTTCTTGTGAGGCCACCGACAGTTACAGTCAGAGTTATAGTTTACATTGTTCTGGTCGAATAGTAACGGGTGTTTTTTTTTTCGAGGTATAGACCTTTAAGTTGGCATTACTTTTGAAGATGGCGACCGATTTGACAGATTTCAAGTGATTTATTCTCAGTTTGGTTTGGCAATTCATCATGAATAGACTCACGCCTGAACAACGCTTGCAAATTGTGCAGTTTTATTTCGAAAATAATGGTTCTGAGCGGAATACGTATCGCGCACTACGTCCATTTTATCGTCGACAAAATCGTCCATCAGAGCAGTTAATTCGATTAACCATGGAACGTTTTCGCACCACGTTTACACTAATTGATAACTCGCATCCCGAGAGACGCCATACGATGCGTAGAGAAGAAGTTATTGCTACTGTAGAGCGTAGCATTGAGGAAGACCCGAATGAGTCCATCCGCCATCGAGCACAGGAATTGGATCTGTGTCCATCCACTTTATGGAAGATTTTGCGGAAGGATCTTGGTTTGCGTGCTTACAAAATCCAATTCGTACAAGAATTGAAGCGAAACGATCATCAAGCAAGGCGTAGATTTGTTGAATGGGCCCAAAACGAGATTGCCGTTGTTCCCGATTTTCATAAGCGAATTTTGTTTAGCGATGAAGCGCACTTCTGGTTGCATGGCTACGTCAACCAACAAAACTGCCGCATTTGGAGTGAAGCTAATCCTCAAGTCTATGTCGAAACACCGTTACATCCAGAAAAACTGACTGTTTGGTGCGCTTTATGGGCTGGTGGAATCATTGGTCCGTACTTCAAAAATCGGTATAGAGCCATGATTACTAACTTTTTCATTCCTGAATTGAACAATCATGATGTCCAGGAGCTGTGGTTCCAACAAGACGGTGCAACATGTCACACAGCTCGTGCTACAATCGATTTATTGAAAGACACGTTTGGACCTGTGAATTGGCCTCCAAGATCTTGTGATTTAACACCGCTAGACTATTTTCTGTGGGGCTATGTAAAGTCATTGGTCTATGCGGATAAGCCACAAACGCTTGACCATTTAGAAGACAACATTCGCCATGTTATTGCCGATATACGGCCACAAATGTTGGAAAAAGTTTTCGAAAATTGGACGTCCAGATTGGACTACAACCGAGCCAGCCACAAGATTATCTTTCGAATAAAAAAAATCATGCCAATCGAATAATCCATCGTTGTTTTATTGCAATTTAAAGTTCTACACCTCTAAAAAAAACACCCGTTGTAAGGAAGTACTGGAAATGCTGTGAAATCATATTATTGCAAGTGGTAACTTGAAGCAGTTCATGAGAAGTTCGGAAGATCGAAAGCATTGCCATCTAGCTGGCAATTTTGATCAGTTTTTGTAGAAGAAGCTTCACATGTGCTTTCGTCTAACAAATGTTTCCCACGTGAGTTACTGATTGTTTTTAGGCGGAGCCTAGAGAATGCCTGCGGAGGAAAAACATTTTTAATAACTTTGGTTGTCTGTAGCTCAGAAAAGTTTCTTTAGACGGATGGATGGATAAACATACTACCACACTACTTTGCGTCGCACATAAAATATACCTCTATTTGAACTTTATAAATATTTGGAATCTGTTTTCAAGATAATTATTTGGATCGCCTAACTGGTCAAACATTAACCTTGTTGTATGAAAAATTGTACAGTCGGATTTTACCAAGGATTTTAGAACAAAAATGTTAGTATTCTTAAAAATGAAGAGGTTCTTCACCATTCAAAATATTCGTTAGAAAAATCACTTTCTTCGCGTATATGAAAAAACTATCAAATGTTACCAGCAATTTTTAATATTGTAAGGATGAGATGCGAGGAGCTTTTTCATTTACCCATCAAGAACAAGAATATAATTCCGCTCCTAAATGTTCACATAATATTATTTCCGATATTCTAGAAGCCTGGGTCTCAAATACCCAGGAAAGAAAGATGTGGTTATAGGTATTGCTGCAATTGACAAAAACGTCTATAAATTGCGACTCACTGAATGACAAAATATTTATTCAAAATAATCGTCTGGCGATAAAAAACGTATACAGACAGGAAGTGACGTTGATCGTAGCGAAGCCAGACACAATGGTTTATTTAAATGCCTAAATAGCCTTTTCATGCTTTACGCTGTGCTGTGCTGTATGCCGAGCATAAGAATCAAATAGAATGCCGGGAACTGAAAAAAAAAATGCAAAACGTTCATTGAAAACGACCCTGGAATCCATTAAAGTGCTCAATATTCATTGAAGGCAATTGATGGTATCACATATGAATTCTGATCGCTTACGACTTTTTGAAATCACTCAACATTTTCTAAGGTAACAGGGTCGCACTGCATTGTTTTTGCTTCGTTAAGTTTACGTTCGAGATATTACTTTATTGATGCTGTATGGTGTAATATCAATGTTACTCATGCTCACCATAGGTTATCGGTATGCTTCCGATTCTGTTACTGCGTTATTACTCAGTAGTCGCAATACCTGCCTTTTTACACTTTATAACCTATTATGATGTTCAATTATTTAGTTTTTTATATAATGATTCTATTATTTATGAATCAGTATTTATCCTTATAAATAATTTCTTTTGCTCCAAAGAATACTTTTAAAAAATATTCGTTTAACTCAATATATGTATAAGAGAACATGCTGTTTCTAGTTTATTTAAATAATTATTTTTGTTTAATGTAATTATCAAATATAAGTATTAAATTGAATTATTAGATGTTGAAAAGGTTTTTCTGATATTTATGTGAATTTTAATATGATTATGGGTGAATATCAGTTATTGGGGAATTCAATGTTCCTGCAAAAAAATCTTAATCCAATGGACAAATTGTGGAAATAGACCATTCAAATAGTGGAAGATGTTAATCTTTAGTTGGACCATATGGCGAAATTGAGGTAACCATTAAGATTTAGGAAAAATCTGATTGAAAGTTAACAAAATGTATACTCCCCTGGTATGTTCCATTCCCAAATTTCACTACAAACATCAACAAATCACTGTATTATGTACTGGTATAACAATAAGCGGATACTCTTTGTATTACCTAATACATCTGATAACATATTTTCGCAAAAAGACACACTAAAAATATACATAAATGCGTAAAATATCCCGTTTATTAGTGGGTCCTGAGAACAGTGTCACCCTCACCTGGCGCAATTCAAATTGCATATATTCATCAAAATATGGCAACTATGCGACTTAACCTTGAGCAGCAAGTAGTAAATGAAGAAGGGATAGTGCGAAACTATCGTAATTTGAAAAACGAAGACCAGGGTCGCGTCAGTAGCCCACTAACAGTCGTCCGATACCCTTTTGCCAGTGAGTGAAGCATTTCCCCTGGTAAGCATATCTTTGTGAATTTAAAAGTTACATTTTTGCGACTTTATAAAAAATTAAGATTTTTGAATACAAAAGCCATGAATCACGTTAAAGTAATATAATAATCAACATATCTTGCTTTTTTGGGGCTTACGCACGTTTTTGTCACTTCCCTGGCGTCACTCCCCTGGCAGTTTTTATATCAGGGGAAATACACACTGCCCAGGGGAAATACAAAGGCACCTTTTTGTATAAGATGTGTAGCTACTATACCAAATTCAATTTCATGAGGCAGTAGATCTGAAATAGGTCAGGCATGAGGGGCCGGGCCAGACACGGCCAGACGCCTAGGGCCGTATTTAGTGCTCAAACGCTCATTGTCAGTGTTCATACCAATCTGTTACATCAATCAGCGGGCTGCACCTAAGAAGCTGCCTGGCCCAGTTTACGGCTCTGAGCGGCCTGCTTCCTGCTCTTGAAGTTGAATGAGGTATAGACACTATTTCATTAATTTCAGATACCAAAAAACCATAACTCGCTAAAATGGCAAATTTATAAAAAAGCAAACCCGAGAGGAAAGATTGGAGAAAAAACGCCAAGCAGAAAGACCACGCGACCAGCGAATTAAAAATGATCCAATCAAGAATGCTGAGTTAAAAGAAAAGGAAAAAGAGGAGTATCACAGAAAGAAGGAGAAAGTACAAGTTAGAAGTAAAGATCTGATAGATAGGGAACAGCGAGCTCTGAGAAAGATATGGAGAGAGCAAACTGAAAGATATAGGGATCGTGTGAGGCAAAAAACTATTGTTAATTATCCAGAGTCACCGCCGCCTTCGGACCATGAAGATCCACACTTCGATCCTCAAATATTGGACAATAGAGCTTCAGGTGCCAAAAGACCCTCAGAAAAACAGAGGAAACGGATAAATGAGCTTATCAAAAAACAAAAAAAACGAAATTGATCGATTAAAAAACAAGGTGAAGAGATTTCAAAGGAAACTAGATCACCTAAGAAGTCTAAAAATGTCACCAAAGTCGAAAGTGGATCGATTACTAAAAAAAAAACGAAACCAAGTAATCAGGAGAACGTGGAAGAAGTTAAAAAGCATCTGTCATTCAGTAAGGTAGTTCAAAATCAACTAAAAGAAAATATAAGGCATACCAAAAAGAAAAATGAGAAGACACTGTTTCGTAAAGTATTGAGTGGTAGGTTTGTTAGAAAGTACAATGTTTTAAGTCAAATTCATATGAAGCCTATGAAACGATAACCCACTGAGGGAGAGGTTTGATAGACGTGACAAGGAGAACAAGAATGAATGAAATTAGAGAGAAGATAAAGAACGTAATTAAAAAAATTTTTGAAGGAGACTGCAACAGTAGCTTATGCGCAGGAAAAAATGACTACATTACGAAAAACAAAGTAAAAAACAAAAGAGGGTTTTACTAGACTCGATGAAGCATTTACACGCATGGTTCGTTAAAACCAAAGGAGTGCCGATAACTTATACTTCATTTTGTCGTTTGAGACCTTTTTGGATTGTATATCCAAACGTTCATAGAAGAGAAACATGCTTGTGTGTAATTCATGCAAATATGGAGTTGATTTTGCTCTCTTTAAGAAGAACGAAAATTATAGACTTTATGAGTTTTCAAGCAATGCTAAATTACTTATGTTTCTATCGCATGACATTTCCGACATAAAGTTGGAAAAGTATTAGAAAGACTGCCGGTGCCAAATATAGTAATGAGAGGAAATATATTATTTTATAAATTCAGAACTCCTGTATTCGAAAAATGAGTATCTACTCGAATTCATAAAAAATCGGGTTATACCTATGTTAATTTTATTTTTATGCTAGCTACCGTTTTTTATTTATAAGCACTGATTGCGATTCAAAGACTGACCATAAGTATCATGTCAATTTTTTGTTTTAAGTTTTTATAATTTTATTTCTATTATTATTATTATCATTACTCAGGTACCTACATTGCTATCTATATTAAGTTGCAAGATATAAACAGCTATAGTGGTTTTTATTTATGTTAGTTCTTGTGTGAGCAGGGTTCGCTCTGTTGATCCAAATGTTATTTTTGAAGAGACTAATAGAACATGTAGGATTTTGTTATTTTCAATAAAAAACTATTGAACTTATTTACCTATTGGTATTTATATTCTTTTATAAAGTGTCCTTTAAGATCATTCACATGAGAAGTTGTCACTCTTCTGTCTCAGTTTGTCACTACCCTGTGTATAGTGTCACTCCCCTGACTACACATTTTCCCCTGGTAGCTGTAAAATCTCTAAAAATCAAAAAACTATCTGGTCCTGTCAAAGATGCATCACAAATAGTGTAATCCTAACAGGTAATGAATATGAAACTGAAATAAGTATTTTTTCTTAGGTGCCACTAAAAACCCAAATACCTGATATTCACCCTTGTATTAAACTAAAATAAAATTTAGCATTATTGCGTTTTCGCTTTGAAAAAAATAGAAAAATACATAAATAGATTATGAAAACTACAAAAAAGGCAGTAAACTTGTTTTTGCAGAGTATAAAGGCAGTAAATCACATATTACTGCTTTTTGATTCACGACAATTGATTTTAGGCCTCGAAAACAATTATGATCTGAAATCGCATTTGAATTACTCTCAATAAAGTCATGTAACTATGCAATATTCATTAACTTCTGTTCTGCCGTAATAATATTTTGTTCAATAATCACAAGAACTTTAATCATAATTTTCTCATACTTCGATTTTTATACTTTACTGCCCTTTTTTACCTAAGTACGGCAGTATAAGTATCCATTGTAGGTAAAATTGCTATATCTTTGAACTCTACGAGTATTCCAGTTATGCTAAATCTAAAAAATAGAAAATCAAAGCCTCTCCACTTCCCAGACGCTGTATTAATACAATCACAGTTCAGGTCTTGTTTTTTTTCTTCTTTTATTATATGGCTGCATCTTTGGTAAGTCAATCGTTTAGTATCTGTATAATGTATCTGCAAAAAATTAGTTCTCTCATCCTTTATCCTCCTGTTTGAAAGAGTAGCTTAGTTGAATCAAACTAGAACACTACAACATACAGTTTTATGATGTGATACAAACTTAATTTTAAAATTATGTGTTCTTACTTTGAACAACGTCTTTTTTTGGCCTTGGCCTCCATTTCTCTCACAGTATTTTCTCTCCCTTAGTAAGGCAAAAGGCATCTAATTTTTGCTTTCCTAAAGAAGAGACAAAACTGAAGAAAAAAAAACAGGGAGGTCATGACCAAGAAAGCCAGTCAAGGATATGTTCTCTCCTAATTCTCAGAGTTAGTACTGAGGATCAAAGTGCACTTTATCAGGCAAGTTTTGGGCAGTAGTCATGGAATTCCCACATTTGGTGTCAGTATTTGCAAATAATTGTAGTGTTGAGACGATTTCAAGACATGGTACTTCTTACATAATTTGCAAAGAGCGGCACAAGCCTAACAAAGATATGCACTAAAACCTCGCAATTTTGGCGAGGAAGTGTGCCTTGTAAACATATAAGGCTTGGCTCATAATTTATTCGAATTCGTCGGGAGCGATTGAGAATACGACCCTTAGATATTTTTTTGCATATCTAGATATGCACAATATATTTTTTTTTTGCTACAATTCTAGGTGGTTTTTTGTTCTCTCATTATTCAGAAATTGGTTTAAAACTATCTAGACGCGTGAAAGTCATCGCTGTTTTCGATAGTATGAATGAAAACATAAAATTAGAGGCATACCGGCCACCAAAAGGAGCCAGCGCATAGGCCTCTTAGACGGGCCCTTATGCACCTCTACATTCCTTAGACACCTCAAGCCTCGCCATTCTAGAGAAGTTGAGTCCAACCTCCTTAACGTCCTGGTGACTACCTGTAGTAACTAAGAGCCTCACAGCGACACAGAACGTGCGCCGAGGTCTCTTCCTCTATCTACCCCTCAGCGCTCACACAAGGGATCCTCAGCCACCCCCATCACGTGCAGGTGACGTCTTAAGGTGTTATGGCCAGACAACAGTCCCACCAGCAACCTTAGGTGGTTGGCTCTATCCAAAGACAAGCAGAAATGTCCATCCTTAGCGCTGGGCCGTACAATGAGTTCCCGTGCCTGGCGGAGATGTCTGGAGATACTTCTCCATTTCTGAGAGTGTTGTCTTGCAACCCACGTCTCCATTTTCCTCCTAGCTTTATGCGAGGTAACTCCTAGAGCTGGCTCAGGACCAACGAGCTTGCTGACTGATCCTGTCTTCGCCAGAGTATCCGCAGTCTCATTGCCCTTTATCCCAGCATGCCCTGGTATCCACACTAACGATACCGGATGCTTAGCTGCTAGACAATCCAGAGCCTCCCTGCATTGCAATACAAGCTCGAAGTAATCTTACAGGCACTTAGTGCCTTCATTGCAGCCTGGCTGTTGGGGAAGTTATTCTTCTCCCTTTAAAATGAGGTATCCACATGCCAAAATTGGATGGCAGTATGACCCTTGGCAGGATTCAAGAAGACCCAGCTGCCCTGACTCAACAGTCGGTGTGCGACTACTCTCTATCTCTCTCTCTCTCTCTCTTAGGACCCTAGGACCCATTCTAATACGATTGATCTAACCCCGTACCTAACCAAGACATGTCTGATAGAGTCGGTTGTAGTGCAATTAAATGCACCTTCAATATCCAAAAAGGTCGCGAGTACCACTTTCGCTGATCTAGAGTCTTCTCCAGCCTACCAACCAGATTGTTTAAGGCCAATCAGTCGATTTCCCAGCTTGGTATGCAAACTGATTGGAATGAATGACACACCTCTCCAGCGGGCCAACCCTCAAAAATCTGTCAACTATCGTTTCCAATGTCTTAAGCACAAAAGATCAAAGGGTAATCGGATGAGAATCCTTCGGGCCAGTACCTACATATATCTAGCTCTGCCCGGTTTAGGAATAAGAGACACGAGGGATGTCTTTTAAGTTTTGCATATAGAAACATACTAGGCCGCGCGGATCGAACGTCAGTACTGAATCTTAACCTCACTCTTTAGTAAACTTAAATTCAAAGTTTCACAACAATACGTGCAGTGTTCTCAGTACAGTGAAATTTTAAGTGTCACCAAGTCATTAGAAAAATGGAACTCAACCAAGCATATTTTCGCGCCATAATATATTACAACTTTCAGAGACAATTATCGCAACAAAAATGCCTTGCTGAGTTACGGTCTGTTTTCGGCAACGAAGTGCCACATCAGTCGACAATTTCACGTTGGTATGGAGAATTCAAACGTGGACGGGTTAGTCTTAGTGACGATGCCAGGGTGCGTGCACCAAAAACCGCAGTCACCCAGGAAAACGTCGATGCTGTGCGCAAACTCATCATTGAAGATAGACATGTGACATATCGCGAGATTGAGGCGTCCTTGAAGATCTCAAAGACCTCAATTCAAAAAAAATTACATGAAGAATTAGGAGGAAGAAAATTAGTTTCTCGTTGGATACCCCACCTGTTGACTGAAGAGCAGAAAGCAGCCAGGGTTAATTGGTGTCAAAAAACGTTTGACCGTTTCAATTCCGGAAACTCAAAAAATGTGTGCAGCATTGTTAGTGGTGATGAATCGTGGATTTACTATTATGAACCAGAAAATAAACGGCAGTTGGCCAACAAAAGTCATCCGTTCTCGAAGTAGAACAAGGCAGTAATTAACGGAAGAAAACGTGGAATTATTGGACCATCCTCCATATAGTCCCGATCTAAGTCCTAACGATTTCTTTACTTTCCCGAAAATTAAAAACAGACTGCGTGGTCAATGGTTCCAGTCACCAGAAGAAGCAGTTGACGCATTCAAAAACCCCGTTTTGGATCTGCCAGCAAACGAGTGGAATTAAGTGCTTCCAAAATTGGTTCGAGCACATGCAGATGTGTATTAATCTTCGTGGAGAATACTTCAAAAAACAAAGTCATTTAAAACTACCTACTGTGTTGTTTTATTTCCATATGCAAAACTTAAAAGACATTCCTCGTAGTAAATATAACTTTCGAGGCCGGATTGTACAGTTGTGTTGTGAAACAACAAAATTCTGAATTGTTTTTATGAAATTTTATGTAGTTAAGGTTTGTTCCTCAAAGATTGGTTTGAGGAATAGCCTCTCTCTGGATTTTAAACAAGCAATAATGTTTTCTTCAGGAACGTTCAAGGGCAGATTTAGCATTTGCATTTCACTGTAACAGTCCTCGGCGATTTTCGAAAATTATTTTTATAAGCAGCCACGGAGGCAGAAGCCTAGATACCGGGGCATCGCGATTGCTATGGGAGTTAAAGGCATTTTGTTATTCACATTTTTGAACTGCCTAGGGTTAGGATGGGAGGCACATCGCGCGGTGGCATCATGGAGGAGAGCTCTGCAGAACAAATCCCGTTGACATAGAGGTTGAAGATACCCAAATCGCCGACGGCCCGGCCCGTCGGTGCGGAAGGCTCCCGAGAGTGTCCCTCATAGAAGAGTCGATCAGTCGGACAGCCTTTTTGTGAACATCATCAAGGATCGATAATGCAGTCGTCTGGGCGGCAGCACCCGATACATGTGAGCAGTACTCGAGGCTAGGTCTTACTGGGCCCTGTACACAGTGAGGCGGATATCTCGAGAAAAGTGATTCTTAGTACTTTTAAACAAATGATAGCCTAGCTTCTCCCAGCAGCTGCAGCAAATGTGATCAGGCTGTCGAACAGCCTAAATGAACGGCACTTTTAAACATGCAAGATTCTCAACATTTACAAAGCTTTGAAAACTACCAAAATTTGCAAAATTTTGAAAATTCGAAGTTTGAAAGCTTGTGATAACCATTATAAGGTCTACTGTAAAATGGAAATGTTAAATCCTCCCTTGAACGTTCTTCAAGAAGTATTGCTTGTTTAAAATCCAAAGTGAGATCACTCCTCTAGCGGTAGTCTATCCTCAAGATATATCTCTAAATATTACAAAGAAATGTTTTTCAAATTTAATACCACATGAACGACGTACGGAGCCAAAAGTTATTTGACAGAGATATAAAACGTGGATATATTATTTTGTGTTTCAGGTTTGAGTTCCAGAAGCGAAAGAAATGTACCAGAATTATTGCTATCCTATCGCGCACAAGAAAAAATCATTTGATTGCTCCATAAACCAGTATCGATTCACACAATTTACACGTAACCAGCCACCATAACTCCACTGAACATCACCATAGACACCAGACACTATGCAGCAACACCGCATGAAGCTATTTCCGGAGGCTAATAATTGATTTAGATACACGAACTGGAACACAGGGAATAAACATAGAGCTGGATGCCCCATACAGCTTGGGTGCAATAACAGTATATCTACAGAGTACACAGTACACATATACAGTGCAACTGCACTGGTGCTGTGAGATGCTATGATATGGCATCGTCATCGACGAGGGACTCAATGGCGCCTGACGACTGACGAGAATGAACGAAGGACCAAAGAGCGGCGTTGCCAGATTTACGAGGAAAAATTCATATTGTTCGTTATTCCCAAACAAGTGAACATGTAGTGGAATTTAAAAAAATGATTACAGGGTGTTTCAAAGTTACGTATTTAGATAACTAACGAGATGCCACTTGTAAACTTTCGAAATTCAAAGTACTTCCGGAGAAAGACGGAAAAAAATGAATTTTCGCAAAATCGTTTTAATTTTTTCCTGACTTTATTTGTAGTGAAAGTTCAAAATAACTTGCACATAAACATTGCCAGTCTTTCTCCTCCACAAGATTATATAATTAGAATTTCAATATATCGTTTCGTCTCTTGTCTTCCAGCAACAGCTTTATTTTTTCTAATGGACGCCAAATTGAATTTTTGCACAGATGAATAGAGTTTTTAATTCTGATGCTAGAAAGACATAATATATCAAACATGGACGTTGATTGCCATATCCTAGATATTTCAAAAAAATAGAATTTTATGTGTAGACTTTGAAATTATCAGATGTGTTTTGTATATTGAATTTATTGAAAAATCGTTATTTCCTAGTTTCATTTGAAATGGGATTTTAAAATAAATTGCATTTCCACTCTTTCTACTCTGCAAGACGGCGAAGTCAAATTCTCAATTAGTCGGTTCTGCTTTCGATCTCTATCCTCAACTTTGTTTTTATGTGAAATAAATAAAGATTGGCGATGTCAATGTATGATAAATTTTTGGAATCAGCTTTATTCACATGTGCAAAAATCCAAATGGCGCCCATAAGAAAAAATAAAGTCGATTCTGGGGGACAATATACGCAACGCCGCGCCGTATCGAAATTTTGATTATGCCATCTTCTAGAGTAAATACAGTGGCAATATGAGCAATTTATTTTGAAATCCATCTACAAACCAATTCGGGAAGAAACTAAAGCGATCTTGGGAAAATTCAGTACTTCCGGAGAGGAAGTAGTAAGAATTTTGAAACTTTCCAAGCGGCATTTTATTAGTTACCTAAATACGCAACTTTTCCCCTAATTAAGCGACTTCGTATGTTCCCGAGATGCCAATGACGAGGATCGAATTTGAAACACCCGGTCAAAATCATTTTTGTCTGTAAAAATCAGTCAAATATAGTTTTGACTAAGGACAATGGTTTTAACCAAGAATGTAAGCCAAAACTACTTATGACTGGGAATAGTGAATTCAAATCATTTTATTATTAAACAATGAAAATTTTATTTAATATTTACTTCTCATAATAATCTTTAGAAAAAGAAATGCACATTTTCACTGATTATAAAGATTGGCGTCATATAATAAAACAAATTAGATGACATTGTATTTATATACCTTGAATACTCTTGTGATAAATAAGAAAATAAGAGCATGAAGAGTATAAAATAAAAAAGTTAAAATTAGCAAGCTGTTGAATTCAAAGTTAAACTTTTCACTGCAAAAATAAGTCAAAACTGTTTTTGAATAAGGAAATTGTCAAAATCATTTTTGTCTGATTTGTGCTCTTCTTGGTAAAATCTATGGATTGATATAAGTACATCGTCTGAGGGATCATTTTAAGAGCATTTAGCATTATATATTATTATTAAATCATACGATGATACACATTCGGGTAGGTCCTTCCACAAGAAGAAGATGCCATATAGAATCTTTGCATCGGGTAGAGTTAGCGTGAATAAAAAAAAATTAGTTATGATACTTCATTTGAGTTCTTTTAATGGAAAAATTCTATTCCAAAAGTTAAATGTATACTAAAATGATAACTTACCTTCATATGCTACTCAACAGATGTGCAAAAAGTCTAAGCTTTAAGTGACATATACTAAGCCAGGACTGGTAGTATGAACTTTCTGAAAAAAAAATGATTATTAGTTAATATAAAATTAGAAAGATTCTAATTGAATAAAGGATGGAGTTCAATTCAAATGACCAGTGAAAAAGAACTATACTTTGACTTATGCCTTCGGTTATATGCGGTAGATATATCAAATTAATTTTCTACAATAGGAGATTTTCTAGCTGGACAAAATTACATTTCTAATAGCTGAGAAGCTGAGATAGATTGTTTTCATCCAATTTCCATGTATGATGCTGTTTATATTTTTTCGCTTGTATGTTAAAAAGACGTATAATATAAAGTTCGCATATTGAAAGAAAACTCGGTCGATTCCTCTCCATTTTCCTTTGAAGGAATTACTTAATAGGATTTGATTTTTATTCTGGATACTGAGAAAACGTGACCATACATTTGTTGTCAAATTATCAGAAAAATAAAAATAAGGGTTATTTTCTTTCTTTTTTTGGAGAATAAAGATTCATATTCCGTCAAAATAAAATTTTGTCAGCCAATTGGTGAATAGCGAGCGAAAACCGGGCAAAACTCATAAATAATAAACATTTTTTCCAAAAACCTTTGTAGTTTATAAATGCTTAGGGAGATAGATAAACACTATAAGGATAAAGAGATATGTAAAAAATAGATCAGGTAGGAAGTTTTATGTAAATTCTTATATCAGTTCGTCAAAATGATAAACAAAAAATTGCAATGACTTAAACCTCTTGTATGTTAAATCCTGATTTTTGTCGTTAACATTTTTTTCAGCCTCATCAAAAGTTTGTTGGGGCTGCAGTATTTGTAGTCAAGCAATGTTTTGTAAGATGCATTTGATGACAGATGACAGATTAGAAATCAAACCAAATCCAAACTAAACTACTACACCAAAATAACTTTTTTCGTCAGGTTTGTCCCCACTTCATTTCATTGGGTTTGTCCCACTTTTTTTCGTCAGGTTTGTCCTACTTTTCGTTAGGTTCGATAGTTTGATAATACGATGGCATGATAGTTCGATGGTACCATAGTTCGATAGTACGTTAGTTCGATAATACGATATTTCGATACCCATTTTTTCGTTGGGTTAGTCCCACATTCTCACGTTAGGTTGGTACGACTTTTTCCGTTAGGTCTGTCTCACTTTTTCGTTGGGTTTGTTCCACTTTTTTTCGTATGGTTTATCCCACTTTTTCGTTGAGTTTGTCCCACTTGTTTTCGTTAGGTTTGCCCACTTTTTTTCGTTAGGTGTGTTCCACTTTTTTCCGTTTGGTTTGTCCCACTTTTTTTCGTTAGGCTTGTCCAACTTTTTTTCTTGTGGTTTCTCCCACTTTTTTCGTCAAGTGTTTCCCATTTTTTTTCGTTGGGTTTATCCCACTTTTATTCGTTATGTTTGTGTCAATGTTACATGCGAGATTTAATATGGAATTACAGAAAAATTGTCTGACAAATTTGGGTTGCCAAGTTAAAACATTTTTTGTACGTATCTCCTCAAACACATTATGTATGGAAAAATACAGCAAATTTATTCTCTCAAAATCAATTATACATCATTACTCAAGAATCAGAGGTTAAATTCTCGATGTGGCAACATGACATTCGGCGAGGGGAAAAGCCCCATCGCCCATCCAGCCAGCCAGGGCCGATAACAAAACACCATCGATCAGCTGACTGAGGCCACTGACCTACTGACGAATGCTAACGGCTCGTTACGGAGACGGACGAAAGCAGAGGGACCGTGAACGAGTAGATAGAAGAGAAAACGGCATTTAATGAAAGGGCTTTAGCCCTGAAAAGTTACAACTTTGATAAAATTGGAAAGTTTACACTACACGTACAGTAAGTACTACTTTCACTTGCGATTAGATTAGTGAACGGATTATTTGTACAACTACAGTAAGTTTTTTATGGATTTATGGATCTGATATTTATACTTAAGTAAAGGTCTCAACACTGATTACTTGGTAAGGCAGTATTGAACACGATCCCAATCGTTGTTCAGGTCCCCTCTCCTAGCCAGAAGATATGTTCGATTCTCTACGAGACCCTTATTTCCATTGCCTGTGTTACCAAGAACTTCACACCGATTTCCATGAACGGATGGAGTCAGAGTCCGCTGGAATATATGAAATAATCTATATTCCTGTTTCAGCTTTTCTGCGATCTTTCTGTTCGATAACATAAAGCTTTACCTGGGAAACCGACGCCCAGGTTCATAAGTCGTATGAAGTATTGATACTTAAACTCTGCACGAAGATATCAGCTCCAACACCTAATTTGGCCAAAGCCATCTGTGTATGAGTTTGAAGCTACGTTTCCTTATTAGGTCAGTTTACTACTTTCGCCCATTTCTTTGAGGAAATATCCTTGAGTAGGCTATTCTGCCTTACAGATTACAGAAAAAAGGGGTTGGGAACCAAATGGTTCTATTGTGACCTTCATATATGCTTTCTAAAGCACTTTGTCCGGTCTTCCTTTAATTAGACTCCATAGCCGTGACACAGTTCCTTGCAGGTAGCTTTCCGCTGTTGGACCTGTGGCTTCTACTTCTGAAACCGTAGCCTTGCAAGGCCGTCACAGTGCCTCAGGAGA
Source organism: Acanthoscelides obtectus (assembly GCA_963669975.1). Lineage (NCBI taxonomy): Eukaryota > Metazoa > Arthropoda > Insecta > Coleoptera > Chrysomelidae > Acanthoscelides > Acanthoscelides obtectus. The sequence goes on from CAVLJG010000010.1 coordinate 33,313,677, forward strand.
TGCTCTGGGGCTTCCTCATGGTCTCTGCAAAAACGGCGTGTGGCCTCTTCTGTCAGACCCAAGAGCCTCATATGTCGATATAGACGACAGTGTGTCAGGAGATCTAGTATTGCCTTTATGGCCTTCCTATTGAATGCGAGTAGGTCCTCTGTAAATGCGACCCTTCGTTGTTTGGTGAACTCCTTTGCTGGTATTTGCCCACCATTCTGGGGAATTTTTCTTGGTCCAATTTCTTATGGACTGTTTGGTGGTTCTCGTCACGCCACACAAAAGGCTCTGGACAAATAAGGCGATTGACCGCAGCGTTTCAGGCTAGCTCATCCGTATTTTCAGGTCCTTTGTTCCCTTCATGTCCTGGTAGCCAGAGCAATGTTACCTTGTTTCGGTTTTTTAGTTCTTTGAGAGTGCTCACGCAATGTCATACTAGTTTAGACAATATTTGCTATGAACTTAATGCCTTCATGGCTGCCTGGCTGTCTAAACAGATGGCGATCGTCTGATTTGCTTGACGAAGGTTCCCCAAAAGCCCAAAAATGAATGTCTTATTACTCCCCCCGCGCTCTTCAATTTTCCTCAACGATAAGATAGGGTACCGGATTTCGCTCAGGCCTAAGGCCCCGCGCAGCCGAAAGCCTCGAGCTTGCTGTGAGCCCTGAGGGTTCTAGATAGCTTACCATGGCCCTGTGAGTAGGGGCACAGGGGTGGATTCGCAGGAAACTTTTTGGGGAAAACTCGGGGCCAGAAGTTCAAAGTTCGAATGACGCCAATATAATTGAAGAGCGGGGGAGTCTCCTTTTACGCGGCCTATAAAATAGAGATTTTTCAAAAGAGTTTGTACATTAATTGGTTTTATAACCTTGTATCTTCTATACTATGGCCCCGTATTCAAATACACTCCGCGTTAACAGTGGTGTACAATGTGTTATGCAACTTTGTTTCTCTTGCGTTTTGGTACCAGACTATAGTTATCTGCCTAGATTACCATTCCACTAGCATAAACCCCATTTTTTGCAAAAACTTTCCACGGGTATACCAATTTACAGAATGGTCCAATCGAATTACAACAAGGTGAAAAAGAAACAGGAAAGAGAAAACACGACTTTCCCATCTAAGCTGTACAAGAGGTAGCTATCCACAGGTAATTTATTTTTCTATTCCCGTCGAGAGTTCATTAAGGAGAATGCACGGCAATCGCCCATTAAGCAGCACTAAGACACAAGAGGGAGACAGGCACAGAGAAGAAATAAGGAAAAACAGCTAGAGAAAACGGTAAAAAAACTAAGGAAAATCTGAAGGTATATCCGATCCTCAGGATGTGGAAAAACAGAGCAAAATACGTAAGAATGGTGTATGCATGTTACATGCAAGGTAAATGGCAACCGGAGAAACAAATTTTATGGAACAGCACTTTGTAATGGACAAACAAATCGTAGAGAGGAATCGAAAGCTCCAAATTTCAAGAAATCTTTAAAGCTGAGCTTGTCATCAGTAAGCAAAGGAGGGGACACAAGCCTTACGGAAATCAGTCCCCGGTGAATCTTCTCAAACTTTGAGAATAAGCTCTCCAGAGGAGCCTAATCAAAAGTTCTCATGGGCTCTGAGCAATCCTATGGAGCGTTTCCATGATATACAGTGCGTCCCAAACATGCAAGAACGGAGTATTTTGCTCCTAAATGAGAAGTTATCAAAGAAAACTATTTATGGATTACGGTATCCGAAGGCACATTTCTAAAATACAATTATACAGGGTGTCCCAATTTTGCTTCCACACTAAAAATATTTTTTAAATGGAAGGCCATACTTTTTATTACACACACAGATAGACCCTTTTAAAAGAAGAAGGTTGGTAACTTTTCATTATTACTTATTGGCTATTAGCTGTTTTATCTAAAAAAAACAACAACAAAGTTTGACAGCCTGCATATCTAGTGTCTTGCCAGTTTGTATTAGTGTCGGCATATAGGTTAATATATTGATGAAAAGAAAACATAGGTGGTTAGAATATCGCTGATATGACTACGACCATCAAGGTCATGACAAGGTCAAATCACTTCTTTTCCATCAGACCCTCCGTTTTTGATTACGGAAATAAAAAGAGTGGGTCATCCACACTGATCTATAATAGTGTAAGTTTTGACTCATTTGTGATGTTACAGATCATTTTCCTGGACGTTTCTGTCCCGAATCGCGTAAGTTTGGTTCTTAGTAGAAGGCCTAGACAGCCCCGAATATTGCAAAAGTAAGTCGTTAACAAACATAGAAAACATAGGTAGTTGGAAATTCGGAGAAATGACCATCAAGGTCATGTCAAGGCCAAATCACTTCTTTTCCATCTCACCCTCCATTTTTGATTACAGAAATAAAAAGAGTGGGTCATTTCACATTGATCTATAATAGTTATACATTTTGATTCATTTTGGATTTTACAGAGACTTTACATATCATTTTCCTGGATGTTTATGTCCCGAATCGTGTAAGCTTGTTTATATGGTGCAAAGACCGTCGAGGTGGGCACAGTAAAAGGCCTAGGCAGCCCCGAATATTGAAAAAGTAAGACGATAACAAACTTGAATTTTTTTTAGTCTAGCGGCAATAACCTTGAGCAGTATTTATGGGCAACATGACAGGGCAGTAGGGCAGTACTACTACTACTACTACTACTAATAGCAAATGATTAACGAGTATTTTTCTTCAATTTCTTTTTTACATCTTTGCTGCTGTTCTTCCGCACGTTAGCTTAGTTATTTAAAACTCAGTTTTTCGGAAAATGGAACTCTCAAATGAGTTTTAGGGATGTTTCGGTGTTTTTGGTCTCTTGGTTACCCAGAAATAACTAGATTCTATGAAACAGAGCGACTAGAATCTTTTTTGAAAAACCACGCTCTAAGGTTAAAATAATCACACATCATGCATGTATTGAAGGATTTTTCAAGGACGTAACTAGAAATGGAATAAAACAGGTTTTATATCAGTTACTGACGAATTTATTTTCTTATTAGAAAAAACTATGTATGACAATTTAAATTACATATGACATGTGTGAGCTGCCAGACGTGATTCCGCACAAAGGTCCAATTTACAATAAACTTTGCTGCGTAGATAATGCTGAATAGCGATAGCCCGGACTGTGTTAGCTATGAAAGAAAGCGTCGGAGGATTGCTGCCTACTGGCAAATACCTGCGACTTTAAGTGGCTGTACATCTACAAAAAGTTTTTTTGGTGTGGATTTTGGGCCGCGGGATCATTACTTTCTGGGAAACAATGGTGAAGAGATGATCACAGCCAACGTCTTTTGGGGTTTATTTCTGTCGGCGCATGTCTTTATCAATAATCTACCAGCCCCTTCCCACTTCAGATGGCCCACTTCAAAATTTGTACCAAAACATGCCTTTATAAACTAACATGACGAAACTATTTACTTCTAAAACAATTTATTTTCTCAAAAACATTTTAGATACACTCTAGTCGTAAAAAATACATATTTGAAATCACTTAGACCTATAACTAATAGAACATCTGAACAAATAAACAATGTGCGAATAAATGCGCAAAGTTAACAAAACAACAATTGAAAGATTACCATTGGGTAACATCACCTTTATTTTTTATTACGGCTGAAATTCTTTGAGGCATAGTGTTAACTAAGTTTTGGCAAACATTTGGTGTAAAACAATCCCATATTTCTTGAAGCTTTTGTCTCAGTTTGGTGATTGTACGAGCAGGATGTTGTCGTAGAACCTTTTTCATCTCGTGCCACAAAGTTTCAATAGGTGACAGATCTGGACTGCTAGAAACCCATTTCAAAAAAGGTACATTATTTTCTTCCATCCATTTTATAGCCTTTTTTGAGGTATGGCACGCTGCACCATCTTGCTGAAACACAAAATCTTGGCCGGATGTCAAACATTCTTCTATCACTGGTAAAAGCGATTCTTCTAAAATTGCCAAATATTTGTTTGTATCCACATTTCCATCAATAAAATGAAGTTTTCCTACTCCTTTTGATGACATACTGCCCATAATGGATGCTGGAAATTTCACTTTTCTCTTAAGACAGTCAACTTGGAATGCTTCACTTTTTTTGCGAATAACTCTACTGCGACTGTCACCAACACTAAACTTCGAATCGGGCCTCATCACTCCATTGTATTGCACACCATTGTTGATGTGTCCATTGCCTATCTTCTTTAGCCCATCTAAGCCGATTTTTCTTTTGCAGTGGAGTTAATAGTGGCTTTTCTTTGGCCTATAAACAAGTTGTGCAACTTTAGGGTTTTTACTTCACTTTTTTTTATAAGAAAACTTGCAAATGCTAAATCCCAGTTTGTGGGCCTCTCTATGAGTTGTGGACCTCGAAATTCTCCTTCCAACAGCGTCACTCCTCAGAGCACTTAACTGTAAATAATTGGTACGCCTGTTTTTCACGATTATTCTTCTTAATGCTCTTCGGTCGGCATTTGTGATATTACTTTTTTTCATATATCGTGGTTTAATATTAACTGAACCAGTTAAGTCATATCTTCTAACAATATTTCTCACACTGTGCCGCGATAAGTCTAACAAAGTTGCAATTTCTGAGTTTGATTTCCCAGAATTAAAAAAATTAATTATCAGTAACCGAATTTTCTCACTAATAAACTTTCCTCTACCCATTTTTAAAACCTTAACTACCCAAAACTATTCTAAACGTATTCTGTCATCTGTGATTAATAAAAACAATTGTCATGGCTTTTATTTTTCACAGCCACCTATGCGTTATAGACTTATTTTGCATTGAAATGAAAATAGGTTGATATGCTGTAATTGTAACATGTGTTATTTTTATGCTGCAAATTTGAGTAGGCAGTGATAAAGTTGGTGTTTTCTACTATATATTATCAGAATATTCATTTTTAATATTTTAAACCTATAACACCCTGCTACAGTTTTATTATTTGTGTTTGATAAGAAAAAAACTAAGATTTCAATAGTTGGGCCAACTGAAGTGGGAAGGGGCTCGTATAACCCACCAATGCCTTCCAAGTTAACAATAACCCAGCCCATCGCTCAAATCTGACCGAATAATCGACGCGGCAGACATTAAAAAAATGTAATCCCTGGTATTGTGCGAATCTATGATGGTCAGTTGACCCATGTTATATTCCATATCTTCCATACATGAGGTTTTTATGTGAAAAAAAATACTTCAATTCTTTTGCTCATTTTAACACTGGCACAAGCTTAAGGAAATCCATTTATTTTTTCGCCCAAAAATGATCTGGAACTGGAAAACGCTTAAAATGATGTTTACGAATGTTTTGAAATTAATTGTTTTCAAAATTTTGGAGCCTCAAATGAGTGACTATCTCCAAATATAGTTCTTTACTTACAAACTATCCCCTAAACTGAAGAAACACATACCAGGAGTGTTGGTTTTCAATAACTGAGTAAGCCCACATGCCTCACCAAAATTATTCCAATTCTCTTCAAAAACATTTCTCTTTAGCATGTGACAGATAAAATCAGACACCTGATCATGTTCTACCTTATGATATTTCTTCCAGAAACTATTACAGCTTTCCCGTTTTACAAACACCAGTTAGCATTGTAATCAATTCCTACAGTTGTTTGGATATAGCTGTGCATATTATGTATGTATAATCAAATAAATAACCAAACGGACTGAATACATGACGTTTTCACCATCGCATGCACTGAATGGGAATTTTCTCATGGTAACGTGTCTGACATAATTACAATATGCATTATATATGGAGCGTGCTGATGCTATACCAGTACTATACTGCCATGGGAAACAGTTAATTGGTACATTTTTTATCATGCAGCAGTAATAACTGTGAAATAACATATTACCCGTCATAAAAGAAGGTATCAAAACAAGGCAAAACTCAAATTTGAATTATGACACAACTGCTCATTTTTAATCTAACCATTTAGCATTTAACTCAAACCAAACTCCCGGCTTCCATCTAAAAAATATACGGTTCGAGAAATGCACAAAAGCAGCCTCTTTCTATTTAAGATTACCAATGCCAATGCCCAAAAATGGTTGTTAACGATTGGTAACTAGCTTTTTCGTGCTTTTCTGGAGGAACTTATATACTTGTAGAGCAGTGGCGAAGCGTCCACGTAACCATTGTTACCATTGGTAGCAGTTAAAAATCTTAAAAATAAATATTTTATGACTAAGTACTGTGAAATAATTTCATTTATTTGTTTACCAACAGCGATATGTAATAGTAATTCAGTAAATAGCAAATTAGCCCCACGAAAATAATGCGCCCTATAGTGTCTAGGTTTTGTGAACACGATGAAGCTGACTCGCTTCGACTTGGTTGTCGGTTGTTACAATTTTCATTTATGGATACACTTGGTAGTCCGTCGGGGACCGTCGGTGCCGGCTCGTGTATGATCGCGGTCGCCCGAGTGCGTGGAGCGCTGCGACTATTATGTGGGCTTGTTACCATTTTTTGATTTGGTTACTAACTTCTCACTCGTTCGTAGCCGTTTCAGTTACCGGCTGTAGTGTGCGTGCAATTAAACATGGATGAGTGTCGCTGCGTAATCGATCAAATACTTGAAAAGTCATTCTCCTTGTATAATTTTTAATAAAAAAAAGGAGATCATTGAAGAGGGAAGACCAACACCTATTTTAGATAATTTTGAAAAGGAATAAAAAAAACGTAGTTTGGTTATGTGGTTGCAAAAAAACTGATTGTATTGTTGGGGATGTCCAGCAGCGGAGTCAACGATTTAAATAGTTTTGAGGGCTCTAATTTCTTCGTTACATGTGAGATGTGTAGCCAATTTAATTCAGTTTGGCAAAACAAGAATCGAAAGTTGTCTTAACCAAGCTTTTAGGCAGCACACTTCTAGATCCCGTATGTTTTTTGGCAAAACAGGAATTACCGTTCATTGTATAGGGAATGACTCTGACAATAGAGGAAATTACAGGGAATTGTTAACATTCATTTCCAAAAAAGATAAAACATATTACGAACATCCAGAAACGTCGACTGTTTTTTCGGACGGCTCGAATTAGTCATAGCATAAGACGATGAGGTATATCAAGTGCCCCAGACGCTCAGTCCAGGAATGTTTACCTTAATTTATAAATAGTTTAAATAAAATACCTAAGATAAGCCAAAACATATTTGGGAGGTTCAAAATAAACTTTTTTTAATAAGATTTTTCACATCTGGTTTTGGTAACAGTTTAGGAAAAGTCACGCGTCGCCACTGTTGTAGAGTGAAAACAATACAGGTTTTATGGATCTTTTTAGCTGGTGGATTTTAAAAACGTTGCTGACTCCTTATAAAGCTTGAGAATAGAATAGTCGTGCTTTTCCGAAGAACTTAAGAAAAGATTTGTTTTTTGCAGCTGGAAAAATACTTTCGTGCATATTTTATTATTTGGCGTGTGATTCAGAAAATATTGGAGGAAAATTGGAAAAATAATGATTTTCCTGTCAAGCAAAGTAACAAAATACTTGGACGGAATGATATTTAAGAAATAAAGCCCGCCAAATTTACGAATATGTTCATAGTAATAAATATTTTCTTTTCATTAAGTTTGTATTTTTTTTCTTAAATCAAAAAGTGATCTCTCCCACTGGACACCCTTGTATGATATTTGAATTGTATTTATTATCGTTGACGTTGGACTACAAAACAGAGGTTTATCACAGCTTATAATGTCATTAAAACAGATATAATGTCACTTTTTAAGTTACGTAATACGAGTGTATGGAGCAAACACTAGAAAAATGTTTGCTCAATATTTTCAATATTATGTCATTGATCATGCTCGTCTCTCGCTGAGCGTATCCACCGTTAACTATACAGTTATATACCCAATGCCTCTGAAATGCTTCCTACTTCTATTTCTATCTCTCTCCTCACAATTAGTCTGATTAATTAGCATCCAGCGAGCAGATCCGCGCGGAGCATGGAGCGTCTAATTAAGAATTTCCTCTAGGTCGCTGTCGCTGCGCCGCTCCGTGGCCGTAACCATGGAGGCGGCAGACGCATTTGCAGCCGGAGGCAGCAAAAGGGAACGACATCGTTTACTGACAATGCGACGTTGCGTTGATGCTCCGTTGATCATGCTGATGAACTCTTGACAGTAGAGGACAGTAACCAAATATGGAATAACTTGATTTCTGCGGAAATATAGGTTCGAAACCTAACACACGTTTATTTTCTATTGTGATCGCTCACTTATCGGTATATCTACTGCCCTACTAACAAAGACCCCTTATCACGAAAAATTTCAAAAATTGAGATATTTGCACCAAATGAATAAACATGATTTATGCTACATACTTAGATAGAGAAAACCCCGTATTTTATATTTTTAAATGTTTTATGAAGGAAAATAGTTTACCCGTAAACGCCAAAAATTGAATCTACACTATAATAATAAATATATAATATAATATTACATACCTCGTATATTACATATTTTTAGAAAGACTCTGGTATGTAGTCACTAGATGCGCTAAGGGAAATAAACATCGGCGCTCTCCATGCCAAGTTTTCTCACGGCATTTTGCCGCGTAAATCGACACTTTATTGATTGGTTTCGACTTGTGGGCATGTTTGTTATAAATTGAATGCCTCTACATTTTTCAATAATATGTCAGTTACGAATTGTTATGTTTTAAGTTAATGTTATTTTTATATAAATACATGCGTTTTTTTAATAAGTTATATTCGTAATAATAAATAATACGATATTCAAAAATATAAAATGATTATCTCTTGGCGCAGATATAAATTTTTATCATAATTACAGTGTTAAAACAAAGTATAAGCCGAATTTGAATTACACGAGGTTTCAACTATATTCTTGAAATAATGCGATGCTTTCTTCGCCTGTACATATATCGCATAACTAATAGCTACGGCCTAGTTTCGCATAACTTTTTCTTAAAAATGATTACTATGATATTATAAATTATATGACGAATGATCTTATTTTACTAGTCAAGTAGAAGTAAAAGATAAACAGGAAATATATTTAATTTCTCAAAACTTCTTCAAGTGGAGATACGGGGGTCTTTCTTGATAGGGCAGTATAGTTCGATGTCTAGTAGTTAGTACAAGTGATACTCAACATCCATAGATAAAATGGCGTCAGTAAATCAAATCGTGATTAGGTAGGTTCACTTAGGTAGCTCTGCATATCAAACTATACTAAGTGACATATAAATCCGAACACCCAGTTTAAATGGTTTTATTTTAATAAAATTTTGTATAAGTACTTAATGAAGCATAATAAGTAAATGATAAAAATTTCAAAATGATTGCACTGCTTTAAAGCCCTTTGAGCTTTAATAATGTGTGGATGCACCCCGATGTGCTACGCATTCTCCAACGCGCCTAGGCATGCTTCTGATCAGGTGGTCAATGTCCTCCTGTGGTATCTCATTCCAGGCAACCACCAACTCCTCTCGAAGTGCTTCTAGAGTCTGAGGAGGACGTTGCAAATTGAGCAATCTCCTACCCATCATATCCCACACGTGCTCAATTGGGGATAAGTCGGGAGATCTTGGTGGCCATGGTAACAATGTGACATCATTATGTTGAAAGAAGTCTATTGTGACTCTTGCAACATGTGGTCGGGCATTATCTTGTTGGAAAGTTGGATCTGCCTGGGTGTCAAGATAGGGTAAAAGATGGGGTTCTAGAACTTCGTGGATATAACGCTGCGCGTTCATGTTACCTCTGATAAAGATTAAAGGTGACCTGGAACCATAAGCTATAGCACGCCAAACCATAACTCCAACAGTGTGATGAACATGTCTTTCAACAAAAAACTGTGGATTCCTCCTTTCACCACGTCGCCTTCTAACCCTGGCACGACCATCGTGCATGCCTAAACAAAATCGAGACTCGTCACTAAAGACAATACTGTTCCATTCCTGATCCCAGAGTGACCGTTGTCTGCACCACTCAAGGCGATTACGTCGGTGTTCTCGAGTTAAAGGGAGGACCCAGTATGGCCGGTATGAAAACAAGCCAAAACTTCTCATTCGTCGGTAAACACCTCGCATGCCAATAGGTCTTCCGTGTTCTGCAAACCATTCATTTGCAATGGACCTGGTAGTGGAGAAACGGTCCCTTAAGGCCAATAATCTTAGGCGGCGATCTTCACGGTCTATTGTTCTACGGCGGCGTCCAGTGCCCCTTGCTCTTTGCGTACGGCATTCTCGAAGCCATGCCTGACAACACCTAACCACAGTGTCTACACTTCTTTGCACTCTAACTGCAATTGCCCGAAAAGAAAGTCCAGCTTCCCGAAGTCCCACTGTACGGCCCCTATCAAACTCACTAAGTTGACGAAATCGTACAGGTCTCCGTACTCTAGGCATGGTAACCGATCGTAAAGGATGTCAAGAACCAAAATCCGCCAACGTTGATTCTTTACTGCGGCTGAAATATTCATTTTTAGAGCGTTAGTGAATTAAAAAAAGCAGTATAAAAACCGGAATGTCCAACTGATAAGGCTGAAAATTTTTTCACTTGTTATTTACAGTAAGATAAATACATTCACCAACTTTTATTAAAATAAAACCATTTAAACTGGGTGTTCGGATTTATATGTCACTTAGTATATATGAAGCAAATCCATCATATTTCTCTTTACATGTCAGATCTCACTGAGATCAGCAGCATCTTAATAATAGAAGATCTTCCACTGACACCAAATATGTAAACAATTGACAACCATTTACCGCATATCTACATTTTCCTAGGCCAAACCCTTTTCAATGATTTTCTTTTGGCAGATTTGATAGTTTATTGATTGTATAATTTCACTCATATTATATCTTTCTTTCTCAGCGATTCAGTATGGTGTTGACGATCAGCAAAAAAAAATCTGTGGATTAGATTCTCCTTTTGTGTGGTGGTCAAGAAAAACAAGTTCGGAACTAACATCTCGGGGAGTTGTGGCTTAATCCGTCCTAAGTCACTGGCGCTCTTAACCCCCCCTCCCTACTATCAGCTTTATTGAGCTAGGGCCTAAATTTGCACTCCACTAGACAACTGTTTTGCTTGGACCAACCGTTAGATAGTATTTATCATTGTGTTTTATTAATTAACCAAGAAAAGGCGTGGCAATATCTCCCACCACGTAGGCATGTAGGACACCTGGCCAAATACATAGTCATGAATAATATGTTTTCATTTATTTATTTTTTGTTATACATAGTTGCTTTTGTGTTGGTATTTTTCATTAATAAACATTTTTAAAGTACATTTGCGATTTCAATTTAATTTTATCGGATAATATATAACCATTATCCCAATTTTTAAAAACATGCGCCATCTCTCCCACATTTACCCTATCAATGTATCATAAGTACAGAGTCAATCTACTTGACGAAATATTCAGACAACCATCATACACGAAGTAACACAAATCTGGCGAAATGGGAAATTATCAGAAATCTCTGAAACGTCAAAAAACAAAGTTTTTATTTTTTCGTGTTATTGCCTCTAGCTCCACCAACTAGACTGATTTTCTAAATTAATAACGCTTTTTCATCCTTGGCATAGTAGCAACTTCATGTGAAAATTTCATCGAAATCTCAAGCGGTATTTCTCAAGTTATAGACGGTTATAATATTAGCGGACAGACAGACAGACAGGCCGTCAGACTGACGGAAATGGTTTATCGTGATGTACTGTATAAATATGTCATATAACTTCCAAAAAACATAATATTGCAATTTCGAAATTTTTCGCGATTATTCGCGTTCGGACAATTATTCCTCGCGAGTTTTGGCTAAGAAAGTAAAAATTGCGAAAAATATAGATTAAACCTGGAAATTATAAGATATATTAGGAAAATGTGTCGATCGGAAACTTTTAAGTTCTGAAAACAGGATTATTCCTGGACATTGAAATGGAACAAGTTGTGTTAATGGCATTAACATTTTTCTATTATTTAAAATGCTTACACATATATGGTAAAATTATGGAATATATATAGCATATAGACGTTGCTTTTTAATAACTGTTTTGGGCTTACCCAGTGCGGCGTGCACCAATCTGTTCCTGATTTCTGAAATTGGTGAGTTTTATTGTTGTGAGTGCAGTACGACTATGAAGCCTCAGCATATCATTTGTATTCAGAACCCTTAAAGTCACCATATATATTTCCAGCAACACACTAATTTGTTTTGGGGACTCTATTGTCTGGCCGAATCTACTCACATACAGAGGAATCCATATACCACTGACGTCTTCTGCAAACGAGAGAGAAGCGTGCAATACGTATGTTAGAAAGAGATAGAAGTACCAGGTTGCGCGGTTCTCCCGCTTCTCTCTCGTACACATTACCTCGTCAGAGATATTTGGATCTCTCTGTATATATGTTTAAATTTATGTTCTTTCTAACAACGTTTCGACCACCATTATGCGCTTTTTTGTAGCTCAGTGGTGGTTGAAACGTTGCACAATAAGCAGAAGTTTAAACTTATTTATGGTTTCGTTCGGCCAGATAGTCCAATGTCCTATGAACATGAGAACCACAAGATAAGTTTCAGGAGTTACATTGAATTGTTTTGAATTCTGTGGGTGGGTGCTGTCCTGTCTCGAACATTATGTGAACTGTTAGCACGTCATGCTGATGAAAAAAAAACATAATTGTTTTACTTCTAATTAAAAATGTGCAACTTTCAAACAGAAGGGCTATAACTCAAATAAGCTGCCTAGTCTACAGGATAATGCAGACGTCTCTCGTCTAAATCATATTCAAATCAGTTTACATCTCGGAAAAACATCAGAAACAATCTCTTTGCTCTTTCATCTTGATAAATATTCATTTTCCTGGGAGAGTTGTTCTGCGAACACTGATTTACAAAGCAAAAGGAAATTTTAAAATATGCCAAGTGAAAATTTCCACGCTGGAAATTATAATATAATTAAACATTAACTATAATGAAGTATGCGCCACTAACGTTGCTTAAGTAATGGGAATATAGATTTTTTTTAATAAAATGCATATATAAGTATGGATTGTGTATGCAAGTGTGTCATACGAGGAGTGGCCGGAAACACCATGAAAGACGAATCAAACTTTTTGCATGTGAGATAAAGGCAATAACTTGACACTGTTTTTCTAGAAGTTGAATAGGTTGCAAGCATAATATTTATTTCGAAAAGTCAAACCTATACTGTGTAGCTATGTAGCCAAGCCAAAGGCCGTATTAAAAATATGTCTACTGTATATTGTTGGCAATGAAGCTGGTTGTAGTACTTTTGCTTCTTAATGCAGTAATACAGGGTGTAAACGTTATGGTAGTCATTATTGAAATGGGAAATATAGGGGTCAAAACAAGTCAAAAAGTTCATATGACCCACGGTCCAAAAGTCAATAGATTTTTTTCTAAATGGTTTTATAGTTTAAAACTTTAAGTGCTTTATATCACCACAATCTTACAAATTTTTATAATCTAATCTAAAACGTTTTTAAATCGGGTAATTAACAAATAAATGGCATTAAGTTTTTCTAAGTTAAGCCAAAATTTGTAGTCAGTAAGTAAATTTCATTAAATTAAATATTTAAAACACACATGACAACAGCGCGTCGGTCATCATCACTATAGAACCGGCAATCGATCGCAAACGGTAACAGTGGTTAGTATGTTGTTTTTTTTTTGTTCGCGTACGCCGTCGTGTTGATTTACAATGTTCTCGAATCAAGAGTTCGCCGACATGTTGTTAGTTTACGGTCAAGCTCGTCAGAATTCAAATCTTGCAGCTCAAATTTATCGCGACAGATTTCGCCAACGGGTACACCCAGACAGAAGGACATTTGTGCAAGTGTAGCAAAGACTTCGAGATACAGCCCACTAATATTCGCACTCGTGAAAGAGAGGCTACTGTAGAGCAGGAGGAACAAATTTTAAATATCGTGGAAATCAATGCAGATATCGGCATTCGGGAATTAGGCCGTCGCGTAGGACTATCGCATATCATAGTCGATAGAATCCTACGGGAAAATTTTCTTTATCCCTACCATGTACAACGAGTGTAGGCCTTGTTACCAGAGGACTATCCTCGCAGACTAAGATTCTGTCAGTGGTTTTTGCACAAAAAGATTGAAAACCCGGATTTTTTTTAAAAACATTCTAGCGACGGACGAATGTACTTTTACGCGAGACGGGATATTAAATTTCCATAATACTCACACGTGGGCCCAAGAAAATCCTCATATCATTCGTGAAGGTCATTTCCAACAACGTTTTAAAATAAACATTTGGGCGGGTATTCTTGACGATCAGGTAATTGGCCCTTTCGAGTTACCCCCAAAAGTTGTCAGGAGAAGGATACATTAGCTTTCTAGCCAATAACCTACAAGAACTTTTGGAACAGACCGTAGACAACATGCCATTACAACGGAGACAGAATTTGTGGTTTCTTCATGACGGGGCACCACCACATATTTTTAGATGCGTCAATCAGTATTTGAATGAACATTATCCAAATCGCTGAATCGGTCGAAATGCTCCTGATCCTCGAAAATGGCCAGCAAGATCTCCTGACCTCAATCCGATGGATTTTTGGTATTGGGGAGAACTTAAAGGGATGGTTTATGGGGCTGGTCCAATACCAACTGAAGCACAACTCCGCGAAAAAAATTTTAATGCGGCTGAAATAATAAATGGACCTAGAGTAAGAAGAAACTGGGTTCGTCGTAATGAAGCTTGTGTGGAAAGTGGAGGACGACATTTTGAACACCTTCTATAAATTCAAAAAAAAGTTCAGTGTGTGTTTTACAAATAAAAACAATGTATGTATCAAAATTATGTTCCCTATTTATAAGTGGATTGTTTTAATACGTTCAATAAACGTGAAGCGATGAGACAGTTAGTGGTAAGTCCGTTTTTTAAATGTTTGCATTTTACAAGTACATTATCAAATAATGAAATAATACCTAAGAGCCAAAAATAACAAATTCCATCTTTATTTACACTGCGTTCCGTCGTAATTTGCGTCTGGTCAGATTTTATTTTACTTTAAAATCGCTTTTATCTAAAAAAATGCCGTTTTGACCCCCATGTTATATGCAACTTTTTGCTTCTTTTAACCCCTCTATCACCCATTTAAATAATGACTATCATAACGTTTACACCCTGTATAACATACTCTATGTTGCTATTGTTCGCAAGGATCAGTTGCTCTTTTGTTACACATTGCAGTAAATATATTGCCCATCTTGGAAATACTATCTATGTATAATTTTGTGAAATAAGTTATGCAGAATATTTTAGACATAACTAGAAGCATGAATCTCTCAGAAATATGAAGCAATATATGAAAGTATATCTATACATGTTGAACCACAATTCCACTATACGCCTATAACGAGTCCAGTGTATGAATCTTCCACTTTCCCAAATGCACCGTTAAAGGCGCTATTAATCAGGGTAGGCGATGACAGAGGGCACAGCGAAGAGCGGAAAGAGGAGCTTTTACCATGTTACTCCCTCTTTTCCCTCCCACGTCCCTTTTTACTCCCTAATGCCTCCCGGCGAGTTGGGCACACCGCTGCTTTTATCGAATTTAGATGCTTTTTGTTAAATTGAGTTCAGAGGCACTCTCTTGTTAGCGAGAGTTCCTAGGATTCAGCTGAAAGAGTGATACTTTAGCATGGAAATGTAGAGTCACGAGGACTCCGAGGCAGAGCTTGTTATGTAATTACTTCCATTTTCATGGTTGAAAGAAGCATGCTTCTCTGCATTCATTTAAATATAGCATTTACAATCATAACCGGATGCCTCTTAATAGAAATACTGAAATCGTGTATGGTGGATTGACTCTAGACGCCCAAGTCTGCCATTTCTTTTTCTAGAAAATGTTATAAATCGCTGCATTTTGGTGTAAAAATTACCTTTTTAGATCTGAATCGTAAGACGTGTGCCCCCACTCCATTTCTTGACGTTTTTTATTTTTTATGTCCGTCATTTTCGTCTGTTTGTTATTCTGCCAGAGAACTTCGAAAATAGTCATATTTTTCAATATGAAGGATAAAAAGGTTTTGTAATTCCTTAAATTCGGACCATTGGCGGCGGATTTTCTGCAATGCTCTTATCGGCTGCTCCGCCTATGATTGGGTAATAAATATCAACGATAATGATTTGTTTATTTGGGTGTGTCGAAGGCATCTGCTTTGTTTATACTATGTCAAGTGGAATTATTTGCGTATTTTTGGGTCCGTAACAAAGTCCAGTTTATTTCCAACAGCATAATGATCTAGCATCACACGTCCAACGGTTTGAGATCACACCTTCAACGCGCATGAGTTGTCAAAAGACTAGTTTGTAGCGGTTTCAAATTTGATTCAGCTAGAACACATTTTTCTATCATACACACTTGTGTTGACAGAAACAGCACCGTTTTTGACATTTAGATAAAATTTTATATTTCTTTTTTCATTATTAGGCCATTGAATTACAGTTCCAGATATAAGTTTTCAAACTTGATTAACTTTATTATGTATCATAAATAACTAGAATAATCATTATATCAAATCTATCTCTTACATCGCGATATGATGAAGTTTCATGTCCGGTGAACCACAAAAAGATGAGTATTTGCTTATGAGCAGAAAGTTTTTCATTGCCCAGTCGTCTTTTTGAAGAAAATGCTGTATTCGTATACAGGGTATTTGGAAGGTTGATACAAAGTCTTGGGGAGGGGATAGGGCAGACCATTTAGAGTCTTTTAAGCCAAACATTCCTCAGTACAAAGTCTTAAGGTTTTCGAGATATTCGGATTTTCAAATTTATATCATAAATTAATTAGTAAACGAAACAAAATAAACTATTGGCGTTCAAAGTGAGAACCATTGTTTCTAATACATGTTCGAGCTCTACGAGTTACTTCGGTCGTTGTTGTATTTAATAACCTGCTTGCTGCATTAAATAAAAAGCTTCTCGAATTTTTCTTATTAAATGGCCTCTTGATAGGATTTCTTCAGTGTAAACTAACTGTTTAGCCCGCCCCCAGAATTGGTCCACCTCTGCCTATCCAGCTATTTGGAAAAGTATCGTCCAAATATTGTCTTACGTCTAAATGGAAATGAGCACATCCGTCGTATTGGAAAACAATTTGCATGTAATGTGGAATTTCTACTCCTACAAGTAATTCGGGACGATCATTTTGCAAAAAGTGTAGATAACTGTCGCCGATTAATCTTTCAGACAAAAAATGAGGACCGATTAATCTTTGTCCCATGACAGCAACCCGGAAAATTTGTGCTGGAAAGATACCTGTTTTTTCCAGTGTGGAATTTCCTGCTTATCAGCCCAATGATGTAATTGTGAAAATTTGCAATGCCCTCCTTTGAAAAATTAGATTCGTCCATCCATAGAATGCTTTCCAGGAACCGTTCATTCTCAATGTCACTATGTAAGAGAAAACGACAAAATTGGCTTCTGCGAATAGGATCACCACCTTCAAGTCCTTGTACGCCGATACCATAAAAGGATATTTCCGTTCACGGTGCACGATACTCCAAACCTTCCAAGGCGACAAACCAAGATCGGCAGCAAATTTTCTAGTACTTATAGTGGGATCATCTTCAAACGCTTGGAGGATTAGATTTTCGGCCTCAGGATGATATCAACCTGGATTAACGCCAAGTTCATTACGTGTTACACTTCCAGTCTCGTAAAGACGTCGGTAAGTATTGTAAAACACTCTGACATAAAGCAATCTTCTCCCAGGAAATCACTCTTGGTATAATCGTCGTACTTCTAGTCCATTACTTTCTGCTCTGCTATACACGTAAACGATATCTGCGTATTTTTCGTTAGTCAAAGCTACTATTTTACAAACTAATTAATTCAGGGTTTTTGGACTGAAATTGATGAATTCTATTCTTATTTGGGAAGGAATAAAGCAAGAATGTGTGGAATTTAGTTTTATCAGTTTCTTATCAGTATCACAAAAATAGGAAAACATGTATTTATTATTTGTTTTCAGTCAATTTGCGTTTCTTTTTTCTACCGTTGGAGAAAAAGACCACACTGTCAGGTATTTAAAAACTATTTCATATAGCCTGATGTTCTTTGAGTGATAGCAGGAACAAAAGGCATATTTTTTTCAATAAAAATCGAAAATCTCGAATAACTCGAAAACCGTAATACTTTGAACTAAGGTATTTTTGACTTAAAAGATTCTAAATGGTCTGACCTATGACCTTCCAAAGACTCTGTATCGTATCGACCTTCCAAACACCCTGCATAGTAGATGACTTCAGCCACTTTGGTTTTGGTTCTTTTCAATTATGTAGCAGAATATGCAGAATGGTTTCATCATTACTCGAATCGATATCTGAGATCCAATCGGATTCTGAACACAAACAGGTATACACAATAAAAAGCTAGTACACGCCAAATTTTATAAATAGGGTCATCTGGCTTCAATCTAATAATTGATACAAACTATTCAAAGTTGCAAAGAAACTAAGGAAGACAACTCCACAACACAATTCAAAAACCATAACCCCAAATAACCCATAACAAAACAAGATCCGCGCTTTGCTGAAACTGCGGATCGATACTCCCCAACTGGGTTTAACCCTTGCTTGAGCTAGTTTTCTGCACTGCGCATGCTCGGTCGGTTTAAAATCGTTGGTAATCTGATGCTAGAACATTACTAATATTTCGAGCAGGCTTACAAATTTTATTTATATAATACTGGCAGAATAAATAGTATAGGTTCGACATCTGATTTCGGAATCCAGTAACGAAGAATTCAAAACTCATATCTCTAATGATTCAGACTCTTCAAGTTATTTTTATCTTTATCTTTCGTCCTGTCTTCATAATCATTACAGCTGACACGCTGGCTAACGAGGAGGTGGTGTCCTATATCCAGCCCACTGAAGCAAAAGGAACTGTGGTGACAAAGAGAGAGATGGAAAAATAAGAATGTGTTTGTGTTTAGAGGCATATTCTGGGAAAGCGCAACGACCGAAAATAAGTAATAAAAGTGCTGTGGTGGCTGGTCTAAACGAAGCGGTATAGTTTCTTCGTCCGTTCTTCGGGTTCTCGGTATTTATTTCTTGCCTGCCTTTGCTGCCTGGGCACGTCCTTCAACTTGAAACCCGAAACCACGGCCGACACCATCGGCCTAAGGATCTGCTGAGGCCTGCAAGTGACCTGCACAGTTGCCAGCTCTACATGTTAGAATTAGATTATTTTAATATTTTCATGGATCACACTCCACATGCATTTAAAGACTGCAATTTAGTCGATCGCCATCTGCTCGGACAGCCAGGTAGCCATAAAAGCTTAATTAAGTTCATAGCAAACATCTCTACGTCTACGAGTATGGAATTGCGTGAACGCTCAAAGAGCTGGGAAAACCGGAACAAGGTACCCGGATATGAAGGGCAAAAAGGCGGATGAGCTAGCTCGACATTGTGTGGCCAATCGCCTAATATGTTATTTTGTTGTTAGGGACATATTTTTGACTTTCCGTTTGCTGATATTTATTAAACTTGATCAAGTAATCTGGAAATTGATTTTCTGCAGGTTACCGAACTGTTATCAAAATTACTATTCATTCAAAATGGAAAACCAGTGCATTGGATCTAGCATCATATACTTGATAAACACTTTCAATCAAAAACAGCTTGTTCGATGTGTGAGGCTACAAGCAGTTAAAATCTGATTGAATTACACATGGTCGCTTAGAAGTTATCCTATCTAACCCATTAGGGAAGCTCCGATGTTAATTTTATTAAAAAAACTATACAGTTTTGACCACGTTGACTGCTACGGCACTCTCAACGATTCCGATCCCAGAGGAACATTTAATTTAGTCATATTATACGTATTATTAAAAATGTTAATTTTAGTACACACTAATCATCAAAAAGTATATAGAATGTTTTTTAACGCATATTTCGAGATAATGCGCCCACAAGTTTTGTTTTCTCAATGTACTTTGTACAGTTGTGTTTTGTTTATGTTTTAATAAATTTTCTGTTCATTTGAGCAAACCCTGATTTTTCTTCTCTTCTCAGATCTATAAGAAAGCTACGAGATAACTCGTAGTTGGCGCCCTGTGGTCGTAAAAACAATATGCGAGGACTCTCGAGTTTTTAAAAATCAGACGGTTTTGGCGGAGTTTGAACTATTAAACTCCCGCTGGGTACGCCTGTGGCGCCCTGACGTAACACTAACCTAAATTGAGTTTATGAATTCTAAAGGCCGTGCTAAATTTCGTACAAAATTTAGTACTAAATTTAGCACAAAATTTCGTATCGTGGCAGACGACCTTTAGGCATTTAAAATAGCCATGCCAATTTTTCCAAACCTGTCCTATCGAAAACAGGCCTCAAATTGTCAAGTTCATGCCAATCTCCTATTTTCACGAATTGTCGAACAACTCTAATCCAAATGAACACAAATCTGGAAATCCATATACAAAAAATGAGTATTTTGGAAGCTTTTCTCCGGTCATGTCAGTGATATCAATGGAAATGGAACATTGCTGGCAATGGAAAATTGCAGAGCCTAGTTGGGGAGTGGTGGAGGTTTGGTGAGCAACACCTCTGGAAACGAATGACTTTATCACAATGAAAGCGAAAGGGGAATTGCTTGCAGCTCTTACGATACATCAAATATTGATTGTTCGAATTAATACTTAGTGTGAGACATCCCGAAATAATAAGAAACATGAGCATTTCAGGGAAAAATGAGTAGCCGAAAAAATAATGAGTCAGTGTATCCCATGTGGTGAGAAACTCCGGCAACGCCACCGACCCACGGACCGACCATCAGGGATGCCTCTCGCCCCAACGACCTCGGATCCCCCTCACTCCTCTCATCTAACATCCCTTCACGTTCTCTGCAGCCAGCGGTGCCAGTGCCGTCAGCCGTCGCATGTTCCCCAAAACAAACAGTTGGCATTTCTCTCCATAGGCGTACCCAACGAATTCGAATATATTAGAAGAAGCCTAAGCCTACGTTTACATTGCATTGTTTGTGGACAAAATTGCGTAGTTTTAGTGCGTTCTTTTGACTACCACCGTCTGCCAAAGTGACAACGTTGAATCAACATAATAATACTGGTGGAAAGATCTGCCTTCATTAGGATTGTTGTTCTGTGCAAAAACTATGCAAGAAGTCCACTCTGAAATCGTCTAATACCACAATTATCTGGAAACACTCGCATGTTTAAAACAACACTAAAAATAAAGGGTTGTCCAATAGAGACGCAGGAAAGTAAACGTCAATTCGACATAGACGCCATCTTATGTCACCGACATGTCATTTTGTTAGTTGAATGTTTACCATTGATCGCTATGGAGTCGTATTCGATTGAAGACCGCATTAAAGTTATTCAAGAGCACCACAAAAATGGTGCAAAAATAAAAAACACGTTTCGCGCGCTTCGTGAACATTTTGGTCGCAACAACCGCCCAAACGAAACAACCATCGGTCGTCTGGTGCGTAAATTCGAGGCAACAGGTTCTGTGGCAAATCTGTCAGGCTCTGACCGGACAAGGAGCGTTCGCACACCGGAAAATATTGCTGTTGTGAAGGAGAGTGTGAGAGACGATCCGATACAATCAACAACGCGTCGATCCCAAGAATTGGGCATTTCGAGAACCAGTTTGCTCCGCATTCTCCACAAGGATTTGAATGTACACGCCTACAAGATCCAATTGACGCAAAAGCTGCGTCGAGCCGACCATTTTTCGCGCCGAACGTTCTCAGATTGGCTCCTTGAACACCGCCAAATTGATGCCAATTTTTCATCAAAAATCATGTTTACGACGAAGCGCATTTCACTTTGAATGGGACGGTAAACAAGCAAAACTGCTTCTGGGCTAACGAAAATCCCCTTGAGTATCAAGAGCAGCCGATGCATCCTCAAAAAGTGACTGTGAGGTGTGCATTGTGGTCAAAAGGCATCATCGGACCTTACTTTTTCGAAAATGCGACCGGGGACGCCGTTACCGTCAATTCTGAGCGATATCACGTGATGATAGAGGACTATCTTTTGCCGCAACTTGAAGGAATGGATATGGACGATATTTATTTCCAACAAGACGGTGCAACATGCCACCCAAGCAACTTCAATATCCTTCGATTGCAGTCCTTCTTCGGTGATCGCGTGATTTCGCGCAGAGGAAATGTGCCATGGCCACCAACATCGTGCGATTTGACTCCCTTGGACTTCTTTTTATGGGGATATTTGAAAAGCAAAGTCTACGTCAACAAACCAGCCACCCTCCAAGAACTCAAAAACAACATCATTGCCGAGATAAATGCCATAGAACCGACCATGTTGCAAAATGTCATTGAAAATTTCGACCATCGCGTGGACGTCTGTAAATCCAGTCGTGGTGAACATTTGAGCGATATTATTTTTCATACATAAATGGTATAAATTAACTTTCAAAATAAAGCACCCAACTTGATTTGAATATCAATCTTTCTTGTTTTAACATGCGTTTACTTTCCTGCGTCTGTTTTGGACAACCCCATACATAACTGACAAAAAATTAGCTTATGTGCAGTCCACTTGTACACCCTTTCATTTTGACTACAGGCTGATGAGATTGTGGAGACAAAAAAAATCGTAGGCTTGTTCCTTCTACCTAGTCTGAATTCGTTGGGCGTACCCAGAAGAATGATAAACTGAATCCAGAGATTTTATGACGCGAACTTGCATAAATCTGCTTGAGACAAAAATCATACAACGAATATATGAAGTAGCAAACTAAGAAGTATATTTAACCAAACTCCGTTTTTACTATTTGAAGTCTAATTTATTACTCTTACACTAATTTATCACAACACTTGCAACCAATATATTACAAATATATAACCATTTCGACTGGACTATCGCGCTGTTGCTGTCTCATCGACTGCTATCTACTACTGAGTATATTTACCTTCAATCGATGAAATTGAGAAGCGATCTCCCGCGTCTTCTGGATCGAAATCGAGTTTTCGTGGACATTTTCTAGGTGGCGGTAGATTCTTCTCGATGGGTGTCGATGTTTCTCGATGATGCCGCAGCGTTCCCGATGCGTGTTCGCATAAGCACCGATGTATGAGGGTGTCTTACAAAGTTCTAGTTACATATAATGAATCTACCACTTCTGCGCAAACTGAATTATAACTCTTCAGTTTTTCAAATCACACAATCTCCGTCATCATCTCGAAGAGATGCGTTCTGAATAGAGCTGGTCTAAATCATTCCTTTATTTGGTGATTCCAAACTGTTGTTTTTAACCCGATTCCGATTTCCGAAATTCCAAAATGAACTGTTCGAAATGTAAGCTTCTGTTAGGATTCTAAGGACTCCAAATGGAGAGAGCAACAGGTTTAAAAGCGTGTTAAAAGGTATTAACAGAAAACCTTCCGCACTTTTATACAATTTTCGATATCCTATTGGAAATTGTTTATGAGTTGAACATTTTTGTAGCAATCAGATGGTCCAGGCTTGAATTTGAAACATTTTACGACTTGCCGTTCGTTTTAGGAGTAATTTTGTACTTATTTTGCCCTTTGTGTTAGATACGGCCTTGCTTTCTGAAATGCTTTACAATTGGCTTTCATCTATACCACTAAACCTTTTTTTACCTATTATTTAACTTTGTTTATTATTATTTCTACTCTACCATCCATCGTCCACACTCCACGCCACAATTATCACGTTGTAGGTCGTTAGTGCTAGAATTCGTATTACGATCTCAATCAGTAGCGTCCCAAACAGTGCCTTCAAATACAACTCACTTTTAGGTGCTGGTATCGCAACGGTCGAATCGGGGTCGCTACCAACGGAATCTGGATCGAAATCATCGGAATTGATTCCTTTTGAAAAGACTCATTCAGAAATAATCCAGCTCTAGTTCTGGAGGTTTCTCCTGTCTGTCTATGTCTCTTTTGGCTGACAGATTACTCCGGTATTCTACTAGAGGAGTGAAGAGTTTGCTCATATTTAACCCGTCCAAAAAAAGATCGAAGACCAGTGATAACAACTACAGCTCCATGGATCTACTGTTTGTCATCAAGTTAATAGTGAATTCCTAATACGGATTGTTCAGCAACAGACGCTCGTTTTCAACTCCAGAGGTCAAGTGGAGACCTCACAGGGTACATCAAAATTCATATTGGAGTTTGGAGTAAGCACATTCCAAGGCTCATTCAATCATTTGGTGAAGCTCACCGTGATCCTCTAAGGCGAATATTATCTCTTTTTCTAAATCCCTTCCGCAGTTTTGCCGATGATAGCAGTTTGGATACAGGAAATCATAGTGCTAGAGGGAAAATTCTGGTTGCAACCTCCTCTGTGACGAATGATCTGTGTGGGTTATCAATGCTTAGGAGCTTGGGGACACAACAATTTGATGCAATTTGAAGAGGCGCCTAAGTGGATTTGCTGAGAAGTCGTTCGTTTCTGCTATACTATAACTAGGTATCTAAAACTGTAATGACTCATCGATGTTCACGTGAACATCACATAACTACCAGTAGACGGCTGTTCATAGGCGGGGTATGAATGTTCAACATGGGTGAACTAGATTTGTCACATGCTTAATAAAGAGTGGTTTGAAACATATTGTAAGTCAAAAATTTGGGAATTACCTTTATTCATCGTAGCTTCCACTGACATCTGACAGTAATAAACTGTCGCTATCGCTTTCCTCGTTGAAATTAACTATAACTGGCTCTATGATGGTGTCGATGTGGTGGTCAAGCTGCCACATTTTTGTTTCTTCCTTCACAACATGACGGATAGCATTCTGCCAAGCTTCGGGCGTTACTAGCTGTATGGAAGTCTCAAGTAAAACCTTAACGTCTGGTAATTTGAAGGTTGTTTTATGGCGCGCAATATAACCCTTCACTTGAGCCCAGATGAGCTCTATTGGGTTCAGTTCACAGTGGTAGGGCGGTAACCGCAGCACAGTGTCACCACATTGACGGGCCATCTCATCAGTCTCGTAACTAATGTTCGCAGGTTTGTGCTGTTTAATTTTTTCATACAATTCCGCTTTCACACATGAATCGTCAAACGGGATTCCTTTTTCGCGCAACCATTGTTGCATGTCACTTTTTCGAGATCCCATAGTCGGTACACGTTCGGCTCGACGACTATGGTAGGAAGCATTATCCATGACGATCACAGAGTTGGGCTCAACTCGCTGAAGCACCCCTTGAAACCAGCTCTCGAAGCAGCTGGCATTCATTTCGTCATGGTAATCACCTCCTTTCTTAGAGACGAAAATCAAGTCACACTCTTCTAAAAAGCCACTATCGCTACCAATATGAGTTACGATCAATCTTTGACCTTTCCCTGACGGTCCACGAAGACCTGTTGACAAACCTTCAATGCTTGCTTGTCGGTTACTCACTACGTTTTTGTCTATCCAGGTTTTTTTTAACTGTGTGACCTGCATTTACCCATGTCTCGTCCAAATAATAGATTTTCCTGCTTTGTCGCCTATATTCAATCATTTCGCGTAGGTATTTTCGACGCCAGGCGACTATTTCAGGTCTCTCTATCAATACTGACTTCCGATTACGCGTTTCGTAACGAAAATTAATTTCGTGCAGGGATTTCCTCATTACCTCGACGCTCATTTGGGGTATAATTTCATTTTCCTTGATCGCTGCATGTACAGCCTTGAGGGTTGGTATCTCTTTCCTAAAGAAGAATGAATGTACGGTTCGCCTTAACGCCATTTTGCTATGGTCATCCAATTTAACGGCCTTTCGTCCCTTCAAATTAAACTTTGGATCAGTAGTAGCTCCAGTTTTCTTCTTTTCATGCACCACCCTGCGAATGGTCCACTCTGGAACGCCTGTCATACTTTCACAACGCGCGAGTGCATCTCCCTGCGACATAGTTCTGTTCAGATAATTGAACACGTTGAGCACGATTTCTTTCGCGTCCCTCTTCAGTGCTTTACGAAGCCGTCTACTTGTTCCCTGGCTTTCAGTACTTCCACTCGTGCCATTTGTACTCTCCATGGTTAAGTATAACCAAAACAGTAACCACAGAAACCACAACAATAACAATCACACAACAATTCTTATAAAAACACACAATATGCGATCGCTCAACGAAACACGTTCCAATGCGTTGCCGACGCCTATAAGTCTGCCGGTCGAGGCGCGTCTTTGATTTCATTGGTTCTACCGGCGGAGAACAATCAGCCATTATTTCCATCTCTGTCTGTGCTGTTGACCACCGCAAAGCCACAGAAACGACATATGTCGTACGCTATACGGCTGTACTGGAAGGAAGCCGGGATCGAGCTCTGATCACGTGTTGATCACGCGTATGAGTCATTACAGTTTTAAATAGTTGTAGTATAGTCACAGCTAACCTTATCTCTCTCTCTCTCTCTCTCTTTCATATGAGATCCGGCCTAAAGTACTGTTCACATGCCTTGGTTGCTGTTGCAGCGTCTACACTATCTATAATTTATACTGTACAGAATAGTGCTGTTCAACTGACTAGACTAAGGGGCGGTGGGTGACGCGGTGATTTGGCTCTCTGCTACCGAGATGCCAACGGAATTGTCTTCCAGAATACAGTGGCGCCCCAAGCCTACCAGACAAACCCGTCAGATTTCCGTTTATCGAGCCTTATCCTTATATCCACCGATTCCCATAATTTTTGTTTTGGACCTACCAAATAATTTTTGATACACCTCTGATCTCCAAATCCGCTCGCCCCGTTCGTTGGAAGGTGGGTCGATGGCATGGCATCTCACCATCTCGATTTAGAGTGGGACAGTAGATACCGGCATGCAATACACAACACAGACCCCGAAATGCCGGTTGTTCTGACAAAAGAAGGTTCCATGCCTGGGGATAACCGTCTGTCGGTCCGTTTCTGGCTCAAGCTCAAGGCCTACAGCACTCTATCTGCGGCTCTACATGGCAAACATAGGAGCGGAGGCGTCAACAGCATCAGCCGGTTTCTATGGCGACGGCAGCAACGAACCGAAGCCTGCTTGGATAATGCATCAACCCTTCATCCTGTTGATCGCTATTTGTTTTTGGAGGTCGGAGAAGCCTAGCGGTCAGTTGTTAAGTGCTGGAATGTGGTGGTTGTTTGGTTTCGGGATCTAGTGAAGTGCTTTTTCGTCGAATTCGTTGTAGTTTGGATTATGTTCGGTTTTAGCGAGAGAGTGGAAAAATACACTATAAGCTTTAACTGCTGTAAAAGGTTTATCACTATACACCTACCTTCATGGTGACAGTCGTACAGTTGATATCAGCGTTAATTGTTCGAGTGCGATATCCATAATGAAAATTGATTTCTTTACATCAAACTTTTATGTTATGTTAATATTTTCTATGTGGTCATTAACGTTTTATTCAAATTTATCATCAGTTATCGGATTTTCCTATGACTTACATACGCTAAAGATGAAAAAGATATACCAAACTTTTAAAATAATTTTCACGGAACCATTATCAGCTACTTTTACACTAAGTATGCGAACTTCTGGTATGGTGTGGCTGGAAAACTAAAAAAAGGCATACAGCTGCATATGCATTTGGACAAACATAATATGAGAGTAGACTTTCTAGATGCATTTTCCCCAGTTTTTGTAATTTTGTCAAATAAAGAAAAACTAACGTGTTTGGCAAGAAATTAACCAATACATTGATATACACGAAAAATGGATGAAACATCGCGCATATATTATACCTACATGCGAAAAATCTAGTATTGATTATATCCTAAAGAACTTAAAATAACCGGACAAACTGCATTTAAATCAAATTCAAGCGAATAACCAAATGAAAATGGTATTTACCATTTTGGATTGGTATTTACCGATCCGTTCAAGCGAGTGTGGTTATCAGGTTGGTTATAAGATCCGTGACGTCATGGATCAGCTGTTATATGTCAAAGTTATCACCGCAAAATTGTGGTATTTACCCAACTCCAGAGTAGTTTTATATTTCTAGTTATTATTTGAAATGTGAAAAGTTAGAATTTTGCCGGGTATTGGATATTTTTGTTGTACTTCAGCTTCACTTGTGGGAAACTTGATACAGCCTGACTTCAGTTGTAGCATAAGTAGGGCACCTTATTAGTTATACTCATTACTGTTGTTGGGGACACTCTACATCTAGTTCCTATGCTTAACAAAGTATCCTGTGAAGCCATATACAACAAGAATATTAAAATATGGCCATATAAACTCACTGGATAATGTCCACCTGTATACGGTTTTGCTAATATCTTTTTTCATCATTTCTGCTAAATCAATAAATGTTTTCTTTGAGATGCGGAAAAGTTTAGAGAATTTAAAGTTATCATAGCTACAAAGCCATGGTTCCATCATTAAAAAGGTTTTGTCTGAAAAAAAACATTTCTCTAATTAATATTATGAAAGCTTTCTTTTTTAATCTTTCCATTCACTGTTGTAGACGAAAAAGCACCGATTATTAAGTGATAATAGAAATGATCAGAAATTATATACGCGCTTTTCTAAAATAGACAACTTGCAACAAAACCGCGGTTAAAACCAATGCGTTCAAGCGATTCGAGTAACTGTCATCATCAACCCGTGTGTCATCTTCAACTGCGGTACATCACACAGAAATCTTGGTTATTCGCTTGGATTTGATTTTAGATTGTCAACCTGGTACAAAATGCATTTTGGTTTTCTGGACAAAGCAGCATGACTGACTTTGTAGTAAGGATGTAAAAAACTTACGTAGGTAGACTTATGAAACTGGTATTTTATTTTGCAAATACCAAACAATAATTACAAATTTTACATGTCATAAATGTCCCCAACGTCATCATTATTGCAATCGCATAACATGTCAACTTCTTTGGGAACATCGTCATCGTCAGTTTCATTTTGGTTCACTTGATTGTCATTTCGCTCACGATTATCAGAAAAGATTGGATGCTACTATGATAATTCAGGATCCTTGGCCCAATTTGTCCTAGACAGTTCCACCAGCAGTTTCGAGAGGCTCTGTAGTTTTTTTTGGTTTAATATAACTTTGAAGTGTTACAACAGGTAACTAACTGTACAGTCGAAAGCTTCTTGCCGCGTTTTAGTAACGTTTAAAATTGTCTGGAAGGATCGTCATTTCTGTAAAACAACTCAGTGTTAAGCAAAATATCGCTGTTATTTTGTGATCTCCGAATAATAATTCGTTTGGTAGGGCTGAGCCCTTCAATTTTCTTTGAAGAAGTTAACATAGTTTTTATACTGTAAGCAATCCAGTCTTTACAAAGTTGTCTAACGACTCGTTTCTTGGAGTAAATATCATAATAGTGTTGATATTTTTGTACTGTAGGATCGTGTAACTTTTTCTTTTCACGGCCTAATGGCAATTAGTCCAGTCCACAAGGACAACTTCTGTTAGTTTGTCTACCGCTAATGGGCATACAACAGCACATAGAAAGTCCAAGGAACTTTTATCATTTAACATTTGCATGGGACAACATGCATTTAGAACGAGTTTTTTTGGCATAATATTGCAGAGCTGTATATTTAGTTTGTGATGAAATAATTGGTTGAAAATATTAAAAAATGGACAAATGGCACATAGAAAGTCTGCTCCTCAAATGTGTATATTGTTCAATAATGCCCTTCACAACCAGACCGCTAAAAGAAAATCCGCGCCCGAGTTCATTGGTATTTTTTACAATTGTTGTATGTTATCATCCTTAAGTAAAATTTAAGTAAACTTAAATTCTAATATACGCACAAAACATGCATTACTAAGGTAGTTCCTCCCTCTGAATCATTTACTGTGAAGAGATAGCCATTTACAAAAAAGTAAAAATTTAACTTTTGGTAAAATACGTATTACCTATACTTTTGTAAAATAAAGGTGCTGCAAAATCAGTGCAGTTCTAATCGCATTTCGACCGCCGAAATTAATTTCGGTGGTGCCTTCATACATTTGCTGCGCTTGATAATTTTGACACTGTCATGATTATTTAAATCCAGAAATTCGCTAATCAGTTGTAAAAATTATCATAGCTGTTCATATTTATGTATGACGGGAAGGCGTCATAGAATTTAATTTCAAGTGTCGACATTCAAGTAGAATCAGAATCTAACTGAATTTCAACCGATAGAATTAATGTTGATGTCGCCTTCCGGTCATACATATGATACGCTACGAGTATTATAACTTTGACACTAGCAATTTTCAATGTTCAAATTATCATAGCAGTGTCAAAATTATCATAGCGGATAGAAGGAAGAGAAGGTTATGTCAATAAACTTTTTGAAAATCGTAGATTCTTTCCAGCCAGAATAAACTTTGCGGGCGCAAATTGCAGAAGCTGTTTATCTCACAACTAAGGTTAATCCACACATTGTTTGAGACTTCCTTTAATTTAATTTATCACACAGTTAATTTTATCTTAGAAAGAGTCGGAGGTTATGTTGTCAAAAAAAACTATTTTTCCAATGTGGCGTCGCGAATGCAAGGTTAGGTCGTAGCTAAATGGGAATGCGAAAAGAGCACGTCAAAATCTTCAAAACTTCCTCAAACCTCATTAAGCAATCATCAGTATATGATTGAATAACGTGACCATACGTCCCGCTTGAGCGGGGGGGTACGTGTGTCCCGACAAAAAGCTGGGGGCGGAAAATTGTCCTAAACTATGCGAAAATACCTTGCGGGCCGAACTACCCACCAGTCGCTGGCTATAAACTACATATTTTGGATTAAAATACTGTCTCAGTAATTAATTTCATTCCTAATCAAACTTTGCACCACAAAAGAGAGCAAAATGTGTAGAGGACAGTGCTCAAAATTGGATCTAAATTCTATTATGGATTCAAAAAATATGGAAAATAGCTAAAAGTATGTTTCAAAACCGTACAACGTTTACTTTGTCATGCCATCATTTACTTTCCACGTTCATAAACTGTAGAGGAAAATTACTATTAAAAATAATAATAAAAAATAAATTAGATAGGTACATGTCTATATACAAATATGAATGTCTGTCATCATCACGTCTGAACCCAATACGGGCAGAAATTTTATCCGCGAACTCATGGTCAATTTTTCAGTCAGCTTCCATGGAACGTACCAACATCTCTACCGCTAGGGCCAAGCCGGCAACACCGCGGCCTGGCATCGCTCCACTCAACCTGTGATCATCGTCAAGCGATCCAGACATTTTATTTTGCGCTACCTGTTACCCGCGACTTCGTACATATTTGATACTGCTACAAACAAAAACCATTGTTTTTAAGTAATGCTATAAACCGATCACATTTTGTATTTTTGATGGCATTAGTAATTTCACAGCCAACTTGAATGCTCAAGACACGTTTCGCGGCGCAGAAAGCTAGGTTTTAATTCCTTGAGGATAAAGAAAGTGAGACGACTACATTTCATTTTTCTTGTCCCTACCGTCATCCGTACCATCTTCTTATTCCGCAAGGCATGTATAGCTTTTGCCACACCCAACTAGCAAAGTAGTGGTATAAGCTTTCTAAAACA
This sequence comes from Acanthoscelides obtectus, assembly GCA_963669975.1. Classification (NCBI taxonomy): domain Eukaryota; kingdom Metazoa; phylum Arthropoda; class Insecta; order Coleoptera; family Chrysomelidae; genus Acanthoscelides; species Acanthoscelides obtectus. The sequence goes on from CAVLJG010000010.1 coordinate 33,345,185, forward strand.
AAAAATTGCTTCTAGTGAATAGTAAGAAAAAGGATACTATAGAAGTGGTGCAATATGACTTAACAAACGGACGCAAGAGGCTGCATCTCAATTAGCAAAGTAGTGGTATAAGCTTTTGGTAAAAGAACCGTTCAGCCATAAAAGCTCTCTATTGTTGTTGCCTGAACACCAAAATGCTGGCTTAATGTTGTGTGGAATGCAAATTTGCTTTCTGCAACATATTTGCTCTGAAATGAGGTGTTTAAAATATTCTTATAGCATAGTTATACAACACCTTATAGGGCAAATTTTTAACTGTTGCATAAACGTTTATACAACTATTTTATACGGCACATTTGAACGTTAGTCAAATGGTTGTGTTGTGGCATCCATGGTAACGTTTATAAAACAAACCCGAGCCTTGTTGTTTTGCTGTGCAATTTACTAATTTAGCTAATAAACTGCTCCCAACGAAAGCACTTATACAACTGTTGTTTAGTAACTGTTAAATGCTGTACATATGCTAAATATGCTGGTATACAACTTCACCATAACCTAACTTTCTGCTGTCATATTTTTGTTAAAATGCCATAACCAATGTTTTAAGACAAACAACGCATGCATATTGGTTCAAAAGGTTTTATCAACTGTTCAAACAGAAGATATAGGTCTGGTACAAATTCTGGGTAAATCATTCGACTCTGTCGGTATTTCATTTCAGACATTTGTCAGTAGTGTAATTGTGTCTAAATATAGGATTTGTGGAAGATTTAACGCAGGCAAGTTCAGTTTTCCATCTTAAAAATCTAGACATACTTTTGATCTTTATCAAAATATGAATCAAATACGAAGCCCGTAGAAATTGCGTAACTAATTTGCACGATAATCACAATAAAATTTGTTGCGCAAGTAATTCAATAGCCCTATATCGCAGTGTAGAAGTTTATCATATACATGTCTTTGAAACTCACAATGGCCGATATGTAAGTAAACAAGATGTGTTAGTTATATATTCTTCACTTCGTCTATACAATACATAAGAAATAGTTTGGTTGCAATAAAGTAGAATCACGTAACAGAATAGTTGTATAGTTGACAAAAACTGAATCTTGCACCGACGCAAATGTCCTTTAGCGGCTGCACGAGACTTACACTTTTGTTGTATAACTGTTACCTGCAGCCCTTATACAACCTCTTAAATGACTGAAGTGTTCTAAGAGGGTTTTGCCAATGTTCTTACAGTATACAATGCTGTGTAAGGAATACTGTATAATCATTCTTGCAACTCTAATAGGAGTGATAATTGTTAGTTGGGTCTTGTCTAACAGACAGTCTCGGGACTCTTTCGCACCGGCGGGCCGTCGGCGATCTAATTCTTTTCTATCGCTGCCCCAACGGGCTTTGCTCCTCGGAGCTCTCTTCCATGATGCCGCCGCGCAATGTGCCTGCCAGACAGATCCGCCTGACTTTGGCGTCCCATCCTAACCGTGTCGAACTTCGTACATCCAGAACTGGCCGATACGACCGCTCCTTTGTCTCGAGGGTGTCGAGATTGTGGAACAATCTACAAGAGTAGTTCTACTAACCTTAGGCAGTTCAAAAATCGTATTTTCAAAATTTCTTTGGGACCATCATAGCAGCCGCGGTGTTCCGGCATTTAGGCTTCTGCCTGCGCGGCTGCTTTTATATATATGTATATATATATAAAAAAATACTCGAAGAATACGATCAGGCTTGATCAATTAGAGCTGCGATCGTGAATTGTTATTCTGTTACAACCTCTCTAACAAATTCAGCGTTCGTAATTGTTTGACGTAGCTGTTCCATGCATTCAGAAGTGGAACAAAGTAATCCAAAAGTGCACTTTTCTTTCTGCGCTCAAAACCTTGGGAATAAGAGTACTGTAACTTGTCATTCTCATGGTTAATTGCTTGCAAACTTTATTTGGTTATCAAAAAGTACTAAAAATATATATACGTATATATATATATATTTTTTTTACGAGAAAATGGACTACCTCGAATAAATAGCGTTTCTTATAATAAAAAATGGTCGGTGAAAACGTGGTTAGAAATTATTTTGCTGCTGTCATGTATCATTGAGTGACTCTATAATAATTCAGGTGGTCCTTAAATAAAATTACACTGTAATTGTGTGTGAAATTTCATCTTTCAATCTACGTTCCATTACTGTGTATGGTACCAAGTGGTTTACAAACGCACCCCAGATGAACCAGGTCAGAAATTAGATATTTTCCATTTTCTAAACATTGAAAGCCAACGGATCTAGGAAATACAACAAGGCAATGTAATATAGTCAATCAGTGAAATAAATGTCCAGAATAATTTCATACTTCAAATAATTTATGTTATGCCGATGGAACTCATCTTTCTCAATACATATGTTATCTAGAAGTTAACACTAATACTATTCCGCAGTTGTCATCGAATTGAGCTACAGTTTGCAAGCGCTTCCCTTTAGAGAATGTATGGAGTGGTAGGATCTTGGCATAACTTTAGCCCACAATCGACATTAAAAGAGTACGTTTTATTATAGGATTTGGGAATTTATTAGTGAAATAGTGTTAGCAGACGAAAGCAGTTCTAAAAGTATTAAAACTTAGTTTTAATTGAAATTGATATTAACGTTAATAGAATATCTGTTAAGAACGTTTTAATTGATAATACCCGTATTTTTTCATTCCTGGGGGTGAACCATCGGATATTAGGTATTATAAGAATGCAACCTACTGTCAAGTTATTCGATGTGGGTCATTTAATCTTGTACAAACTAACACAGGAGCTCTTTGCTCAAGACATTAACATCCTGAACACATGAAATTCGCCTTCTTCGTCCGCTGATGTGAGGTGCGAGTAGAAGCACCTGGCAACATAAACATACAACAACTGCCATAGTTAAATACCATCGAATGATTATTTCCGTTTCTGAAGTCCATTGGTAGCAGCGTAACAGAGAAGCTAGGAGATACAAGCAATATCCATTCAGAAAATACACATGCTGTATACATATTTTTATCTAATTTCTCTCAAAGCAAATAGAAATGTCGCCTACGAGTAGTTATCTCAGCTGACAGTACTATCAATCTCCATTTAGATAAATCTTGTTGACAACAAACGGAAAGTGTGTATCTCTACAGTTTTTAAAAATCCATCCAGACCACACGTCTCAGCGATAAATGGAATAATTTCTTTGGATTCCTGGATTAACGAAGTTTGTCTATGTTTGTCAAAAGAATAATAGCGTTTGAGATTTTGGTGAATTTGGTGCTATCTATCAGCGACGACAGCAAATATATAGATACAGGGTGACTTCGAAGTTGAGTCATTTATTTTAACAGTGAGTAGATCTGATCAAAAGAAATGTTTTTTCCTTTAACATTTTTGTGGTAAAATTAAAGTAAGAAAGTTATAGCCCTTCAGAAGTTTGAGTACCGCCCTGTCTCAATAATATTATGTACTCGTGTTTGGCAACAACGGATATACTCCGCCTTATCGGTTCATCGCATCGGAAACAAAAAAGCGAAAGAATTTGAAACGCTGATCACGATGTTTTTATTCAGTCAATGTGTCAGTCGGTAACGCGTGAGAGAATAGTGGGGTTTGCTGCGTGACTCAAACGAAATAAGAAATGGCACATATTTATGCGGATCGGTTTCCCAATCGAGTGCAACCAACCCCTCGTGCCTTTGTTAATGTAGTACAACGGGCTCGTGAATCAGGTGACTTAAGACCTCACAGGGGAGGGCATGCCGGTGCTCCAAGACCTCACGATCAAATACAGGTCCGCACTGAAATACTTGTCGGGAGGATACTTTATAAAACAAGGTAAACATTTTTTTTTATTTTTTTTTATTTTTACACACATATTTCGGTTTATCTTCCTTCTACAATCATTATCTGAAAATTAATGACTCAACTTCAAAGTCACCCAGTATATATACATATGATAGATGTAATTATACGGTATTTGGGTTTACAGTGTCAACTAAGAAAAACAGCTTATTCTGTTTTCATATTCATTATGTCACAAGACTATACATGTATGTTATGTGATACATAGTTCTTTGTTAAAAATAAGGTCTTCAGTTCCATCAGACTTAAAACAAGAGTGTCGTATAGATGGAAAATTCACTGACCCCTCAGAGTAACCGTAAGATGAAGAATAGAAAAACTAAGTGACATGAACACTGCCAGAGAAGTGAAGCCAGGGTAGTGACAAAAACGTACATGACCGACCTGGAAAAAATTAAGATACATTAATCTTTATATTATTATATGTGATTCATAACTTTTAATCGCTGATTTTTACATAGTTGCAGTATTGTACCATTAAATTCACAAAGATATACTATGACAATATGTTATAATGTGCATGTAGCAATACAAAGGATATTTGTATATGGTTGTACCAGTTACTTATACAGGGAATTTTGATTTTGTAATGAAAATCTGGAATGGAGAACGCGAGCAGAGTATATATTTTGTTAATTTTCAACCATATTGTGCATAAACGTTGATTATTACATTAATAATTTCACATGTTCCAAATAAATCATGATATTTTACACTATTTAGATGGTTTATTTCCACAATTTTCGATTTGCTCAATATTTTTTTGGCGGAACATTAAAATCTCTATTACCGTATATTGACCCATGAATAAATATGCTGTAATGTCTGAAGAATACAATCATTCTAATGACAAAGCTAACTTGAAACTAAAATATCTTAAGTAAATGTATTGTAGAACTCATACAAGATATAATATGGTTTATTTATTATAATGTTTTTGAGTTCACGGCGGAATATCTTTGAATTGCTAGTTCTGTTGATAGCATCTGTGAGGCACATTTTTAGATCATTATAAATTACTGCTTCTGTGCTGTTTTGGGTACTATTAATTGGAGATCTTATTTTCGCCTATTATTGCAACTTATATTCAATATTTTAAGTTTAGATTCATTTTTTAAAATAAGTTACTGTTTGTAAAACGAACAATAATATGACAGTCATTATTTTAAGATGTATATACTTAATAAATTTAATAGATCGTTTTAGTATAAGTATAAGCACCTTTTTCAAATAAATTTGAGGACAGACACACCAAAAGGAGATGCTGTATCTCAATCTACTTTCGAACAATGCAAAGTAAGTGCTGTGCTTTTCCCTACAACCATGATTATAAAATCAACGATAATCCGTTAGACCTGTATTGAAAGATATGGACGAAGGCATGGACGTGAACACTATGTGGTTCCAGAGATACTGCGTCACGTGCCACATGCCATAAGGATTATTTTACCTTACCCACTGACGATAGGGTTATCGCTTCCAGAGGTGATATGAACTTTAAACCTAGTTTGTGCGATTTGATCCCATCAGACTGGTTGTTGTGGGTTTTCTGGCATTACAATCCACCTATGGCCTAGTTAACATAACACATGTCCTCACCATAATCAAGGTCACTGTACCTACCTTAAACATGCAAAATTACATGCGATACGTTAATGAATCAATATCTAACTGATCACTAAAATATATGATTAACATGACTCTTTAAGTGACATATCACTAACCATATTTCCTGCTAGAACAACGTAAATCTAGAACAGTTTTTTTGGGTCTTTTTCATTTCTATTGTTAATAAATGTTATTTGAAATTTCAATCTTTTGAAACTCCAATACTATATTAAGATAAAAAAAAGGATCTTAAAACCGGTTCAATTATCAATGACAATTTCTATTGTAAAATTTTGTGGCTTATGAGGCCTTTGCAAAAACAGATTCAAACGTTTTCCAGGTTTTATTTGGATTTTCCATTTGAAATGTATAATCGTATTGTTTACTAAGGTTAAACATTGTCAACTAAAATTAAGTTGAAACTATAAAAATAAAGGCATACAATTGCAAAGGGCGTTTTGAAAATGGACGAATCCAATGAAAATTAGAAGCCCAGACAAAAATGTAGACATTATATAAATCCATCTATTTATAAGTTGTGTTCTATGCAAAGCAGTTATTAATACCTTTATACCCAATATATTTGACATCGAGATTGTTGTCATGTTGTCATTTTACAACAATAAAGTTGTCATTGGAACCTATAGTTAATATTGTCTTCAAACAAAAAATAGCGACCTTCTCTAAAAATAAATCCTCTGAAGAAACGCTGACATTCTCAGTATCTGAACCAATAGATGCCAAAGAAACAAAACACGACCATGAGCTTAGAAGAGAAACGGTTAGAGGGAAAGACCGGCTCTATGCAAATTCCTCTCTTGAGAGAGTGAAAATTCCATTTAACAAAAAACCTATAAATCTAAAGGCAGGGGGCTGTCGGCAATTCATTCGATGCTAGAAGGAACCGAAAACCATGACCGTACTCCAGGGTATTTGTCTAAAAACATGATATACAGGGTGTTTTAATCACATATGCACTGTTACGAAAGAAGTTGATTTCTCAAAAAAAATGTAATCAAAGTCCTATAGAAATTACGTTATAAACTTGAGATTCAATAGTAAATTGAAAAATAAATATCTGTATTTTGCGTTGATCGTCGTGATATTAGAACACGCATTAATAATTTATTCTAGCAAATGTTGTACCAAACAACTGACGAAAACAAAATTCCAGGATTTTTGTTCATAGTGATAAGAGCGTGCAAGTAAGGTTTAATCTGTATCGTGGGTGTGTCTGAATGAAGAACGATCGATTTTTCTGAAGTTAAATAAGAAAGCATTTTGCGAGTGTATGTTTTTAGTTATTTATTAATAACAATGGCACATGTGTACATTAATGAGGAGGTAGTGGACATTGTTTTAGCGTACGGAGAAGCAGGGCAAAATTCGCGAGCAGCTTCTCGTTTGTTGTACACCGATTTCCGAATAAGCACATACCACAAAACGAAACATTTAGTTCCATTGTTTTACGTGCACGTGCTAGTGGAGTGGATGGGGGTCGGGTTCGCCCCCAATGCGTTTTAAATGCCGAAGACGAAATTTTGTATATTGTGGAAAAAAATCCGGGAATAAGCACAAGGCAGTTATCCCACATGCAATAGCGTGGCGCATATTACATGAGGTCCAACGTACCCTTATCACGTCCAGAGAGTCCAGGCGTTGCTACCTACAGACTACCCCAAGAGTAAGAATTTGTGAGTGGTTGTTGCAAGAAAATGCTCGAAATGCCCGTTTTACAGCTGGAATTTCGGTCACCGATGAAGCTATTTTTACTCGTAATGGGATAACCAGTCTTCATAATACACGTTTGGTCCTTTGAGAATCCTCACGCAGTGGTCCAGACACACTTCCAGCATGGTTTTTCTTTAAACGTGTGGGCAGGTATTGTCGATGAACGACTAATTGGACCGTTCATATTGCCAGATCGGATGAAGGGTCACCAGTATTTGGAATTTCTTCGGAATGATTTGTCGGTCCTTCTTGAAGATGGGGCACCTCCGCATTTTCGTTTAGAAGTTCGTGATTTTTTTAATCCAATATACCAGATCCGCTGGATCGGAAGGGGTGGACCAATTGCATGGCTTCCACCGTCTCCAGATCTAACTTCTTTTTATGGGGATACTTGAAAAAAAGGGATACCGAACTCCAGTTCAGAATATTGAAGAATCACAGTGGCTGCCGATAATTTGAGCCTCCAGGCTCAGCAAGAAGGATGTGTATTTGAATTAGTGCCGAAGAAAAATGGTCCTCAAGGTTTTATAAATTTATACAATTAGATATTAGGGTACCTCAAACCATAAAATACGTATTTTATCGTCCCTAGATAAAAGAACATGATCCGCTCATGACAAGCAAGTAAAAAATCGGAGGGAAAAGTTTTTGATCGACCGATGATTTAGAAAGTTCATTTTGTTAGAAGGCGGTGTAGAACAATCATGTATCGCAAAATTTGTTCCAGGAAGCTGTTTTTGGCTCCGAAGATTTATCCCTTATATGTATCTCACACCAAGAAAAAGTTCCATGATTTGCTGCATTTCGTCTACCAAACTGTTATGAAACTTTAGATTGGTGATAAATAATATCTGGAACACATTGTATGGATATGTATGTGATAAGTTTCATTGCCACTGTATGAAAAATATTGTCAAGTGGGCTGATTCTGTACTTCCATGCAATGCGTCATCACGATTATGTTTGTTTTCAACACAACGTAGACCTTAACGAAATAAGATGTTATATCCTGTGTAGAGGATAGTTGCTATGCTTTCTTTGTTGTCCCAGAGAACAAGCCTAGACCATGCTGATGAGTCGCCAAAAGCAATAAATAGCTGTCCATGGTTGGCTGTCTTTTGTATTTAAGTTAGAGCTTCTGAGAAAAAAGCTTTCCCATACAATTATTCTGTTGCCATTCTCTCGCCGCCCTATTGGTAGTACCGTCTACCTGACAACATCGCATCTCCCCGATACTTGATCGCATGACGCGTCAGATGCGGCAGCGCGGCACACTGCCAGTCACGCCAGGATATTTATGAAGATGGACACGTTCGCCGTTAACGCAGGTAGCTGAAGTAGCGATGCGTATAATTAACATTTCTCTAAGTAAGGGCAAATGTATGGGAAAATATATGATGTGTGAAATATGTCTAATAGATGCGTAGAATTAGCGGGGATGGGAGGGTGTAAATATGCTAACGTCAAAAAATTAAGATACCTTACTACCCAAAATGTACAGAACGAAGTTTGAGCGATTTCAATTTTTTTCGTTTCTGGCCTTTTTCTCTACCACCGATTTTAAAAAACTATAAAGCTTTTTGTCCTTGGAATAGCAGTGATCTTGTGTAAAAATTTAATCCAATTCCGATCAGTCCTTTTCAAGTTATAGACGGACAGTCAGACAAACAGACCAACGAAAATGAGCGACATGGTTTTTCGTGATGTACACGTCATATAACTTCTAAAAAACATAATTTCGAAATTTTTGCGATTATAATAGTAAGTAAAAACTTGTAGAAGTGATAGAAAAAAACTAAACTTTGAGAAATTTTTTGAGGTCCATAAAGGGGGTTTTCGACCCTGAAGATAACTCAAGTTTTAAGTTGACTGGGTCTATGACATTTTCTGCATCATTGTTTTTTAACAGCCCAAAGTTTGGAGCTTTACAGTAATGTTCAAAATTCACCCATTTCCGAATATTTAACTCATTATTTTTATATAGGCGCGTAGCCACAACACTTCATACTTGAAATAGTTTGCAGCTTTGCAGTTAGGTTCAAAATTCACCCATTTCCGAATATTTAACTCATTATTTTTATATAAGCGCGTAGTCATGACACTTCATACTTCAAATCTATAATAAAACACACTGAGACACAGAACACATGTGAAAATGAGATTGTTTCGCCATTATGTTCTCAAAAAAAGTTGGAACAAATGAGTATACAATTAAAATTCAACTTTTCTTTTCATTGTGAGCACAGTGGCGGAGCAATTTATTTTATTTTAGATTTGAAGCAGGAAATGAATTTTTGACAAAAATGCGAACTTTAGGATTTCAACGAATTAAAATGTTGATGGAAGGTTAAACTACCTTCGTTATGCAAATGTCTGTGATAAAGCACCTAGAAGGTCTTCCCTTAATATTTGTTTAATTACACGGTCAGGTAAGTGTTATTAAGTTAATTGACACTTAATTAAAAATAGATAAATAAGCAACAAAATAGCATATAATGTAATAGTTAATAAAAAATATAATTGTATATTTAGCGCTCTATCTCGAAAATAGTTCAACATATGAAAAAATGTTAAAAACAAAAGTTGTAGAGTATACAATATTGATAATAAATACAAACAGCGCAAAACCCAGAGGAAATGAGATATGTGCAAAAAAGTGTTCTTTTGAACCTTTGACCACTGATTTTTAGCGTTGCGACCATCTTATCATGTGTGAATTTCGAGACAAGTTTTTTGATGTCAAAATACAACTTTACACGAGTATCTCGATTTTTCGAAGTGAACTCCCTATAATGACTGGACTATTTTGGTCTCAAAAATAATGATATACGGAGACGGACTAACCTAACAATTTTACTCCTCGTTATATGAGGGTATTAACTTGGTAATATTCTAAAAAGATATTTTCTTAAATATCAAACGAGTACCCGACAGAAATAAGGGTTTCTTTTGTCTCATAAAACCAAACAGTATAAAATGTGCCTGTCTTTCCGTTTGTTTAGGTCGTAAGCGTCTATTCCGAAAATGTGCCTCTAAGGGCATGGAAATAAACGCAAATGGTTGGTAAACTAACTTTTGTAAATAAGCAATGTGTTGTATAGATATAATGATTATTTGTATTAGAATGAGACAGACAGACGCATTCATAAAATCTGCAACTTACGAGATCCGCTTATCTAACTACAATAAAACGACAGCTGACAGGAAAACAATCATAAAATGATGTAATAACAAATGAAAACATATATGTTAATGAAATTCTGTGCAGCATATTTTTATGAGACTGTAAGGGCTGGACATTTCAATTCTGAACTACAAAGACTTAGGGTAGTTGCCTTGCAGCTTCACTCCTCAGTCTTGTTTCAATAATTTGCTTTTGCTCAACACAGTTTTAAACGACTACGCGGATACTGTCAAGGGGCACTCGGCGTTTCATTAAATGTTATCAAAGCACCAATACTGCCCAAGACTGAACCTAACATTCGTAAACAAGGCAACATACCGTGAATATATACTGTCACATTGATCTAGAGTCAAGAATACGAAGTAAGGCCTTTTTGGGCACAAAAAGCGAGTTGAAAACCCACGCTAAAACACGACATGACAAAGGTATTGCAGTGATGTCTCTGAAGCATGAACTGTAGGTACCCTAGTTTTCCAATATTTTGGTATCTTTTATTTTAACACAATAAAAAGATCAGATGAACCATTGATAAAGAATTCAACCCAGAACAGAACAAAGTGAGTGAAAGCGAAAGCGTTCAGTATCGATCGAATTTAAGTTGACTGTGATGGCAAGATAAAAGAAAAAATCCGGAGAGCCGTTCTCTGACTCGGTAGAGCGTGAACTCGACTTCCGTTATTCACTTTTTTCGGCTAATGCGCTTGGCTTGCTGGGTACATCGCTGTGAATCTGTGCATACCTTCGCCGCTGTCCTCAGATGTTGTCTACAGTATATTCAGATAAGAGATAGACCGGATGTAAACAAAAGGTTCGGGTGATTTTCACGCTAACGCCGCCCTCTCGACGTAAAACAGGAGCCCTCATTGGTCAATTCGCAATTAAATGCCTATGCCGAGCAGTCGTATCAAGGCAGAGTCACATTCAGGTTCAGACGTGTTACGTATGTCGTGTGCATCATTGCAATTTGATATTTCTTTGGACGTTTTCGTTTGTTATCTTATTAAGTTGTTGAGTTTGTCGTTGTTATTGTTATACCTTGTTATTGATTGTTATTATTATCAACTGCTTGCGCAAAATGCCCAGTAGTACAGATACTGCCGATGAAGTTGTAAACTCCTGTAGTCCACCTAGGAAACGCTCTAAAAAAAGACACCTGAGTGCAGAAATGAAAGTCATTTTGAATATATATAAGATCGAGCGCGAGGAGAACGAGGCATCAACCATCAAAGAAATTGTTGTGAAGGTTTCTCACAAAGTTGGGGTGTGTCGCGCATCAGTGTTTAATGTGTTAAGACAATACAAAAAAAATCACACCTTTTCTGAGCCAATGACCAGTAAACATCGCAAAAGTATTGTTAAATCATTGGATGAAGCTGATAAGCATGCGATTAGGAGGAAAGTGCATGAATTCTTCTTTAGGAATGAAATACCTACTATAGATAAAGTACTGCAGGAGGTAAATGGAGATACAACGTTGCCAAATTTCAAACGATCAACTTTCCATGCGTTACTGAAGCATTTAAATTTCAAATGGAAAAAACGGGGTCGTAATAGTTTACTACTGGATAGAGAAGAAATTGCGCTATGGAGGAGGGATTATTTAACAAAAATTGGGAAATATAGAAATCAAAACAGGAAGATTTATTACCTTCATGAAACGTGGGTAAACGCAGGAAACACTACAAGTAAAGTATGGGTTGATGATTCTGTAACTTCATCCAGGAGGGCCTTTCTAGATGGACTGTCCACCGGATTAAAAAATCCAGCAGGTAAATACGAGTAATAGACAACAATCGGATGTTTTTCAAACCTTGGGAACAAGGTTCTAAACATTAATTCCAGGGGGCAGATAAAACATATTACAAGTAACAAAACTTTTATAACTTTCGATGAAATGCGTGGATGTTTTATTGTCATTTTCATTTGTTAGAACTTTTTTAAGCCATGTTTTTATGTGTTTTCGATATTTCAATAATTTTTTAATATAATCTTAAAATATGTCGAATATTATAAACTTAAAAAAAGTTACTAAGTTTTATATTGTGTACCGTTCCTAATATTTCTAATCATTTTAATTCATACTTTAAGCTTTATAAAGTTATAATTTGTTAATATTAATATTTGCGCGTATTTCAGGTTCCTGATCATTCATTTTTTAAAGGTTTATAACTTTAAATTAAATTGTGAAGCGCTGAGTAATCATACGACGTTCAATATTCTTTCTTTCAATATGACTAAATAATCCCAATTATAGCAATCTGACACTCATGTCTCAATGTTTTTTCGCTGAATGTGATGAAATCATTTGAAAAAGGTTCGCTTATTGAAATAAATCTACAAGAGTTAGTACTTCGATTTCCAGGTAAAGGGAAAAGGCTCATTATCTGCCATATTGGCAGTGAGGATGGATTTGTTGTTGACGGTCTGTGGTGCTTTGAGAATTAAGAAAACTGGAGATTACCACGAGGAAATGAATGGCGAATCGTTTGAACAGTGGTTTTCAAAAATTTTACAGAACTTAGAGGAAAACGCAGTAATTGTGTTGGATAATGCGCCTTATCATTCTCGAAGAATGGAGAAGGTCCCAACAACGGCTTCAAGGAAAGTTGATGTTCAAAATTGGCTCCGCTCGAAAAATATCAACTTTGAAGAAGCAATGCTGAAAGTACAATTATTAAGAATTGTCAAGGATCACAAGGCGGAATATCAAAAATACGCCATTGACGAAATGGCAGCAAGTCAAAATAAAACTGTGCTCCGTTTACCTCCATACCATTGCGAGCTCAATCCCATTGAGCTCATATGGGCAGAGGTTAAAAATTATATAGCTAAGCACAATACAACTTTTAAATTTTGTGACCTCAAAGGACTTTTCAAAGAAGCACTAGAATTAATAACAGCGCAAAAATGGGAAAACTGTATTAAGCACGTGAAAGACAAAGTTGAAAAGAGAATGTGGGAACTGGACAATATTTTAGAGGAACAAATTGAGCCATTCATTATTGACGTTGGTGCTTCAGGCAGTAGCGGTGATGAAAGCTCATCAAGCTCATCTTTCCAATAAAAGATGTCGTTCATCAAATTCGGTAAGTTATAAGTAATTATAAAGCTACTGTATTTTTTAATTAATTATTGACATTTTTGAACCCATTTTGGCAAAACCTATTCAAGAATCTACTTTCTGACAATGTTCAACCATGCACATTTTTTTACGTTTTGAACGTTTTAATTTGGTTACATATTTACCTAGAAATCAAAAAATATACTAATCAATATTCTAAAAGCAATTTTAAGAGATATACGATTATTTTTAATTTAGGCTAATTTAAACGCCATTTTGAGATTATATTCGACTGTATTTCACCAAACATCAGGCGGCATCGAAGCTGGAAATCGAAGCGAAAATTTTGAAACCCTTATGTATATTCACATCATTATATATTTCTTACCCCACCCCCACATGATCCTATATCCATCACCAATCGTATACTCATCGAATTGTGCTAATTTACTACAAAGTTACGCAAAGCAGCATCTACTATCTAAAATATGTACTGCGTGACTCTTAATACATCCCTGCCGAATGTTACAGCGTTCGATGATCACGTGGTCTTGTTTATGTCCGGTCTATCTCTTATCTGAATATACTGTATTATAAGATTTCCGCTACGTGCAAAACTTGTAGAAATCAAAAACTAATATGAAGACAAGCAAGTTAACCATTCCATGTATCCAACTTCATCACAGGTTCTGCCATAAACAGATTTTTTTCTTGAGGGTCTTTGAAATAGTAAAATAGAGAAAATCTCAGGAACTGTAATGGAGGAGAAACGGTTTAACCATGACGAACAGCAGTCAGCAACAAAAAAACTAATGTAACATCTGAAATGTATCCTGTGGTTTTCAAGCTGATAAAACTTTGTTTTGCTGGCCTTATGATTCCTGGATCATAGCTTGCTGGTTATGTCACTCGATAGTTCCATTCAACAGGTCGACATTGTCAAATTTTTCCACATAATCAGCTGCTTAAAGTGGAATGCCACATGTACAGGGTGGCCGATATGTAACTTACAGGTAAAATTTGTGAAATGAAATATAACATGTCCATTTTTTCATCTTAATCTTTTATTGAAACTTAGGAGTTATGTATGAAAAATAATATCAAACAAATGTCCGCCTCTAGAAGCAGCGCAAACCTGAGCCCTCTTGATTACATTTTCCACCACTTTTTGGTAGGTTTCGGGTGGAATATTTTCAGTCGCTACCGTAATATTGTTCTTCAGCTGCTCTACATATAGTATTTGGTTTGTTAGCATAAGCCCTAATTTTTGAAAAATCTTTAAAAAAAACAGGAGACGGTAAATCCGGTGACCTTGGTTTCCAGTTGACATCACCAAATCGAGAAATTAAACGTCTCGGAAATATTGTTCGCAAAAGACTCATGGTTTCCTTAGCTGTGTGACAAGTTGCTCCGTCCTGCTGGAACCACATGTTTTGCAGGTTAAATTGTTGGATTTGAAGAGCCCGAAAGTTTTGCACCATATCACGGTATCGCTCGCCAGTGTCAGTAAGAGAATTGCCTGCAGCGTCTTCATAGAAGTAAGGTCCAATGACACCTCCATAGCAAACACCGCACCAAGCTGTGACTCGACGAGGATGTAGTGGTCGTTGATGGATGACACGAGGGTTCTCTAATGCTTATTAACAAATCCGTTCATATCTAAATGGGCTTCATCGTTCATTATCAGTAGTCGGTAAAAATCGTTATTTTGGGTATTAAGCTGCAATATTGCATGACTGTATTGTGGGCGACTTTCATGGACACTAGGCTGTAGTTCTTGGGTTAACTGAATTTTGTATGGCCGCAAATGCAAGTATTTTTCTAAAATAGCGCATAATGATGTGCGACCAATACCGAGTTCTAGGGGTTATTCAGTGTAACAGTAGAACACATTTGAGTATAGGGAGCTATATCCGGAAAAGTGTCACTACGGCACTAACACGCGTTAAAATTTAGAAAGACGATGAATTGCCTAAATAGGATTTAATGCATTTGATGTCTTCCTCCAACCTGAATACACCGATTTTAACGTCGCACATGATTTCGGCGGACTTGACTAAAAATTTGATACTCGGCTTGAATGATTTCAAATGCTGTTGTAATTCATGCTCTGTTTCTACTGGAGTTTCGTAAACCAAAGACTTTACATGTCCCCACAGGAAAAAATCTAGCTACGTTAAATCGGGTGACCTAGCAGGCCAAGAAACTGCTCCACTTCTGGCAATGCAACGGTGCCCAAACCGCTGACCCAAATACTCACGTATACTTTATCTGAAGTCACTTGAAACACTGTGAAATACCGGGTGCGTTTTATATATCTATATTTAACACGCTCTGTTGCTGCAAAAATCGCCAAATTTCGCAGCAAATATCCCCCGTATAAGATCAAAGGCAGTTTCACCGGTCCACGTGGAGTAAAGCACGCCTATGCGTGGACATAGCCAATGAGAAAGCGTGTATTTCAGAGCTCCGAACAAGTGCAGGTGGCTACTGAAAATTGAAACAGTTTAGCCAGTGCCGTGTAGCGGTGAATAAACGTGTTTTCTTTAGTCTATAAAAACATTATTATTATCGTTCTAAATAAATGACCGCACGCCTATGATACGTCATGATATTACAAAGGACGCGCCGACCAAAGGTTTTTATGCTATTTCAAGTGACTTCAGATAAAGTTTTTTATACCTGTACAGCAAAGTGAGCCGACGCTCCATCATCCTCGTATTCATATCCTCAGCAATGTGACGTGTGCTACTTGATGGTTCGTCGGCAACAGGCTGAGGGACCTCTTCTTCAAATTCGACCGTTCTTACGGTTCTAGCAATACCAGTATCATGCATGTTGATTTTAAACATGCCTGTCTCGGAGAGCCGCCGATGAATAGCAATAAACTTTTTGTATCCCGGATGCTGTCGTTAGGGGTAACGTTCTTGATACAACCGCGCTGCTGCTCGTGCATTGCAGCTTGTTGCTCCGTATGCCAAATGCATATCTGCCAATTCTTGATTGGTAAAGTTTTCCATCAGCAACAATTAATTTTTGTTAAATTCTTGCAAACTTCACAAATACGATAGCACGACTAAGGCGATATGGACTGCAGCTACAAAAAACAATCTCTGTTATCGTTTTTAAAGATAACAACACACAAGCGCCGGATATGGGTCCCTATACTCAAATGTGTTCTACTGTTACACTGAATAACCCCTACAAGTTTGATCCCATAGTTCTGAATAACACTGTATAAACACATTTGTACCGCCCTGTACTACCAGCTAGGCGATTCTAGTGCAGTGGGCGTGTGCAGACAGACAATCTGGTGCGACGATTTCGTTTCATCTGACCCGGATAGCAGGGGTATTATGTAACTTAAAAAGTGACATTATGTCGGTTTTTTGACATTATGAAGGTTTTACAACAAGATATCAACTTGTAAATAGTTGTCGTTTACTTGTAGCAAGCGCGGAATGAACTATTTGCACACTAGCCTACTTAGTCAACAAGCTGACATTTTATAGGTTTTTCTTGACATTATATAGGTTTTTTACGTAATTAAAACATTAACACATTAACATCTGAACATTCGGCCCGTTTCGATCAGCAGAGACACTTACCTGTTGCTCATTTCGTACATAGGTGCAACAAGACGAGCAACACAACATGTTATATTTTGATATCTAACCTGCCCACCTTTCATTTCTCTCTGCCGCAAAACATTCCCAAACTAGCTAAGTAGTGGTATAAGCTTTTGGTAAAACAACTGTTCAGCCATAAAAGCTCTCTATTGTTGTTGCCTGAACACCAAAATGCTGGCTTAATGTTGTGTGGAATGCAAATTTGCTTTCTGCAACATATTTGCTCTAAAGTGAGGTGTTTAAAATATTCTTATGGTATAGTTATACAACACCTTATAGGGCAAATTTTTAACTGTTGCATAAACGTTTATACAACTATTTTATACGGCATATTTGCACGTTAGTCAAAATGGTTGTGTTGTGACATCCATGGTAACGTTTATATAACAAACCCGAGCCTTGTTGTTTTGCTGTGCAATTTACTACTTTAGTCAACAAATTGCTTCCAACGGAAGCACTTATAGAACTGTTGTTTAGTAACTGTTAAAGGCTGTGTGTACATATGCTAAATATGTTGGTATACAACTTCACCATAACCTAACTTTTTGCTGTCATTTTTTTGTTAAAATGCCATAACCAATGTTTTAAGACTAACAACGCATGCATATTGGTTCGAAATGTTTTATCAACTGTTCAAACAGAAGATATAGATCTGGTACAAATTCTGGGTAAGGTATTTTATTTCAGACATTTGTCAAATTGTTGTATAACACCTGCAGGCAACACCAAAATATTCTACTAACCTAAAGACAACATGGACGATGCCATGATTATACACAACCACCTGCCATATTGGGCAAACATTTATTCCTCTATTTAATATTAAATAATTATGTTTCAGTTCGAAATTACAGATATAAAGTGATAAACATTAGTGTAATTGTGTCTAAATATAGGATTTGTGGAAGATTTAAGGCAGATAAGTTCAGTTGTCCATCTTAAAAATCTAGATATACTTTTGATCATTATCAAAATATACATCAAATACGAAGCCTGTAGAAATTGCGTAACTAATTTGCACGATAATCACAATAAAATTTGCTGCGCAAGTAATTCAATAGCCCTATATCACAGTGTAGAAGTTTATCATATACCTGTGTATGAAATTCACAATGGCCGATATGTAAGTAAACAAGATGACTGTAATGTGTTAGTTATATATTCTTCTTCGTCTATACAATACATAAGAAATAGTTTGATTGAATCACGTAACAGAATAGTTGTATAGTTGACAAAAACTGAATCTTGCAGTGACACAATTATCCTACAGTGGCTGCAAGAGGCTTACACTTTTGTTGTATGTACCTGTATAACTGTTACCTGCAGCCCTTATACAACCTCTTAAATGACTGAAGTGTCCTATTAGGTGTGCCCATTCCGCTTGTATAGCAGTTCTAAGAGGGTTTTGCCATAGTTCTTACAGTATACAATGCTGTTTAAGGAATACTGTATAATCATTCTTGCAACTCTAATAGGAGTGATAATTGTTAGTTGGGCTGCGTAGGAACACTAATGACATTGACGAGTCGTGATTTTAGTTTGTAGATGTTTTTTTGACCTCTAATTTTTAAGTTATCAGGTAAGTTCAGTTTAAGTTTATTTCTAAATGAGGAGTAATAATAGTAATAACTTTTATTCATGTCAGCCTCGCGGATATGAAACGTCAAAATACATGTTACAACAACTATTACAATACAAGATTATGCACGATGAAACTCAAAATTACGATAAAATCGATCGATATAAAATCATCAACTAAATAATAACATTTTTCTACCAATATGTCCTTACTGTTGCGAAGGTTGTAGTTTTTGCTTTTCCTTAATGTATGTAAACTTATTATAATTATTTTTAACGAATAAACAAGTCTCAAGTTAAAAAACACTGGGAAATGTCAATAGACGATTTGACTGAAAGGTAGTTCTACAAGTTTGTAGAGGAGAAATATTAACCTTTTTTGTTGCAATATGAATACGCGCTGAGCATTCACAGAGCAACCCCAGCAGAGGGCAACGTATTTCAAATGAGGATATGCGGTTGCAAAATAACATTAATTACATATTTCATGTGATAATTTTGCGTGAAACATGATGCTTCCGTCTGTCCGACCAAAAGGTCGCACATCATAGACAGCTGTTTTGTGCTTTTTGGCTACTCATCACCATGGTCTGGGCTTGGTCTCTCGTCTCTGGACAACGAACGAAAGCATCCCAACTACGGGGGTACGGTCTGCGCAAAGAGTCATCTATCACCAAAATCGACTACTGAGGAGAGTGTATAGCAACTATTGGAACTGTAAAGATTTCAGTTCGCGTTCAATACCCCAGTCACCATGACGGTTCTGGAAGTATAGTATATGTGATGTACTTGCCATTGAAACTAAACATAATGCTGTCGCCGGCCCGACTATAGACAGCTGTTTCGTGGTTTTTAGCTCTTCACAGTAAGGCTTCGTCCCTCGTCCCTGGGTCAATGAACGAAATCATCGCAACTATCCTCTATGCAGGAGGTAGTATAAAAAGAGGAAAAATATGCGACCTTCTCAGATGTAAAAGTCCTATAAAGCATTTGTTTTATGTAATACCTATCCCCCACTCCCATGGGGAACGAAACTTTCGCCCAGGCGAAATACATCCGTTTTAAATAATTTATTTGCTTTGTCTTAGTCCCCCTGAAAAAATAATGACCTGTCTGGGCTACGCCAGGTGCACAGAATGTGATGCTGCCAGCAGGGATTTCATTGTGAAAGCCATATTCATTTTTCTCTTTTTCAATTTAATGTTGCATTAAACTCATTTAAAGTAAATACAAGAGTAAAACATGAATTGCACTTTATACAGGGTGATTTAAAAAACATAATATAATATTTTCAGAGTTTCGAGAATAACATAAAAAGGTCCTACAAGCCTGGGTTCTAAAACGCTCCCTTACTGGGATACGTGATATTGTTCTAAATTTGTAGGTACTCCACTGCTGGGTACCGACTGCAGAAACCGCATAATATAGTGAGATTGCATTACCTCCACAATGTCATTTATTCATTTTCCATATAATTTCAGTGACCGGAGTATTTCCAAACTTTAACTAACTTCTTTTTCATATAAATTCTACCTCAAATTCTCCAACAGGAATGAGTCTCAGCAGTGAATATTTTCCATCTTCTGTATGAGTAAATTATTCCACTTTATACGTCACTGAGCCATGAATATTTTTAGAAGTATTGGTTCTGCTGCTTGTACAAGATTTTGAGTCTCCCATGTAATTTTCTTTTTTTTTCTCTTTGCTCTTTTTTTTTCAAACTCAATTGTGGCTCATATTGGCGTTGTTTATGCGGTATGTATGGGTATATATATATATATCTATATATTATTCTAGACTTTCTTTTTTTAAAATTTATTACCACATTTCTCACTTTTCTATCTTATTTTTAAAAAACCTACATGCTGTTCATATCGATGTTTGTATATGCTTGATGGATGTATTTACTGGCATAATGTTTCTTACAATTTCAAGGGATGAGAGTGGAAGAGCACTGGATAGTGAACTCCCCCTTGTAGTTTTCAGACAGTCGACATTTGTTTTATTTTTTTTTATTTTCCTTTTTTTTTGGTTAATACTCATGTTTCTCTTTCTGATTTTTTTTTTGAGAACTGTTTGGAAATAAAAGCATTTATTATTATTATTATTTATGACATATACTTATAGGAACTTTCCGTTCTATTTTCAGACAAACTTTCTACCGCAGAAATATTGCGACAGTTTTTTTCACCCTGAATACAAAATATACTGTTATACGGAGGAAAATACAAATAGAATTTCATCTAGAACCCAAATTTAGACCCATATGGCAGCTGTCAGTCAGAAAATTGTCGATGATGGGATTTATGGCTCAGTTACCAAAAGTAAAACTATAATTACGAGTGATATAAATAATGATAAAATTGCTTCATTATATTATAACTATTACCGAACATATCGCTTTCTAGATCATTACAAATTGGATACCTTTCAAAAAGCATAAGCACAAGTAAGCTTCATTCCCACATCATAAAGTTATGGAAAATTGCTATCAATTTTGCACTAAATAAGCAAATAGCCGAAAATCATTGAAATAAGACAGCACAAAGTGCCATCTACTACCAGAATCTACCACTCTGCGAGAGTGAAAACAGCAAGCTGTCTGTTGGAACTGTATCTCGGTTCTCGATGTCACCAAGATCACTATTGTGACGGCTAGATGCCGCCCATTCTGGTGCTATAGTAGATACGGTCTACTCGCCATTGAACAAACTAGTAATTAGCTTTCGTTCGGCGTGTTTTATGCTAGAACAACGAATGAAAGCTGAGAAACTGTGCTCTATTCAGAGTATAAGGTCTATTGTTGTCCTACCAAGACCAATCCTCGGCCGCCATGCTGAGGTGTTGCGAAATAGCACGAAGACTGTAAACCGTTCGCAGATTAATATTCGTGATACTATGATCAAAACAAAACAGGCAGGTAGTCAGAGATCGAAAAAATATTCGTAACCATTAAAGACGAGGGTGGTTCGATAAGTACACGTGTTTGACGACAGAGGGCGTTCCTGAGGGAAGTTAATATTATCATCGTGTGCTGCCATCTATCAATCGGCAGCACAACAAATTTCAGAGTGATAGGTTGATTTGGATTTGGCAGCCAACTCGTGTTTCGTGATTTTCGCTAAGATGGAAAAAGAGCAGTAACGTTCGGTAATTCGCTTTTTGTTTTTGGATGGGAAAAAATGCGAGGAGATAAAAGCAAAGTTGGATGCTGTTTATGGGGACGCTTCGCCATCTATGACCACAGTTAGATATTGGTTCAACGAATTTGAACGTGCGTGAATATCAGTTTTTTTTTAAAAATGGCAGGAATGGTGGGAAAAGTGTATCTTTCTAAGAGAATTATGTTGGAGACAGAAGAATGTTTTTGGAAAAAATGGTGTAATTTCTAATACGGGTACTTATCGAACCGCCCTCGTACAGTTCCTCGCTTTGCAAATCGCATTTTTTGAGAGTGACAGGCTGCGGCTGTGCATGCCATTTCCTCTATTAAAAATGACTTTTATTATAAGGCACGTCAGTTATAATACCGGAACCTACCCGCATTCTCATTCGTATAAGTATTTTCTGTACAAGAAGGAAACGCAGGATTAAATACTCATAAAATTTATCGTTTCTTGTCCTTGTCTGCAGGTTTTCCATTACATCATCCCTTCGTCGTTTTTAATTAAGATTGCACTGAAGCCCTGCAGGCACGACGAAATTTAACGGCTTACAACATTAATAAATCATTTATATATTCGTGATTAATATTGCAAGTTTATGGAATACGTGAAGAAAGAAGGAAGCAGGGAGTGCACCCTTTTTTTCAAGGATTTCATCATCGATTATAATTTATAATATGCCTGCAAGGTACTTTAAGCGTGAACAATGAACCCTGGTATTTGCTGGGATAAACACAATCGAGACAAATATAGGTGCATAATTTATAACAAAATATTTATGAAGCAATTCCATATCATGATGCAGTCATAAAGCGGGTCAAATTAGGGATGAATACGTGTGAAGTTACTGACCCCTGTGTCTCTAGCAAGATACTACACAGTTTTTCGGAATCTCTGATTGACAATTCGCTTTTACGCTGCCTGTTTTAAATGACTAGGCATAGACCGTACTGATTATTGCTAAAAAAACATGAAACAGCGTTGTATACGGTTGGTTATGGTCACAGATAAAGAATGCTAACAGATCCTATTCAGCATGAATTCAAATGTTATGAAATAGCCGCTAAATTCAAAATCTAATTTATTCGTTGAGCTGTTTCAATTCTGAATCAGTAGGATTTGTTATAGAATGATTATTTGTAATTTAACCCGGCTATCACTTTTTTATGAGAAAGTAAATTTGGGCAACACAGATAAATAATGATCACACTAAGTGACATCTTACTTACTTACTGCAAGATGATGGTTTCCTACGAGGTCTAAAAATTAAGTGATGATTCTTAATGACCTAAGATTCACAAAACAAGCAAGAAATTCAATTTGACAGAATGGTGCCTAATTCTTTCAACTGCAGAAAATCTAATATCTCTTTATTGTATGATCAACTATTCTGCACCAATTGGAACTTTCTCGATAGCATTCATGATGTTGAGGAAGCGTGTGAACAATTTTATGCTGCATTGAATGTAATTTTTTCTTTGTGTGTCTCAAAGTACTCCACCACCAGATGTCGTAGACAATTCCCGCCTTGGTTTAATGGTACCATAATAAAGGATATCAGAACTAAGGAGATATTGTTTAGGAGATTAAAGTTAAATTCTGATGAAATGACCCTGCATGATTAAAAAGGATATCGATATTGCTTATAAAGACTATGTAAAAAAAGCTGAAGATGATATAAAGCGAGACCCGTCAAAGTTTTAGTCATTTGTCAACAGTCTTCTGCTGTCATGGCTCTATACCTAAGAATATGACTTATAACGGTTTGGATATAAGTGAGCCTCAAGATATTCTAAACAGCTTTGCTGACTTTTTCTGTCCTTTAACAGTGACTGAATTTAATGTGAATGAGGTTTATGATGCATTGAGAAGACTAAATTAACTTCTGGTCCAGATGGCATTCCGGCTTTTATATTGAAAGACTGTGCATTTGTATTTGCGAAGCCTTTAGCAACGATATTCAACTTATCGCTGCAAAATGGTAAATATCCATCATCGTGGAAAGTGTCTAAAGTTTGTCCTGTTTTTAAAAATAATGGTAGCAAGAGCGATATTGAGAATTATAGACAAATAACGATAATTAACAACTTTTCAAAGGTTCTTGAGTTTCTTATATATGATGCAGTTTACTGGTATGTGCATAATACTTTATCAACTCAACAGCATGGCTTCATGAAAAAACGATCAACTGTGACAAACTTATTCTGCACTGCTCAGTATATATCTGGAAATGTAGATTCTCGTACTCAAGTGGACGTCATTTATACTAATTTCTCAAAGGCCTTTGACCGAGTAGATCACGGCATTCTTCTTGACAATTTAGCTGACTTTGGTGTCATTGGCCATCTTCTCCTGCTTGTTAAATCTTATTTGTCAAATAGAGTATCTTTTGTTTCGCACAATGGCTTTAAATCTAACACTTATAAAATTGCATCAGGTGTTCCCCAGGGGTCTGTTCTGGGACCCTTATTTTTCATTATTTTTATAAATGACATTGAACTACAATTGGATGTCACTTTTCTTTTATATGCGGATGACCTGAAGCTTCTCTGTCTTATTCAATCTCTAACTGACTGTGAAAAGTTACAGCGTAACGTAAACATGCTCAACTGATGGAGGCAGGAAAATAGTTCGCCATTGAATGCTGAGAAGTGCAATGTGGTCAGTTATATATACGTTTTATTTTAATAAAAGTTGGTGAATGTATTTATCTTACTCTAAATAACAAGTGAAAAAATTTTCAGCCTTATCAGTTGGACATTCCGGTTTTTATACTGCTTTTTTTAATTCACTAACGCTCTAAAAATGAATATTTCAGCCGCAGTAAAGAATCAACGTTGGCGGATTTTGGTTCTTGACATCCTTTACGATCGGTTACGATGCCTAGAGTACGGAGACCTGTACGATTTCGTCAACTTAGTGAGTTTGATAGGGGCCGTATAGTGGGACTTCGGGAAGCTGGACTTTCTTTTCGGGCAATTGCAGTTGGAGTGCAAAGAAGTGTAGACACTGTGGTTAGGTGTTGTCAGGCATGGCTTCGAGAAGGCCGTACGCAAAGAGCAAGGGGCACTGGACGCCGCCGTAGAACAACAGACCGTGAAGATCGCCGCCTAAGATTATTGGCCTTAAGGGACCGTTTCTCCACTACCAGGTCCATTGCAAATGAATGGTTTGCAGAACACGGAAGACCTATTGGCATGCGACGTGTTTACCGACGAATGAGAAGTGACGATCTCGATTTTGTTTAGGCATGCACGATGATCGTGCCAGGGTTAGAAGGCGACGTGGTGAAAGGAGGAATCCACAGTTTTTTGTTGAAAGACATGTTCATCACACTGTTGGAGTTATGGTTTGGGGTGCTATAGCTTATGGTTCCAGGTCACCTTTAATCTTCATCAGAGGTAACATGAACGCGCAGCGTTATATCCACGAAGTTCTAGAACCCCATCTTTTACCCTATCTTGACACCCTGGCAGATCCAACTTTCCAACAAGATAATGCCCGACCACAATAGACTTCTTTCAACATAATGATGTCACATTGTTACCATGGCCACCAAGATCTCCTAACTTATCCCCAATTGAGCACGTGTGGGATATGATGGGTAGGAGATTGCTCAATTTGCAACGTCCTCCTCAGACTCTAGAAGCACTTCGAGAGGAGTTGGTGGTTGCCTGGAATAAGATACCATAGGAGGACATTGACCACCTGATCAGAAGCATGCCTAGGCGCGTTGGAGAATGCGTAGCACATCAGGGTGCATCCACACATTATTAAAGGTCAAAGGGATTTAAAGAAGTGCAATCATTTTGAAATTTTTATCATTTACTTATTATGCTTCATTAAGTACTTATACAAAATTTTATTAAAATAAAGCCATTTAAACTGGGTGTTAGGATTTATGTGTCACTTAGTATATTTGGCTATGATATTGGTGGTGTGCCCCTTAATAGATTGCATGAAATAATATTAGGTGTCATTTTCAACAGTAAATATTGCTTCAATGGTCATATGGATTCAATTATTGCAGATAGTTACAAAAAGCTGGGCTTCATCATACGCTGTGGTTGCGAGTTGCAGGATATTAAAACAATTAAGCTTCTATATAACTCACTTGTAAGATCGAAGCTTGAATATGCGGCAACTATTTGGCAGCCCTCCTACTGCTTCTGGATAGACAAGTCGAAAATATCCAACGGCGTTTTTTGAAGTACCTTTACTTTAAGGAAAATGGCATCTACCCACCGATTGGCTATCCACAACAGTCTTTAGAAGAAGCTTTCGATTTTCAAAGTCTTAGGGAGAGGCGTGATAAGTGCAGTGTTAAGTTCGTGACTGATATATTGCACAATCGTATTGATTGTTGCAATATATTGCATGATTTTAATTTCCTTGTTCCGCGTTTAATGCTAGACAATGCAATACCTTCTATTTGCCTACCCCTAGAACAAATACTTTAAAGTTTTCTCCATTGTATAGCTCATTTGGTAAAGCGAATGACATTGCGGATCAATTAGATATATTTCTCTGATGTCTTGTCTGCTGCGTGGTTCCTTATGATGTCTTGTCTGCTATTTGTATCAATAGAATGCTGCAACTGTAGATATGGAAATGAAAGATATAAAAAAATTATAATATTAACCACTCACCTACCGACAAAAACTGTCCATCGTACAAATATTATCAGGAACAACAAAACTTAAGCATACTTTTTTAAAATTCAAGTTCATCTTTTACTACTCCTATCTCTAAAGAGGACCTAAAAATGTCAGTAAATAAATACATTAATGATTTCCAAATTCCAAGTATTGCAACAAATATAGCACAAAACGTCGATGAACTTAATTTATGTACACAAAATTCTGATGCAAAATTTCGAATTTTTAATATGAACATAAGGAGTATAAAACACAACATTGATTACTTAAAAATACTACTCGACCAAATATGGTACAATTTTGATCTAATAGTTTTAACTGAAACGTGGCAAGTGGTTGATATTTCTTGCTTCAATCAGCAGGGATATGACACGCTGTATAACTTTGGCACTTATAACCAAAACGATGGGGTGATAGTTTTTGTAAGAAATAAACTGCAATATAATCATGATGCCATTCACTTTCACCGATGGAATCAAAATTTTAAACATAATGATCCAAATTAACCATAACAAAATTGATGTATCTGCAATTTATCGTCCGCCATGTTCAGAACCCCACGAGTTTTTAAAGAATATCGAATTTTTTTCAAAATCAAAATAAAGTTCATTAATTTAAAGCAACATATTTTGTTGGGAGATGTCAATATAAATATTTTGGACGATGATCCCATCACAAATGAATACTTGAATATCCTATCAAGTAACGGATTTCTGTCCTATATAAACCTACCTACAAGGTCCATCAGTGGCACATGTATAGATCACTGCTTTGTGAATGACCTATCCAACAAAATTACTTGTATACCAATAATCCTAGAAAGCGATATTACTGACCACTTCTCCACTATTTTACTGATATCTTCAAATGAAAAACATTCTAACATCCCTACCGTTAATAACAACCAGGAAAATTACAAATTTTTTGTCGACAATTCAAAACTAATATCAAATGTCAAACAAGAATCCTGGGAACAATTATACTCTATAAATAATATAGACAAAGCAACGGGACTGTTCATAGAGAAAATAAAAAAACTAATAGATATTAGTACCAATAAAGTAATAATTAGTCACAAAGAGAAAAGCAGAAATGCCTGGATTACCAAAGGATTAATAACATCGGCAATAGAAAAAGAAAGACTATATAATGTAATGAAACTAACGCCAACTACAGAGAATACCGACTGCTACAACCAATATAAAAATAAATTTATAGAGCTTGTAAGGCAAACCAAACGAAAACATTACCTAAATAAATTGAATAATAACTTAAATGATCCTAAGCGGCTTTGGACAACTATTGATGAGATTACTGGGAAAACAAAATTTAAAGAGTGTGTCACTGAGTTAAATACTCGTACAACATCGGGAACAGTATTAAAAAATACTCAACAGATATGCGATGAATTTGTACAATTCTTTACTGACATAGGCGAAAATTTAGCAAGTAATATACAAGGAAATGTACAAAATACTCAGCCTCCAAAAAGAACTTTGAACTCATTTATTTTGGATAAAGTCGAGCAATGTGAAGTATACACCACTGTTATGTCCTTAAAAAATCGGAAAAGTCCTGGGTTCGATGGTATTAAAAGCGAGCATTTGAAAATTATAGCCGAGGACATAACAGAACCACTCACTTACCTAATCAACAAATGCTTTGAATCTGGCATATATCCCTCAATTTTAAAAAAGGTAATATAATACCGATACATAAATCAGGAACAAAAACAGATGTTAACAACTATAGACCAATATCAATAATATCCAGTGTAGCAAAGGTTTTTGAAAAAGTTTTATCTACTAGAATGATTCGATACCTCACAAAATTCTAAATTTTAAGTGAAAATCAATATGGATTTACAAAAGGGAAGGCTACATCGGACGCAATAACTAAAATTGTAAATCAAATACATCAAAATATTGATAACAGAATCCCTTCAATCTGCATTTTTGTTGATTTAAAAAAAGCTTTCGACACAGTTAATCACAAATTATTATTAGAAGCATTGGAGAGAATTGGTTTCAGAGGAAACGCGTACTCACTGATCGAAAGTTATTTGTCAAATCGCCCACAATCTGTGCAGATATCAGGATCATTTAGTAAAGAAATGTATATTAAGTGTGGTGTCCCACAAGGAACTGTCTTAGGTCCGCTGTTATTCAATATATATTTAAATGATATTTTCCAAATTAATTGTGTTGGCAAAATAACTAGTTTTGCAGATGATACTGCAATATTATATGAAGGCACTGACTGGTCTGATCTGAAGAATGAAATTGAAAATGATTTTATCAAAATTATTCGGTGGTTTAACAGTAGAAAATTATGCATTAACTACTCTAAAACACATTTTTTACCATTTGGATCTTATGCTAGACATCTGCCAAATTACACAAATTTCTCCTTCAATATTAATGATCAAAAAATGCGAATTAATAGAGTGCCCAACATAAAATACCTTGGAGTGGTCTTGGATCCTCACTTACGATGGGACATCCATGTCAATTATATTTTAAAGAAAGTTAGATTTGTATCCTACAAAATTAAATACCTTGGGAATATATTGACAGAAAAATATCTTCGAACATTATACCATGCACTGATTGAGCCTCATCTCACATATGGTATATTAGCATGGGGAGCTGCATGTTCCTCACATATCTATAATTTAGATGTTTTTCAAAAAAGTATTCTAAAAATGATATTTAAAAAACCGAAACTTTATCCCACTGAAAAATTATACGCAGATGTTCGAATGTATGATATAAGACAGCTTTATTTCTTACACAGTATCACTCACTACCATAAATTTGTAAACACCGACCAAAAAATTAAACATAATCATTATACCAGGTACAAAATTCGTGGCACAGTAGTTCCTCAACCGCATAAATCTATAATGCAGCGATCATATCTCTATTTAGCGCCTAAATTTTATGAAACTATACCTAAAGAATTAAAAGATTTACGTTTCGGAAATTGTTTCAAAATAAATTTAAAAAAGTGGCTACATTCTATATCTAGGACTGAAATTCACAAACTCATAAATACGAACATCAACTAAATACATAATCTACTGTAGCTAATTTTTGTCCTTCTATTGGGCCTGTTGTGATTTCATATTTATTTACTCATATTGTTTGTTATCTTTGTACATTGAGTGAATAAATACTATTATTATTATTATTTGCTATTTAATTTTTTATCTACACTGCCATTTTTGTAAATATTTGTATATAGTATCCTTGTGATTGAACTTCCTACATTTGTGTGTAATATGTAAGATATTGTGTATTTTTGATATTTGGACTTTGTCCTACTCTGTAATTGGCTTTGTAGCTGTTGGGTAGAGTATAAATAAATAATAAAATAAAATAAAATAAAACACATTCATAGCTGTATTAGCCGCCATATTCTTGACACCAACCTTAAAATCTTACTGTGTGATACACTTCATTTATCTCTGGAAACTCAACCGTGACCGTATACAAAAGGTACAAAAGTCCTGTCTTATATTTATTTTTGGAGTGCACGAATATGAGCCTATCTCACATGAGCTCGCTGATACAGGATGGCTGAACATGCGTGCGATACGTCAACTGCATTCAGCTGTTCTGCTTCAAAAAATAATATCCTACAAAACACCACCGTACGCGTACAATAAAACTACGTTTCGCATAGATGTTCATAATGTCAATGCTAGGCTTAGATGCCTTATTTCACAGCCATCTTAATTAGATCTTTCTCTTATAATGTTTGTCGATTGTACAACCAAGTTCCCACAAATATCAAAAAAGCTCCAGTATCAAATGTCAAATATAAATATGAAAATTTGCTTGACTCCAGTGTAAATTAGATAGATGATTTTTGAATATTTCTTTTGTATATGTATTTGTTGTATTGCTATTCTATTTTGTTCAGCTTTTTTCTTTGTTATTATTCCATTTTGGTGATGATAGTTAATTCGAATTACCATGTCCTATTTCAATGCGTTATGATGACAGGGCTGGTACCTTGATCAGTCGTAAACTGCTTACAAGTCCTTTTTGCAGCTGCTTTTTTATGTTTTAGTACATCTTATTATGTGTTTGTACTGATAGCTGCAAATACGAGGGATGTCTTTTAAGTTTTGCATATGGAAATAAAACAACACGGTAGGTTGTTTTAAATGACTTTATTGTTTTTCGAAGTATTCTCCACGAATATTAATACACATCTGCATGCGCTCGTACCAATTTTCGAAGCACTTATTCCACTCGTTTGCTGGCAGATCCAAAACGGCATCTTTGAATGCGTCAACTGCTTCTTCTGGTGACTGGAACCTTTGACCACGAAGTCTGTTTTTAATTTTCGGGAAAGTAAAGAAATCGTTAGGACTTAGATCGGGACTATATGGAGGATGGTCCAATAATTCCACGTTTTCTTCCGTTAAATACTGTCTTGTCTTTTGGGCTGTGTGCGAGCTTGCATTGTCTTGGTGGAGGATGATTCTTCTTTCGGGATTGATTTTTCGAAGCTCGGTGATGAATTTTGGCAAACAAATGGTGGTATACCAATCCGCAGTAACAGTTCTTTGCTCATTTAGAGGAATTGTTGTAATATGACCCGCTTTTGACACAAATGTCGCGACCATCTTTTTCGAAACACTACTTCGAGAACGGATGACTTTTGTTGGCTTTTCTTCACCTTGGAACACCCAAACAGCCGACTGTCGTTTATTTTCTGGTTCATAACAGTAAATCCACGATTCATCACCACTAACAATGCTGTACACATTTTTTGAGTTTCCGGAATTGAAACGGTCAAGCGTTTTTTGACACCAATTAACCCTGGTCGCTTTCTGCTCTTCAGTCAACAGGTGGGGTATCCAACGAGAAACTAATTTTCTTACTCCTAATTCTTCATGTAATTTTTTTTGAATTGAGGTCTTTGAGATCCTCAAGGACGCCTCAATCTCGCGATATGTCACATGTCTATCTTCAATGATGAGTTTGCGCACAGCATCGACGTTTTCCTGGATGACTGCCGTTTTTGGTGCACCCAACCTGGGATCGTCGCTAAGACTCACCCGTCCACGTTTGAATTCTCCATACTAACGGGAAATTGTCGACTGATGTGGCGCTTCGTTGCCGAAAACGGACAGTAACTCAGCAACGCATTCTTGTTGCGATAATTGTCTCTGAAAGTTTTAATAAATTATGGCGCGAAAATGTTCTTGGTTGAGTTCCACTTTTCTAATGACTTGGTGACTGTAGTAAGAACACTGCACGTATTGTTGTGAAACTTTGAATTTAAGTTTACTAAAGAGTAAGATTCAGTACTGACGTTCGATCCGCGCGGCCTACTATGTTTCTATATGCAAAACTTAAAAGACGTCCCTCGTAAATCGAATTCTTATTATGCTCTATTTTTATAAATACCACACTCAGTCCTGTCGGACCAGCGACTGAGCAGTTCCGTGTCAAACACCATCCCGGAATACAAAATATGCTATTCCAGGCTATAATCTATCTTTCTATCAAATTACATCCAGATTAACGCACATCCACACTTTCTCATTTATGATATAATAGGAAAGTAAGGATTTAAATGATACTCCTAACTCTTTTATCATTGACCTCAGTGCAATTATTTCGTGTTATTTTTATTTGCCATTTGCCCTAGAAATATTTTGTAATCATCCTGTATATTTGCTAGTTCCAGGATACAATCACTCCTGTATGAATAACAAGATTTTATGTATAGTATAATGTATAATAATAACAACAATATTCTTTATTTATTCATTCAAAGAAAACAACATGAGTAAATAAATTGCATGGACCAATAATTTCAAGCTGTAACTGTAGGATACAAATTATAAGAAAAAATATTGCAAGAATAAGTCAGTTGATCATGAATTCACTTGATGTTCGTATTTATGAGGTTATGAATTTCAGTCCTTGATAATTCATTCAAATAGCATTTGGTGGCCGAAACACTATATCCATATAATGTGCGAAGACTGATGGACATGTACACCCCAGAGCATATGAATTCCTCGCAATGTAATCCAATATATCAGGAATCTAGGCAGCCCTTTTCCCGGCTGGTTTGCCACCCCTACCCCCTACAACCCTACGCCACCCTGCACCTAGAGACTTTGTCACGAAGCGACGGGTTTCACGCACGAATGCACACAGGACCGTATCTGAAACAATAGTGACGGGGACGGATGCCCAAATTGTGTTGTGGCTTTTTGGATGCGGTTAGGTGGATTAAAGGGGAAAGGGGTGAAGAAGAAGAATCGATGAGATTTCGAAGGGAGAGGATCGCCAGGCAGATATTAATTGAAAGTTATTGGTTTTGGTCGGATGATGTATTTATTACTTTTACCTTTCACACCAAGTCGTGCAATGAAAGAGAAACGAATTTCAGTTGCGAAATTTTACTTCCCATCATAATTAATAGCAAAGACTTATTAGGGGTTGACTTCAATGTTGTGTGTTGTGGGATGGGAGCATGATTTAAAATTAGGCAGTTCGGTTTCCGGCACCAGCGATCTACGGAGAACCTCCTAGCTTACGTCACGCAATTGTGGAGTGAACTCCCCAACTAGCAAAGTAGTGCTATAAGCTTTTGGTAAAAGGACCGTTCAGCCATAAAAGCTCTCTATTGTTGTTGCCTGAACACCAAAATGCTGACTTAATGTTGTGTGGAATGCAAATTTGCTTTCTGCAGCATATTTGCTCTAAAATGAGGATTTTGAAATATTCTTATAGCATAGTTATACAACACCTTATAGGAAAAATTTTTAACTGTTGCACTAACGTTTATACAACTATTTTATACGGCATATTTGCGCGTTAGTCAAAATGGTTGTGTTGTGACATCCATGGTAACGTTTATAAAACAAATCCGAGCCTTGTTGTTTTGCTGTGCAAATTTACTACTTTAGCCAACAAATTGCTCCCAACGGAAGCACTTATACAACTGTTGTTTAGTAACTGTTAAAGGCTGTACATATGCAACAATATTACAACTTTTGTAGTACAAAATTGTTGTGCTCGGCATACATTTGTTGCTAAATATGTTGGTGTACAACTTCACCATAATCTAACTTTCTGTTGTCATATTTTTGTTAAAATGCCATAACCAATGCTTTAAGACAAAAAACGCATGCATATTGGTTCAAAAGGTTTTATCAACTGTTCAAACAGAAGATATAGATCTGGTACAAATTCTGGGTAAATTATTCGACTCTGTCGGTATTTCATTCCAGACATTTGTCAAATTGTTGTATAACACCTGCAGGCAACACCAAAATATTCTAATAAACTAAAGACAACATGGACGATGCCATGATTATATACAACCACCCGCCATATCGGGCAAACATTTATTCCTCTATTTAATATTAAATAATTATATTTCACTTCAAAATTACAGATATAAAGTGATGAACATTAGTGTAATTGTGTCTAAAGATTTGTGTAAGATTTAACGCAGAGAAGTTCAGTTTTCCATCTTAAAAATCTAGACATACTTTTGATCATTATTAAAATATGAATCAAATACGTAGCCCGTAGAAATTACGTAACTACTTTGCACGATAATCACAATAAAATTTGCGGCGCAAGTAATTCAATAGCCCTATATCACAGTGTAGAAGTTTATCATATAACTGTGTATGAAATTCACAATGGCCGATATGTAAGTAAACAAGCTGACTGTAATGTGTTAGTTATATATTTTTCACTTCGTCTATACAATACATAAGAAATAGTTTGGTCGCAATAAAGTAGAATCACGTAAAAGAATAGTTGTATAGTTGACTAAAACTGAATCTTGCACTGACGCAAATGTCCTATAGCGGCTGCAAGAGGCTTACACTTTTGTTGTATAACTGTTACCTGCAGACCTTATACAACCTCTTAAATGACTGAAGTGTCGTATTAGGTGTGCCCATTCCGCTAGTATAGCTGTTCTAAGAGGGTTTTGCCAATGCTCTTACAGTATACAATGCTGTGTAAGGAATACTGTATAATCATTCTTGCAACTCTAATAGGAGTGATAATTGTTAGTTGGGTCATCCAGTCTTATTTTGAGGCTCATGTCGTTGCTCTTGACATCACGAAAGCATTTGGTCAGCTGTGGCATGCATGCACACTTCCATCCTAAGGCCTCTTAGAGAAGTTTTGCAGATGGGTAAGTGACTTTCTCTCTGCCGCAAGATATCCATCGTGATCGACGGGTTCTTCTCTTCATCACACAATTTTAACGCGAGTATTCCCCAGGGATTGGTCTTGGGTCCGACATTGCTCCAAGCTGGAGAAAAGAACACTTTCTTTCTGACAAGAGACCTGCAGGCTATCACTGCTTGGGGATGTAACAATCTTGTACAGTTTATGTCTCCAAAACATAGAATTGTAGCTTTACGAACAAGAAGCGCTCTAGCGGTTTCGATGGATGGCCCAGTTCTACATACCAAAGAGTCGTTCATTTCGGCTGGTCGGAGTAAAGATCACCGAGGACTTGATCTAGCACGAACACATCTCGTCAATAGTGGCAGCTACTGGTGAAAAACTAGGCTATTTGTTTAGGGCTAAGAAGTACTTTTCTCCACATGACCTTCTCACTCTGTACAAGGCCCAGGTAAGACCTAGCCTCAAGTATTGCTCACGTTTGGCCCCGACTACATTATTATCCATGATCGGTGCTGTTGAGAGGAGGGTTATCCGACTGATCGATGAATCTTCTCTACCGGACAGTCTCGGGACCCTTTCGCACCGGCGGGCCGTCGGCGATCTAGCTCTCTGCTACCGCTACGCCAATGAACTTTGCTCCTCTGCCAGACAGAGCCGCCTGACTTCAGTCTTCCATTCTAACCATGACATGAGGAGGCTTTTTCCTGTTCTGCTAACGTTGGGCAGTTCAAAAATCGGATTAACTAAGTTTATTTAAACTCCTCATATTAGCCACGGGGCACTGGCATTTAGGTTTCTGCCTAGGCGGCTGCTTCGGTGTAAATTTTTTTTTAAAAGGATGGCTAGCGTTGGAAGTTATGAATGTTGTGTCTTTGCAGGATATCACGAAATCATTACAAACAAAAATATATATGTTTTAAAGTCCTTCAGCCGGTTGTTGATTATATTTAAAGTTCCGTTAACAATGCAATATGATAGTCAAATCTTGGATTTTACTTAGCTAAAGCGGTTACTTATTCCAGAAAAAATTATCAAACTTGTCGAGATTTTTCTCAAACATTATGTCCTAAAACGCCACCAATAGAAATGTCTACTACATTAAACGTCCATCTAGATATTTTTATGCAGTACATTTTTAAATAAATTTATTTCCTATCATATGAAAAAATAAGCCTTCCAGTGAATCTCGTATTGATGTATTAAATATGTTTAATAGGTAGGTACGTAGAATGATCGGGGCCGTAGGAAGTAAAATTCCAAATTAGGATTCCAATGAAAACAAGGACGTGACCCTCCATTATAACACCCCAATAGAGCAAAGGTCTTCAACTCATCGCGGTTGACTTCTACCCCTTGCACTATTAGTGGATTACTGAAACTTTTTTTTTCGGCAAAAAAGTTTTGTCCACAAATGGTTTTAACTGTTCTCGTGAGTTGTAGTTTAGACCAAATTGAACAAAATCACACGATTATCAGAGTAAAATTTTAGTCTAGCGCATTGTTTATTTTGGGACAAGTGACCGATCGGGTTAGAATTAGGGGTTGTTTTTTGTGGTTTTCACATTTTTGTCACTGAAAGGGAACTAAGTATACTATTATCATAAAACATTCAGAGAGTTTCGCTTGGCCAATCCAATCTCCAGCTTGAATATTTGTGGATAAATTTCAACCTCCTCATTTTGTGCCCCTTAGATTATAACGTATACAGGGTGTCCCAGAAGTCGACGTCAAGTCGAAACCGCGTGATAGGCAAAGTCATAACAGCTATCAGGAAAATATTTAAAAAAATTTTATGTGTGTTTTGAAAATTATAGGTCTTTGAAAAAAATATAGAAATTTCACACCCTACGGCAGTCTGTCAACTCCTGTTACTACAAATATTAACTTTTTTTGGATTTTATTTTTACAATGTAATGATGAATAATGCATCTTCAAACTGGTGTCTCAACCTTACTGCCAACTTTTCTCGTTCAGGAAAAATTGCCACTTATTTCCCAACCAAGTATTCCAAAGTAAAACATTGCTCAACTTTAACTGGCTGTACTGGAAAAAAATGTACTACGAGAGTTTGGCAAGTAACCTTAAAAGTTGGCGCATTTAATAAGGATTCCAAAATGGTATTACACTTAGAAGATTACTCGTTAGCTTATGCACAATTTTTATTTGAAGAAAAACTGATGAACATTTTTCAAAATTTTCTAATTAAACAGCGATTATGAAAACGCACAAGGACCCTTAAGGATAACTGTTTGCACAACAGTGGGCGTAAAAATGCTGCTGATGATGATTTACCTTTACAGCAAATGCTCAAACCGTTTTCCTTCAGCCGCAATACACGCTCGACATCTTCTTAAAAAAGATCGGGTTATTAAACGAGCGAATCCACGGTTATTAACAAACTCAGCTGCTTCCAATAATCTTTGCCGTAGCTCAGCTACATTTTGAATCGGCTTGAAATACACTTTTTCTTTTACAGTTCCCCAGTAAAAAAATCTAAAGGATTCAAATCAGGTGATCGGGCTGGCCACGGTATTGTACCAGACCGCCTTATCCATCTGCCTGGAAAGTTTTGATCGAGATACTCTCTCACTGAGAGTGCATAGTGCGCTGGGCAGCCATCATGCTGAAACCACATGTCCCTGTAAATACTCAGTGGCACGTCCTCCAATAAATTTTCTAAATGATTTTGCAAAAAACCTAAATAAACCTCAGCAGTCAAAGTCTCTGGGAACTCAAACGGACCGATTATTTTACCATTTAAAATTCCTGTCCAATGGTTTATCTTGAAGCGATATTGAGATTTATCTTCTCTCATCAAATGTGGGTTTGCTACGTGCCACTCGTGTAAGTTATGCAGGTTCATGTACCCATCTTTTTTCAAAGAACCGTGGATCTTCCCTGTGTCTTTCTAACATTGTGCGACAAAAAGCAACTCGGGGCTCATAATCCCGGGGCAGAAGAGCTTGAACACGCTGTACGTGGTATGGATGGAGCACGTTTTTTTGCAAGATTCTATGGGCTGTACTTTTGGGCACACCTGTTTTTAGTTCTATTGCACGCACTGAAGTACTCGGGTCTTCTTCGACAGCTCCTAGCTCCACGTCTTCGTAAGGAAGGAAAGGTCTTCCCTCACCGTGTAATTGGTTTGGTAGTTGGCCCTCTGAGAACAGTAAGCGGTGCACATTTGTGAACACTCGATGATCTGGATGACGAGCTGCATTCGGGTACCTCTCACAGTAAAGTCTCGCTGCAGCACTAGCGTTGCATCTGCATTCCCCATAAATGAGGTGCATGTTAGCATATTCTTGTACGGTGTACTCGGACATAGCGGCACTGCACAATCACACTATCAAAGATAGTCTAAGAAAAGCAAATGTTGTTTTGAAGCGCAATTAAACAGTCCAAATCCAAATCACAAGCGATCAACAGTCCAGTTCACGAATCCAAAATTAGTAACAGTACGAAATCAACAAGCACGAACATGTAAAGATGCGCAGTAAACGAAGGAGTACTGATCGGTATCAAAGTGTGCAATAGCAAGTAAGCGATGTGCTTCATCCATACCACATACAGCGTGTTCAACCTCTCCTGCCCCGGGATTATGAGCCCCGAGTTGCTTTTTGTCGCACAATGGTAGAAAGCCACAGGAAAGATCTACAGTTCTTTGAAAAAATTTTATTGCCGGATGAGACCACATTTAAGAAAGATGGGTACATGAACCTGCATAACTTACACAGTGGCACGTAGCAAACCCACATTTGATGAGAGAAGATAAATCTCAAAATCGCTCCAAGATAAACCATTGGACAGGAATTTTAAATGGTAAAATAATCGGTCCGTTTGAGTTCCCAGAGACTTTGACTGCTGAAGTTTATTTGGATTTTTTGAAAAATCATGTACAAAATTTATTGGTGGACGTGCCACTGAGTATTTACAGGGACATGTGGTTTCAGCATGATGGCTGCCCAGCGCACTATGCACTCTCAGTGAGAGAGTATCTCGATCAAAACTTTCCAGGCAGATGGATAAGGCGGTCTGGTACAATACCGTGGCCAGCCCGATCACCTGATTTGAATCCTTTAGATTTTTTTTCTGGGGAACTGTAAAAGAAAAAGTGTATTTCAAGCCGATTCAAAATGTAGCTGAGCTACGGCAAAGACTATTGGAAGCAGCTGAGTTTGTTAATAACCATGGATTCGCTCGTTTAATAACCCGATCTTTTTTAAGATGTCG
Source organism: Acanthoscelides obtectus (assembly GCA_963669975.1). Lineage (NCBI taxonomy): Eukaryota > Metazoa > Arthropoda > Insecta > Coleoptera > Chrysomelidae > Acanthoscelides > Acanthoscelides obtectus. Next base: position 33,384,074 of record CAVLJG010000010.1, read on the forward strand.
AGCGTGTATTGCGGCTGAAGGAAAACAGTTTGAGCATTTGCTGTAAAGGTAAATCATCATCAGCAGCATTTTGACGCCCACTGTTGTGCAAACAGTTATCCTTAAGGGTCCTTGTGCGTTTTCATAATCGCTGTTCAATTAGGAAATTTTGAAAAACTTTAATCAGTTTTTCTTCAAATAAAAATTGTGCATAAGTTAACGAGTAATCTTCTAAGTGTTATACCATTTTGGAATCCTTATTAAGGTTACTTGCCAAACTCTCGTAGTACATTTTTTTCCAGTACAGCCAGTTAAAGTTGAGCAAAGTTTTACTTTGGAATACTTGGTTGGGAAATAAGTGGCAATTTTTCCTGAACGAGAAAAGTTGGCAGTCAGGTTGAGACACCAGTTTGAAGATACATTATTCATCATATTACATTGTAAAAATAAAATCAAAAAAAGTTAATATTTGTAGTAACAGGAGTTGACAGACTGCCGTAGGGTGTGAAATTTTTATATTTTTTTCAAAGACCTATAATTTTCAAAACACATAGATAAAATTTTTTTAAATATTTTTCTGATAGCTGTTATGAATTTGCCTATCACCCGGTTTCGGCTTGACGTCGACTTCTGGGACACCCTGTATGTAAGGATAATTGAAATCAATTTACAAGAACAATAACGACTCTATGTCAATTTGTTTACAACATATTTCGCGCTCGCACTCCTTTTTTGCTATACACAGCGTAGCAGGGTGGAACATACAAAAGGTACATAACGACCCTTGATTATAACTATTAATCGAAGATATTACATGGTATCCAGCTTGGAAATTATAACGTGGCTGTCTCTTATATACGTCGGCGTCTGCTAACCTATTATTAACGAAGGGACCCCTCGTGGCCCCACTTTTCCCCGCTTCGCTGTGGCAGGCCCCCTCGAGCTGAAATTTTACGCCACGGTGTAATGTCTAGTTTCTATGCCCCACTGCTAATGATTTTACCGGTACGTTTTGCTAAATTGCTGTGAGATACAGTTTCCGTTTAGTGGGAAGCTGTTGATACAAAATAATTTGAAACCACAGGCCAAGAGAGACAACCAAATTTTAAAACTAAACTTTATAAAAAAAGTCTATATACAGTGAGTGCTACTCAGAAAGATCCCTCAGCTACTTATTTTTTGAATGGGTCAAGTTACGTTGTTACATTTTAACATAAGAAGCTAATATTTTAAGATCGCGGTTTGGCTACATCTTAGAACCATTTTTAAATGGAATGTAGGTCATGTGATACCTCATTTAAAAGCTCCTCATATGAATTTTTTTAATTTTATTAGGATTTTAAAAGTGGTACAGATGAATAGACTTTTTAATTCCAATTCCAAAAAGATATAACGAGTCAAGCATTATTGCCAAACCCTAGTTATTTCTAAAAAACTGATTTTTCTAGGTAGACATTGCAATTATCGAATAGTCATTTATACCAGATTTATCTCAAATCATTTTTATTTCTTCCTGACTTTATTTGAGATAGGATTTCGAAATACAAGATGGAGTAGTCAAATCAAGGTTTCTTCTTTAGACCTCTATCACCAACTTAGTTTTCACATGTGGACGCTATATTGGAATTTTGAACATTTAAATAGTAGTGAGAATATATTACCTTAATTAAATATGTGAAGTTCATCGTGACATACATAAATGTATTCATTCATAACTAAATGCAGAATCAAAAGATTGTGCAAAATTTCAATGTTGAGTTCATAAGGAAAAACAAAGTTGGAAAGCGGAAATGTCCAAATGAAAATCTGACTACGGCTTCTTGTAGATGAGAAAGAGTAGGTAATAGGATATGCAATTTATTTAAAATCCCATTTCAAATACGACCAAGAAATAAGGAGTCTAGAGTAAATCCGTTACAAGAAATTATATTTTTGAAATCAGAATTAAAAGTTGATGCTGGAGGACAAGAGATGAACCGTTATATTGAAATTCTAATTACGCCATCTTAGAGAAGAAGAAGTAGCAATGTTCATGTGTAATTTATTTTGGAATCCCTCTACAAATAGTCAGGAAAAAATTAAAGTGATTTTGGGAAAATTCGATTTTTTACTTCTCTCCCCGGAAGTACTTCTTCTTCTAAACGTGTAATAAAATGTGGAACATTCAGCTATCAAAAATAGATTTTCACAGTTCATTCAAATGAAAAAGGCACAATTCTGAAAGTTTCCCATGCGGGTTTTACAGTTTGTTAGGTTCATCGGTTCATTATTTATACCCAAGGAAAGATTCATCAACAAATCACTAAATCAGGTATGTTGGTATCTTCAGAACCCATCTAAAGGTATACTACCACAAAGCCATGTTCTCGGTAATTTTCCTGTCAGATTTTAATCCCAACCCATGAAATATGCTTCATCGAAAGTGCTTAGAAATAGCAAGGGATTAGGTAGGTAATAAATATGAAGGTACATTTAGCAGAGAGCGGATTTTTGGTTAGGATGAATATGGCAAACTGTTTGAAAGGAAATCCGAATTCGTTCAAACATTAATTTCGTGGATTTACTCACTTGTAGTACCTACAGAAAAAGAGACCTTGACTGAAGTACACAAATTTTCTTGAAATTATGGACTTGATTCAAGGTCACAGGTATTTGGAATGAAGTGATTACATTGTTTCAAGGAAAATGGGATTCCTCCGGTTGATGCATTTCTTCGTGATGTGTCTTGAACTCATAGTGGCTCTAAATCCACGAAAGTTTGAGATACTCTGAATATTTCATGCCAGATATCAATCGTATCAAATCGGGTACTTGAAATTCTTTGAATTCGCAGGCGTAGTAGTGTATAAGATTAGAAAAAACAAAATGTAATCAGCTGGATAACCCACAGGTTTTACGAATAACATCTCTCTTCATATAAAGTTATAAATCATACCGTTCGAGATAATTTGTTTCAATTCGCGAAACCTGTCTTGAATCGTCTAGCTGATTAGCTTTCAGGGCTTTACCCGGGATATTACATGGTTTAGCTTGATATTAAAAGAGAAAGTCTAATTTATTACTCTCACACTAATTTATTACAACATTTGCAACTAAAATATTACAAATGTATGACTATATCGACTGGACTATGGTTATCCGCGATGCTGACTCATCATTCACTGTCGAATCTCCTGTTCTGCCCTCTGTGCGTGTATATATCTTCGAGTCGACGAGTCCAGAAGCACTCTCGCGTTTTCTAGAGTTGGTAGATGACGGTCGATGCTTCCCGATGCGTGGCGAATGTTCGCGACGGATGGTCGTGTAATTCTGGTTGCCTAAGCGTCGATGTTACGAGGGTGTTTCATTGTTACTCAAAGTAACTAGTTACAAGGGCATTGTATTGATAATAGTCTCGTCTTGCTTTTGAGACAAATTTTAATTTATAGAAAAATGGTGTCAAGTAGGTTGACTCTGCACTTCCTGGAGGCAGGTGTCCCTTGCCGATGAATGCCCCCCTTCCCCCTGAGAAAAATTCCTGCAGACGCACATGATCGAAACTATGACTATATAATCCCGCGTGCATAGCGATCAACTGTCCGTCCAAGTTTTATTGGACCCCAGAAGGTTACAAGGGTGTAGCGATTCTTGAATAAGGTGTGTCGTGAGTCGTGAATTCGGATCAGTTTCTTGGGTGCCTGAAGACAGTTGCATACAGTCAAGATAAGATCACAGTGGCAGTGTCTTTAAAATTCTGATCACCCAGGGCCCAAAGCTAAGATATCTGCTTTGGCTATTCTAGTTCAATGAACGACTGGGAAAAGGGCATGGCACTTGGCACATCTTGAAGAAGAATCGCATTAACTACCACGTATAACCTTTGTAAACTTGTGGGACCAACCAGGACCAGGACCCGCCACGACCAGGACCCACCAGGACCAGGACCCTTCAGGACCAGGACCAGGAACAACATATTGGTAAGATGACTTGAAACTCTTGATTTTTCGAAAACAAGAGTTTCAAGAGAAACTAGCAGACCCTCTATCGATGATCGCTTAACGACATCGACAGAATGTGCGAGGTAAAGGGAACCAACCCGGCGTTCCCAGAGACTCAAACACATGAGGAGACGTTGTAGCAGACCGCAGGTCACGCACAACACATGGCCTACCGAGACGCTGATGAGTCGGGCCACGCGGAGGTTTAGGGTTTAGTGGGTATTAGGTGATCTCTTCAAGACCCTGGAGCCCCACACACGTCGTAGCTCGTGCTATGGTATGGTGCGTAAATGCATTCCCCCCTCGTTAAAAAAAAAAAAAAAATCAACTGTCCACATCCAGACCAGCAGCGGCTGCTGACTCGGACATTCATGCATCGGCTATACAGCGAAGCACGTATTATCGACACGCGACTGTTGGAAGTATTTCTCTACCATTCAACGATGAACGTACGGTGGTATGAGTGAATATGTCTAATAGGTACTAATAGAATTACCGGGATTGAATAGATATAGTATAGCAACGACAAAAATTGAGATATATCATGCACCCCCTAAAACATCCAATTTTAAACCCCTGCAAAAATTTGTCTGAAAATGGTCAGGAACGTTTGGAGAGTCAAAAAACCAGGTTTGGGCGTTTTTTTTTCATCTTTTGCCCATAGCCTCGCCGCCATTGGAGCAATTTTCAAAGACTACAAAGATTAATCCCAAGTTATATACGGACCAAGGATTAGCGGATAGATAGACATACAGACAGACCGACTGAAATAAGTGCCATGGTTTTTCGTGATGTAAGTCATATAACATCCAAGAAAAAATATCTCACTTTCAAAATTGTTCGCGATTACAAGTAGTTCAGGAAGCAAAAATTGAAACGTCTCACTGATGAGAACAAATTACGTCAAATTAAACCTATAATCGAAAAATTCGATGAATCCCTTCAAAATCTCATGTTTTATAAAAAATCAGTGGTGGCCAAAGTATTGCGGTTTGAGCCGACAAAGTGTTATACTATTGCTAGTCCCTTTGTCCGCACTCTGCATCTTGGAGAGTTTTTTTGTTGCTTATTAATAATACCTTTTAGCCCAGAAATACTGAATCTGTTTACATTGTATATCTACTCCGTAAAATGCTGAAAAGCATAATCCACTCTTAACTTTGTTATACCAGCTCTTTTAATTATCCTTTGTACATGTACCTTTACATAAATCGCAGATGAAAAATAATACGCAAAAAGTTCTGCTTCCAGTAGATGGAGAAACACAAATAATTAAAAAGTTGCATAAGTCCGACTGGAAATGGTATTAAGGCAACCTAATCCAGAATCCACGCGAATCATCGGCGATTTTCAATTACAGCTCTCCAGACACCACTCCCGAAGGGTTTCCCTGGGCAGTGTTTCTCTTGGCCCCTTGCACTGGATCCCTTTCCCTTCCAGACTAAAAAACGAACAGGAATCTTGCGTTCACGGGCTACTGAGTTCAGTCGAATTTCCGAGCATCTAGTAAAAAAAGCAGTATCTTGTGAAGGGTGATTTTTTGTATTGAGGGTATAACTCCAAGTAGATTACATTGAGGTTGGTTTATCATCACGTATAGTTCGGTCACTTCCTGAATTGTTGGAGAGACGTTGGTTGGTGGATAATATTATGTACATGATTTATGATTTTCAATTATCCCTCAGACCTTTCCGCAGGATGCCTTTGTGAACAGGGGTGGTGAAAGGGTCACTTCGGCGCGATTCAGGTTTATTTAGCAAAGTGATTTTCGCACCAAGATGCAACAATGTTTATCATTTTGCTTAAGAAAATAAAAAATACGTTTTTAAATACTGTTCATGAAGTGATACAAAATTTTAAAAATAATTTCTTTCAATTGGAAATATTTAAATGATAATGAAGCTCTTTCATCTCAAATAAGAGTGTGTTACAACATTTTTCCATCCTGCTGTCAAAACATAACACGCTTTTATATGAAAACTTGAGATGAAGGAGCTTCATGACCGTTTAAATAGTTACAATCGGAAAAAAATATTATTAAACTTTTAGTTCATTTTATGAACAGCTGAATAAAAGCTTGTTTTTAAAAGTATATTGTTTTGTTTTATTTATTATTTACTTTTTAGTATTTTGATGTCAAATAACTAGTTCGGTAATTTCTATATAATGTTCATACTTATATTTTATTAATTTGCCTCCATAACACTTACTTTATTCGTGTTATAAAAATGCTCTGGAAACTTGTTCAATATTTTTGGTCTCAAGATGTGGGGAGACCGGTTGCCAATTTTGAACTTAGCAAATGGAACACGAATATCAAGTTGCTGACGAGTTTCCATAACGTGTACGTCTCTATTTAATAACAACCAGGAAAATAACAAATTTTTTGTCGACAATTCAAAACTAATATCAAATGTCAAACAAGAATCCTGGGAACAATTATACTCTATAAATAATATAGACAAAGCAACGGGACTGTTCATAGAGAAAATAAAAAACTAATAGATATTAGTACTAATAAAGTAATAATTAGTAACAAAAAGAAAAGCAGAAATGCCTGGGTTACCAAAGGATTAATAACATCGGCAATAGAAAAAGAAAGACTATATAATGTAATGAAACTAACGCCAACTACAGAGAATACCGACTGCTACAACCAATATAAAAATAAATTAATTTATAGAGCTTGTAAGGCAAACCAAACGAAAACATTACCTAAATAAATTGAATAATAACTTAAATGATCCGAAGCGGCTTTGGACAACTATTTATGAGATTACTGGGAAAACAAAATTTAAAGAGTGTGTCACTGAGTTAAATACAACATCGGGAACTGTATTAAAAAATACTCAACAGATATGCGATGAATTTGTACAATTCTTTACTGACATAGGCGAAAATTTAGCAAGTAATATACAAGCAAATGTACAAAATACTCAGCCTCCAAAAAGAACTTTGAACTCATTTATTTTGGATAAAGTCGAGCAATGTGAAGTATACACCACTGTTATGTCCTTAAAAAATCGGAAAAGTCCTGGGTTCGATGGTATTAAAAGCGAGCATTTGAAAATTATAGCCGAGGACATAACAGAACCACTCACTTACCTAATCAACAAATGCTTTGAATCTGGCATATATCCCTCAGTTTTAAAAAAAGGTAATATAATACCGATACATAAATCAGGAACAAAAACAGATGTTAACAACTATAGACCAATATCAATAATATCCAGTGTAGCAAAGGTTTTATCTACTAGAATGATTCGACACCTCACAAAATTCAAAATTTTAAGTGAAAATCAATATGGATTTACAGAAGGGAAGGCTACATCGGACGCAATAACTAAAATTGTAAATCAAATACATCAAAATATTGATAACAGAATCCCTTCAATCTGCATTTTTGTTGATTTAAAGAAAGCTTTCGTCACAGTTAACCACAAATTATTATTAGAAGCATTGAAGAGAATTGGTTTCAGAGGAAACGCGTACTCACTGATCGAAAGTTATTTGTCAAATCGCCCACAATCTGTGCAGATATCAGGATCATTTAGTAAAGAAATGTATATTAAGTGTGGTGTCCCACAAGGAACTGTCTTAGGTCCGCTGATATTCAATATATATTTAAATGATATTTTCCAAATTAATTGTGTTGGCAAAATAACTAGTTTTGTAGATGATACTGCAATATTATATGAAGGCACTGACTGGTCTGATCTGAAAAATGTAATTGAAAATGATTTTATCAAAATTATTCGGTGGTTTAACAGTAGAAAATTAAGCATTAACTATTCTAAAACACATTTTTTACCATTTGGATCTTATGCTAGACATCTGCATGTTCCTCACATATCTATAATTTAGATGTTTTTCAAAAAAGTATTCTAAAAATGATATTTAAAAAACCGAAACTTTATCCCACTGAAAAATTATACGCAGATGTTCGAATGTATGATATAAGACAGCTTTATTTCTTACACAGTATCACTCACTACCATAAATTTGTAAACACCGACCAAAAAATTAAACATAATCATTATACCAGGTACAAAATTCGTGGCACAGTAGTTCCTCAACCGCATAAATCTATAATGCAGCGATCATATCTCTATTTAGCGCCTAAATTTTATGAAATTATACCTAAAGACTTAAAAGATTTACGTTTCGGAAATTGTTTCAAAAGAAATTTAAAAAGTGGCTACATTCTATATCTAGGACTGAAATTCATAAACTCATGAATACGAACATCAACTAAATACATAATCTACTGTGACTAATTTTTGTCCTTTTTTGTCATTTGCATTCTACAGTTTCAACTTAATTTATTGGTCCATGTACAGACAGAAACATAACGCGTAACGTAGACGAGCCTCAAGCTGGGAGTGGTACAACATCAATAACTGGCTTCCGGTAAATATCCATCTCATACTTTTAATCATGTAGGATTGTGAATTTACTTAATTCGATATATAATCATAATGCTGTTTGGAATACATTCATCTAGATACAACCCTAAGAATCTCCAGATCGGATTGTAACGTTAAGATATTTAGTGTGCAATTTAGTGGCCCAATTGATCGCTGGGTATTATCAAATCGTATCAAAGCGGTCAATTCACAATTCAAATGAAGGTGATTATACTCAAATCACTTACTGTTGTTGTTTAGATGGCAGTTGCCGATGTTTTGTAAGTTTGTTTGTGTCCTATTCCGAGTTCGTAATGAACCCTACAATTACTTGGGCTATGTTTCCCTTATCACCTTGAATCGCCAAAGCAAGACAATCGACAACTTTTTTTGACTAAAAAACGAGCTTGACAATTAATCCTATTTTCTGTAATGCTTGCCCTGAATAACTAGATCCAGCCAAGTATCGTAGCTTCAGTCCACTCTTGACTTGATCGCCTGATCAAAAATCTCTCTCTACCAACTATCCCCATATGATTTGGCACCCATGAGAGAACTATGTTATGACGATATGACTATAGAAGTTCGCCCACAGAAGAGTTACATTCTATGTAGGCTTTGAAAAAGCGCGTGCAGACGATATGGCAAGAATTGGCCTGCGTTGAAAGCAACGTGCCGATCAAGAGCAATGATGACCGATCCAATCGTACAACCTTAATACATAGTCGATTTGAAGGCGAGTATATAAAAAATAAGATGAATAGATATTTATGAAAAAATATATTTTAGATAATAGAAAACAAGATAAGGTATTGTTGTAGATTGTTACTTTGGATTTGGTACAAGTATTGAAGTACGAGCCCCTTCCCACTTCAGTTGGCCCACTTCAAGATTTGTAACTAAACATGACGAAACTATTTACTTCTAAAACAATTTATTTTCTCAAAAACATTTTAGATACACTCTGCTCATAAAAAATACATACATTGAAATCACTTAGGCCTATAACTAATAGAACATCTGAACAAATAAACAATGTGCGAATAAATGCCCGAAGTTAAGAATGCAACAATTGAAAGATTACCATTGGGTAACATCACCTTTATTTTTCATTACGGCTGAAATTCTTTGGGGCATAGTGTTAACCAGGTTTTGGCAAAAATTTGGTGTAAAACAATCACATATTTCTTGAAGCTTTTGTCTCAGTTCGGTGATTTTACGAGCAGGATGTTGTCGTAGAACCTTTTTCATCTCATGCTACAAAGTTTCAATAGGTGACAGATCTGGACTGCTAGAAACCCATTTCAAAAGTGGTACATTATTTTCTTCCATCCATTTTATAGCGTTTTTTGAGGTATGGCACGCTGCACCATCTTGCTGAAACACAAAATCTTGGCCGGATGTCAAACATTCTTCCATCACTGGTAAAAGCGATTCTTCTAAAATTGCCAAATATTTGTTTGTATCCACATTTCCATCAATAAAATGAAGTTTTCCTACTCCTTTTGATGACGTACTGCCCCAGACCATAATGGATGCTAGAAATTTCACTTTTCTCTTCAGACAGTCAACATGGAATGCTTCATTTTTTTTGCGAATAACTCTACTGCGACTGTCACCAACACAAACTTCGAATCGGGCCTCATCACTCCATTGTATTGCACACCATGGTCGAGGTGCCCATTGTCTATGCTCTTTAGCCCATCTAAGCCGATTTTTCTCTTGCTGTGGAGTTAACAGTGGCTTTTCTTTGGCCTATAAATCAGTTGTGCAACTTTAGGGTTTTTACTTCACAGTTGTGGGCCTCTCTATGAGTTGTGGACCTCGAAATTCTCCTTCCAACAGCGTCACACGCACAGAGCACTTAATTGTAAATAATTGGCACGCCTGTTTTTCACGATTATTCTTCTTAATGCTCTTCGGTCGGCATTTGTGGTATTACTTTTTTTCACATATCGTGGCTTAATATTAACTGAACCAGTTACGTTATATCTTCTAACAATATTTCTCGCACTGTACCGCGATAAGTCTAACAAAGTTGCAATTTCTGACTTTGATTTCCCAGAATTAAAAAATTTAATTATCAGTAACCGAATTTTCTCACTAATAACCTTTCCTCTACCCATTTTGAAAACCTTAACTACCCAAAACTATTTTAAACGTATTCTGACAGCTGTGATTAATAAAAACAATTGTCATGGCTTTTATTTTTCGTAGCCACCTATGCGTTATAGACTTATTTTGCATTGAAATGAAAATAAGTTGATATGCTGTAATTGCAACATGTGTTATTTTTATGCTGCAAATTTGATTAGGGAGTGATAAAGTTGGTGTTTTCTACTATATATTATCAAAATATTCATTGTTAATATTTTAAACCTATAGCACCCTGCTACATTTTTATTATTTGTGTTTGATAAGAAAAAACTAAGATTTCAATAGTTGGGCCAACTGAAGTGGGAAGGGGCTCGTACATTCGATCATAATGTGAGACAAGCTAAAAATCACTATATAACACTAAAAACTTAAGGACGATTGAATTCGTTATATAGCTTGTAACAAATTCCTGGCAAGGCAAGTATGTTTTTCATAATAAACGCCCCCACCTTCCAGCATATTCCAACCTCTCCGGCCGCAGTCAAATGTAATCTCTCGTCCCCCAGCACGTTATCGTCCATTTCACCCCCCAGAGGAGTTTCCATGGGGAACAACTTCGTTAGCGCTCTGCGTTTCCAGGGTTAACAACACACACCTTACACGTTACACACGTTACATGGGCATCGCTTCTGTAATATCATCAAGCACTAAGGCGTGAGATATTTAACACCAAGCTACAAATATTGCCTCCAAGCACACTGAATCGTTGAATGTTCAGTGTCGGCTCCAGAATAGTTCGCAACCACTGCATGGCTGGACAATTAATTTTAAAAGTCGACCAAGCTACAGATCTAGAAATGGGCAGAGTTTCTGATGAGCTTTGAAATCTTTCGAACTGTACTACAGACACTTATCAGATGTGAACATTATTTTTATAGGTTATAATTGTTAAGGTCGGTTTATGAACTATATATAAACAAGAATTCTGCAACTCTCGTCCGCAAAGCCGATGCTAGAGTTGACTGATATTGGTCTTTGCCAAATATTCATGACAGTTCCTCAGAAACGTAACGAGATCATTTTCCATACAACTTACAAAAAATGGCGTCAATTAGGTTGACTCTGCACTGCCCACGCAACGCCGTTATCAGTTCATAAAGAATTATGTTCAACACAAGCTAGACAATCTAAGAACAAAGTCACTCAAACAGATCCATACAATTAGTCCTTAGGCAATCTTTCCCTACCCTAGTGCACCTGGAAATGTCGCCTCTATCCGGTCGTTAGACGTAGCAGCGCAGTCAGAGCATAGGAAACGCTATGATGTGGTATGGCAGAAATACAGGTAATACCATACCAGAGCAACCGAACACCCACCAAGGTTCGCGGCACGCCGCCGGGAGCAATAGCCGCGGCCAGTAGGTACGCCCCTACCACCCCCCACACCCAAGTTTTTTGGATTACACATTTTTTCAAAAATGATCACTATCCTTTGAAACGTCAAAAAACGATCTTCGCACGGCTTTTATTCTTTTTTGTTTTTGGCCTTTTTCGGAGCGATCTTCAAAAGCTACAAAGCATTTGCGTCCTTGCATGGTAGTAACATTATGTAAAAAGTTTATCGAAAACCGAGTCGCACTTGTCAAGTTATAGATAATATATAACATATAACAACCAAAAAACATATCTGATTTTCCAAATTTTTCGCGATTACAATACCTCTCCGCCAGTAGGCGTGGGAAGTACAACGGTGAACTTTTTTCTAGATAACGGTTTTGCGTATAACTGCAAGTACAATGTCTAATAGTTGTTAAGAATCTAATAAGTGACATAGAATAATACAATTTTTGAAAAATATAAAAGCTAAAAAAAAAGTACATCAAGACATTTTCCAAATTTATCTGATTGTAGATGGAATAAGTAGAGATGTTATTACTGATGAACATCAATAGGCGTCTTCAATAGATCCATATGATACCTTACTGTTGATGAGTGCGCAAATACCAAACAGAAATCTTATTAAAAAGTTACCACCTACATAAACACACAACTTGCAACAAAGTTATTTTTTGGACAATTGATGTCCTTCTAAGGTATCGACATATATTTTGTTGCATATTGTAAATGCTTGCTAACTTAATTCTTGCTACCTCCAACTTTTGTCCAGTCAACAAGTGATTCAGAGCTTTTGCAAGATTGACAACTTTTGTCATCCTCATTACCTCTAAAAATTGCAGCTCATACATGAAGTGTACTTTCCTGCCACCACCATAATATCCTGTTACGGAAGCTCGTTTTTTCGCTACAAGAGGAATAAATTGCGAATAACATGAGAATTCTTTCCTGACATACAATCATGCCATTCTTTCGTATCACAATAGTTAATCGAAACTAAAACAGTCAATATTTCATCTTGAAGTTTGTTATGGAAGGAAATATTCGACAGTTAGTAAAAAAAGAGAGGAAAGATTCACAGCTTTATTTTCCATTAGCTATTGTGACAGGAAAGAATGTCGTGATTGGATGGCAGGAAACAACATTAATGTATGAGCAGCAAATATGCGCTTATATAATAGTTTGCAATTGAAGTGTGGGGATTCTAGAAACTTCCCCGTGAATTGCGAAAGATAATACGGCGTGTCACACCAACTGCTAATCAGCGGTGGTGTCGTCTTCAGATTTGTAACAAAACCAACTCTGATGTAGACAGACAGAATGCTGTGTGGTCTTAGATTAGTTATCTGCAAATTCCACACCGAGCAAATCCGACCGAAGCAGCTTTTGTCTCTCCTTGCGGTTTCCTGATACCAGAAAGGGGACAGGATGAGAGGGGAATGCTTATCTCTTAGCTCGCTTAGTCTGTAGTTTCCAGTTTCCAAAGTTTCCATGGAAGTGTCATATAACACGCATGTGCATTGCCACACAATCAAGATAAATTGTTATATTTTTGCTGTAAAGTCTTGATGAACATTTGGGGAAGTGGCTGTCCTAACTTCTCTCCTGTTCACCTAAGGCAGAAGTTGTTTTATGTACGAGTCGATCCGAGAGAAGAAATTATTTAGTATGCTAACTTGACACCAGTATTTAAGGCGAAGCTCCCTAGATAACTAGCAATTATGTGAAATGCACAAAGCTTGGTCAAACAGGGTAGGGCCTAATAGACCTAGGTTTTGAGAATAAATTCTGCGTTCATGAAGTTATCAATTACCTTAAAATTTGTAAGTATATATATATAACAAGAAGTAGGAAAATAATGGGCAAAATCCGCAAAAAGGAGGAAAGTGGTTTCGAGCAGAAAATAGGACAGGTAACCCGAGTGATACGTATTTCTGCTGGTTGGCTTCATCAGGCCTGAAATGAAACTACAAAAGTAGATACACATGCTCATATATCCGGATACGGGTGTAACCTGAGGAAACAAAGATGGAGAGGGTAAAAAATGACACACGAAGTCCACAACAAGAGCCAACCTGCACATTGTAGTATAAAATGGCTATAAACCTCGAATTTTCAAGGCGACATCTAGCCACAACCACGCGGCCAGTTATAGCCACTTGCTGTGGTACTTCAAGCCCAAAGGATCTACATCTTGTTGTGGACTTCGTGTGTGATTTTTTCCCTCTTCATCTTTGTTTCCTCAGGTTACATCCGTATCCGGATGTATGAGCATGTGTATCTACTTTTGTAGTTTCATTTCGGGCCTGATGAAGCCAACCAGCAGAAATACGTATCGCTCGGGTTACCTATCCTATTTTCTGCTCGAATCCACTTTCCTTCTTTTTGCGGATTTTGCCCATTATTTTCTTATTTTTTGTTATATAATTTCTCCCCATTATTATCTTCTCTTTATATATATATATACTTTGAAGTTGAGTCATTAATTTTCAGATAATGATTGTAGAAGGAAGATAAACCAAAATATGTGTATAAAAATAAAAAAAATATAAAAAAAAATTTTTACCTTGTTTTATAAAGTATCCTCCCGAAAAGTATTTCAGTGCGGACCTGTATTTGATCGTGAGGTCCCCTGTGAGGTCTGAAGTCACCTGATTCACGAGCCCGTTGTACTAACTACATTAACAAAGGCACGAGGGGTTGGTTGCACTCGATTGGGAAACCGATCCGCATAAACATGTGCCATTTTTTATTTCGTTTGAGCCACGCAACAGACACTATTCACACGCGACTGTATGTACTGATCGACCAGCCAAAGATTGCTAGGGACGAAAGGGGGAAATGCGATGAAAAAACCTTACCATTAGACGATTTTATATGGAGTCATAGGCGGAGATCGGAGAGACTTGAATTATTAATTGAATTTATATTTTATTACAACTGGTAGTATTAATATTTTTTTGCGATTCATAATGACGTGATACCAAACATACATTATAAGAAATAAATATACACAAACACTGAATATTGAGAACAAAATAAATATATTTTTTAGGCAACAAGTAATATTCCTATGTACGCATTATGATTGAACAGCAAAACAAATTATGCATTCTTCTAAAATAGAATACAACAAGTCAAAAATATCTGACTGAATAGAAAAATATAGGAAAACAAAAAGTAATTTCTTGATGAAATAACCCATAAACAACACATAGAATTAGACTTTCTACTGAGATACTAAAAGCCACAAACCAATAGTATAATAAATGAATATCTAAAAATTCTAAAAGGTAGCCAATCTAGTATAGTTTCAATCCTGATTAGAGTCATGATCACTGTCTGAGGAACTGTCATTGCTATCACTTTCACCTCCTATGTTGATTATTATTTCTTCCTGTATTTCTTGAATGAGACTGTCTTTTTCCCAATATTCATCTTCAATTTTTATAACATGTCCAATAACCTTTTGCCAGTCACTGGCACTTACTGAAGCGATGGCCTTATTAGAAATTTCATCTAGTTTTTTTATAGTAAATTCGCCGCTTGTATTATGGCTTCTAATGAAAAATTTTACTTGTGCCCAAATCATCTCTATGGGATTAAACTGACACATATAGGGTGGCGTTCGAAGTGGGGTGTGTCCGAAACTTCTTATTAAATTATCTATCTTATAATTTTTCTCATCAGATGGTGGCCTATGTAGACAAGCTATTTCATAAAGCTCCATTTTTTTAGCATTAGGATCATGCTCTATACCTTTTTTGCTCAACCACGTGATGATGTCTCTTTTTAGAGAAGATCTAGTTGGAGGCTTGTCTTCCAAAGCTGAATGGTAAGGTGCATTATCCATTATTATAATACTATTAGGAGGAATGTTAGGAAATAGTTTTTCAGTAAGCCACTTCGTGAAATTTTCTTGGTTCATTTGACCGTGATAATCACCAGTGGCACAGCCAGCCTTGAAAATGAGACAGGCTCCAGGAACAAAACCATCTTGCGAACCCGCATGAACAATTATAAGTCGTCCTGGAAATGAATAAATAGCCTCATTTTAGTGTTATTTTAAGTTTGCCAACACCTTTTTGAATCACTATGTATAAAAAACATATTTTTGAGAAAAAAATACTTGCAAGGGATTATGTATTCAATTAGACAAATTAAATGAGCACTTATTAAGAATATTCCAAAATTGAGAAAAATGTATAATAAGCAAAATCGAGGTGAAAGAAACTTTATTACCTGTAGAACTTATATTGCTCAGGACACCCATAATTTCTTCGCTTTGCCAGCATTTCTTGAAAGTGAGGTCATTATCAACCCAAGTTTCGTCCAAATAAATAATATGCCTTCCTTCTTCCCGGAACTTTTTAATAGACCTAAGATACTTGTATCGCCAATGTAAAATACTGGGTCTTTCCATTAGTAATTTCCTTTTGTTGTGGCATTTACGCCAGTAAAATCCTTTTGCTTTTAAAAGCAGCCTCAACGATTCTTTACCAAATGGAAATTCCATTTCTTCCTTCAGTTTGATTAGAAGTTTACTACAAGTAGGTACCACTTTAAAATCACAGTAAAATTTTTCTATCATTCTCCGAATAATGGAAAAATCGACTCCATCAATTTTTTGGATCACAGAAGGGCGTGATCTCTTTTTTCCGGGAGAAGCTAAAGGCTGTGTGGAGGTTGCATTTTGCCTGTCTTTATCTTCTTTTCTAATTTTACTTATAGTTCGTTCACTAACACCCGTATAATATGCCGCCCTTGCATTTCTAGCTACCAGTGGATAAACGAAAGTATTGTTAGCCGCTTCTGCATCGCAAGCACGTATCACGTTTGCTATTATTTCCCTTGCCTGGCTGTGAATAACTTTCCCATGCTTGAATTCCATTATCACCACTAAACAGTAAATTATATTTTCAAAGTATTTGCCAACTGCCTACGCCTATGGGAGTAGGTTTATAAATGACCGTGCCATCGGCACGTTATTCTAGTTTCAGATAAGATAAGAGTTTTGGACCAATCAGCGACCGGATGTTTACCTGCGGCCTGGGTTTTCCAGCTACATTGCCAAATTCAGCGGAACAATTCTATATCTTAAATATGTTAATATGTATGGACCGCATTTTATGTAGAACATCTGACAACTTCGCAATTTTTTGTCCGCATTCTTTCGGCTTGCAATCTTTCGCTGGTCCAACTATATGAGTATAACTGAACTGAATAAAATAAACATCGTTCCAAATTCTTTCGCTTTTTTGTTTCCGATGCGATGAACCGATAAGGTGGATTATATCCGTTGTTGCCAAACACGAGTACATGATATTATTGAGACAGGGCGGTACTCAAACTTCCAAAGGGCTATAACTTTGTTACTTTAATTTTACCAGAAAAATGGTAAAGGAAAAAAACATTTCTTTTGATCATATCTACTCACTGTTAAAATAAATGACTCAACTTCGAAGTATATATGTGAGCCTTTCGCTGAATCGCTACGCTACGCCATCGAATATGTTATGTCTATTGAATATGTTTTGTCTATTGAATATCTTTTGTTTACTTCTGGCGACCGTAAATATTCCGATGTGCTGCGATGTGTTTTTGTGGGCAAGGTGGTTAGTCATAGTCAGTCTTGTAACAGATGCTGGAGTGAATACATGTGATACAAGTTATGAAGTGTTTGATTTTCCCTAAGAAAATGATAATTTTCTCACATCAGAAGTGGGATTCAACTCGCTAAAAGGACCACAGAAGAAATACATAGTGCAACCTGACTTATTTCGAGTGTGCGTGCGTGAGCAATTCATTGTCCTGAGCGTATATACCTAGTGAGCGTTACTTTTGGCAGTGATACTTAAGTGCTAAAAGTCTGTCGAAATGGAGGAATTAACCAGTGTTTTAACTGCAGTTCTTCGAGGAATTCAGCAGCAACCCCAACAAGCCACAGCGGCGCCGGTGGTGCCAGCACCCTCTGCGCCAATTAACATTCCAGCTTTCGATCCCTCAAAAAGCGATGCGGGAGCGATGGGTTGGTGCGACGATATGGAGACCTTGGCGACCACGTTCAAGTGGACTGATTTTGAACAGCTTTGCAGAGCCGCGGGTGCCCTGGAAGGTGACGCAAAGGATTGGTATGACAACTGGCACCCATCAAATAAAGTTTGGGCTAGTTAATTTGAGTGATAGTCAAATAGTTGAGATAGTTATTGGTGATATAACGGACACACATGTCAAAACAGCTTTAATAGTAGAGTTGATTCCATTTCGACCTTACTTAACTTGCTTAGCAACTATCAAATTAATAAACAAGACTCTCAGCTTCAAGTAGGGGCGCCAAAACGCCCGAATCCGTTTAAACATAATGATGAGGGAAAAATATGTTATTCCTGTAAACAACCTGGTCATATCAGCCGGAATTGTTTTAAATCGCTTAAATTATTTAAATACGATAATACTAATAAGGCGAGAAGCTCAAATAATCTGCCAGGTATTGCGAAACCCTGTGAGATCTGTAAGAAATTCGGGCATAATTCTGAAAAATGCTTCTTCAAAAGTGAAAATAAAGCAGAGAAGTCGTCCAGATTCTCCAAAATAAACTATTTCTGCGTAGATCTAGATAATGACTTTTGCATAAAATTCAAAATACAAAACTTGACCGTAAACTGTTTGATCGACACGGGTGCAGAATGTAGTTTGCTATCCGAAAAAGTCGCCCATAAATTACACTGTCATTTCGAACCAACTTTCATAATGTTAAAGGGTGTAGGAGGCAACTCAATACCAAGTTGTCAAAGGGCTAATTTACTAGTTGAGAGAGAGGGGACGGCATTTGAAATTAGTTTTTATGTTGTCGAAACTTCTGTTATGGAATTAGATGCAATTTTGGGTAGAGATTTATTTAATCATAAAGGAATCAGAATTTGCACTGACTCATGTGGGTCTAGAATTTATCTCGATGACACAAATAACATAGAATCTAAAAAGATTCAAAACGTAACAATTTCTCCCGAGAAAATTCAAACACCACTGAATGGACATGATTTCGACGCCTTGTTGAAATTATTATCAAAATATAGCGATTCTATAACTGTTGGTAATTCCGTGAGGGCGGTAACAACCGGTGAAATGGAAATCAATTTAAAAACCGATAAAATAATTTGTTATAACCCTTACCGAATGTCATTGTCCGAACGAGGAAAGGTAAAAGATATTATTGACGACCTCTTGCAAAACAATATCATACGTGAAAGCACGTCGCCTTTTGCTAGTCCAGTTATTCTGGTGTACAAAAAAGATGGCAGCCGACGTTTATGCGTAGACTATCGCGCCCTTAATGGAATAACCATTAAAGATCGGTTTCCATTGCCACGTATAGACGACCAAATTGATCAGCTGGGGGGAAGCAAGTATTTTACGACTCTCGATATGGCAGCGGGGTTTCATCAAATTCCTATGGCTGAAAACTCTATTTCCAAAACAGCTTTTGTCACGCCTGACGGGCATTTTGAATACCTGCGTTCACCATTTGGTCTATCGAATTCCCCTGCAGTATTTCAACGGGCGATTTGTAAAGCTCTGGGTAAGCTCAAAGATACCGATGCGCTGGTTTATATGGACGACGTAATCATTCCATCAAAAACCATCCAGACAGGTTTAGAAAAACTCGATCGGGTCCTAGCGTCCCTTACTTCAGCGGGCTTCAGCTTAAACATTAACAAATGCAAATTTTTTCAGAAAAAAATTGTTTTCCTTGGTCGAGAAATTTCCGGAGATGGTGTAAGGCCCGACGAAGGAAAATTAAAAGCTTTATTCAATGCGCCCGATCCAAAAAATGTAAAACAGGTCCGCCAATTTATGGGCCTAGCCGGGTACTTTCGCAAGTACATCCCTGAATTTTCAACGCGCACAGCTTGTATTACAAACCTAACAAAAAAAAGGAGTCGATTTTGAGTGGGGAACCGAACAAGAAGTTGCAAAAGTGCCCCACGCGGAAATGGGCAGGTAGAGCGATACGTCTCAACAGTTCTAGACCTGCTCAGAGTAAATGTCAATAATAATAAGGCAGAATGGGCGAGCGTTCTCCCCAAGTTACAACTGACCCTTAATACTACTATCCAAAAAACCACGGGATTTTCCCCGCTCTATTTGTTAACAGGGCAACTTATGGATACCATGGACATTCAGAATTTAACAGAGAGTATAAAACCAGTGACGACTACTGATCAAAATTTAATTAATGATCGTAAAACTGCCTACGAACGCTCTCTGCGTTGCGGTTTAGAGTCAAAAGACAGATTTGATAAAAGCCGAAAAACAACTAACAGTTTTAAAGTAGGAGACATAGTTTTCCATCCATCTGGAAATTCGCACCTAGCTAAACTAGACCCTAGATACGAAGGTCCATTCGAAATCTTACAGTTGTTGCCTAATGACCGAGTAGAAATTAAAAACTTGGCGACCAATCGCAAAAGAATTGGTGCTAATGATATGATGCGGGGATGGCCAGGTGAATTTGAATAAGATAACATTTAATAACCATTGTTATTTGTTTATCCCTTTTTGTACATTCTTTTGTTGGTATTATGAGAATGTTGTATGTTATATTTAGAGACATGAATAATGATTATGATTTACGTTGTTGTTATTATAAAGTATTTGTTAGGCTATAACCGTGTGAGCCTTGATATTACAAAAACCTGACAAAATAATTTAGTAAAAAAAAAAGTTTTGGGTTGAAAGACGTGCTCTTTGCATCAAGGTAATGAGACCTTGATTGCTGAAATGACGTGTTCTTTACCTTGCTGGTTAAAAAACCTTGCTACTTGTTGAAAGACGTACTCTTTGCGACAAGGTCATTAGGACTTGATCGTTGAAATGACGTGCTCTTTGCAATAGTGAGTGATGTATCGTTAAAAGCTGAAAGACGTGCTCTTTGCGTTTAGATCGTGAGGGTCTAATCGTTGAAATGACGTGCTCTTTGCAATAGTGAATGATGTATCGTTAGAAGCTGAAAG
The DNA here is from genome assembly GCA_963669975.1 of Acanthoscelides obtectus. Classification (NCBI taxonomy): domain Eukaryota; kingdom Metazoa; phylum Arthropoda; class Insecta; order Coleoptera; family Chrysomelidae; genus Acanthoscelides; species Acanthoscelides obtectus. Next base: position 33,404,942 of record CAVLJG010000010.1, read on the forward strand.
ACGTGCTCTTTGCGTTTAGATCGTGGGGGTCTAAACGTTGAAATGACGTGCTCTTTGCTACATTATATAGTCTAAATGGTGTTCTTGTAACATGGGTCAGGAGGTAAAATTCGAGAACGAATTTAGTGTCAGGATTGGCCGTGTGAGCCTTTCGCTGAATCGCTACGCTACGCCATCGAATATGTTATGTCTATTGAATATGTTTTGTCTATTGAATATGTTTTGTTTACTTCTGGCGACCGTAAATATTCCGATGTGCTGCGATGTGTTTTTGTCGGCATGGTGGTTAGTCATAGTCAGTCTTGTAACAGATGCTGGAGTGAATACATGTGATACAAGTTATGAAGTGTTTGATTTTCCCTAAGAAAATGATAATTTTCTCACATATATATAAACTTTTAGGGCCCTACACGGTACACGATTTAGTTCATTAGCGCTTGGAAATACAGTGAAATCAGTTAAAAGAATGCGCTTAAGAGTCAATGAGCATACAACCAAATACACATACAGCAACATTCAAGGAAAAAGGGACAGGAACTTTGAGAAAGTTCAGCGTTTCAAGCAACGATCACTGCCGATAATGACATCACAGGGGAGATCAAAGGCAGAATTCAATCTGCGAATCGGTTGATGTTCTCCCTAAATAATCTTATTGATCATGAAAATCTTAGACGCGCCTCTAGGATTAGGAGTTATAAGACCGCCATAAGGCCCATTGCCATGTGTGGCTGTGAAACGAGGACGATGACGAAAGCCAATGAAGAACGGCATAGGCGTTTCGAACGCAAGGTATTTCGTAATATTTTTGATCATTTCTGCGAACGAAATACAAGTGAATATCGCATAAGAACGAATAATGAAATCAGGCAGTTGTTTGGGGATTGTGACACTGTCCGAAAAATCAAAGCACAGCGACTGAGATGGGCTGGCCACATTAAAAGACTTAACAACGGTCAGTTGGTAAGGTTGATCTGGAGGAAACACCAGCTGGTAAAAGACCTTATGTCGCCCCACATGAGATGGGATAACATCAAGTCAGACCTAGCAAAAACCAGCATAAACTTTGAGCCAGGTATGCAGACCGCACCATATAAAGGCTCCAGAAGTAAGTATTTAACAAAATGGTTTCTGTTTATGAGATTTGCCTCAAAATCAATACAACAATAGACATAAAAGCTCAAAATGTTTCTAGCAAAAATTTGTAGTTGGCAGCACTGGGCACTGACAGATAATCCATGAATTTGTCCAAATTCATTTTTATGTTCTGCTATTGTAATTGATATAGCTCTATGAACTTTCAGACCGCTTTTTGGGCGCCGAGATACAGTATACGGTTGACTATCTTCAGGTACAATACTGTAGCGCCCTCGTAATTAGATCTTTGTGAGACACCTTCACACATCGACGCTTAGGCAACCAGAATATCGGGAGCATTCGCGGCGTCTTCAAGAAACATCAAGGAGAATCGATCGCCACCTAGACAACTTCGATGAAGGCTCACGTTCTCTCTGAAGGCTCTGGATTGGTCAATTTGTAAGCTAAATAGCTAAATAGGCGCGCCGACGGCAGAATGGAGTGGACGATGAGTCAGCAGCAGTGCAAGATGCGATAGTCCAGTCGACATGGTCATAACTATTTTATTATGAATTTTGTAGCGTGAAAGTAATAAATTACACCATAAATGGTAAAAACGATGTTTTCGTTACAATGCGTTAATCAAAGGTCAACAATTATCATTGTTTCTTGTTATATTAATTCCCATAAGAAGCTCTAAGTGGTTTAAGGAGTCGTGGGGGCAAATATTTTGAATACTGTGCCTGCACAAAAAAACATGAACACCATATTCACAGTTGATCATGAATATCCAGCTTGAAAATATGTGGAAATTATAAAGTTAATTTAATTTTGACTCCATTTTTTGCCACATCATATAACTTTCAAACAGAGTATTTATCTAGAAGGATTGGAAGGATGAACGACAAATGGGCAACAAAAACATTCCGAACGTCTCGTCGGATGCTCCGTTTATATTTCCAAAGAAAAATAGGAGCATCTTGCGACGTTTTATGGCTCGTTTAAAAGACAAACAGACCAACTGACAGGTCACGTCGTAACGTAAACACACCCTTAACCCGATAAAAAAATGTTACAAGATGAAGTATAAAGCTAAAGGAGAAGGGGGAATAAGGGTCAGCCAATGGACCGAAGCGAAGGCTTATTTTTGATACATCGTATTAAAGTTACTTGAAGTATTATAGTAATTTATGTATCTAAATAGGACGTTAATGGCCGCGGCGTGAAATCAGCGGGCATAAGCGCTTATGACGTCCAAAGTATACTAAGTGACATATAAATCCGATCACCCAGTTTAAATGGTTTTATTTTAATAAAATTCTGTATAAGTACTTAATGAAGCATAATAAGTAAATGATAAAAATTTCAAAATGATTGCACTGCTTTAAAGCCCTTTGACCTTTAATAATGTGTGGACGCACCCTGATGTGCTACGCATTCTCCAACGCGCCTAGGCATGCTTCTGATCAGGTGGTCAATGTCCTCCTGTGGTATCTCATTCCAGGCAACCACCAACTCCTCTCGAAGTGCTTCTAGAGTCTGAGGAGGACGTTGCAAATTGAGCAATCTCCTACCCATAATATCCCACACGTGCTCAATTGGGGATAAGTCGGGAGATCTTGGTGGCCATGGTAACAATGTGACATCATTATGTTGAAAGAAGTCTATTGTGACTCTTGCAACATGTGGTCGGGCATTATCTTGTTGGAAAGTTGGATCTGCCAGGGTGTCAAGATAGGGTAAAAGATGGGGTTCTAGAACTTCGTAGATATAACGCTGCACGTTCATGTTACCTCTGATGAAGATTAAAGGTGACCTGGAACCATAAGCTATAGCACCCCAAACCATAACTCCAACAGTGTGATGAACATGTCTTTCAACAAAATACTGTGGATTTCTCCTTTCACCACGTCGCCTTCTAACCCTGGCACGACCATCGTGCATGCCTAAATAAAATCGAGACTCGTCACTAAAGACAATACTGTTCCATTCCTGATCCCAGAGTGACCGTTGTCTGCACCACTCAAGGCGATTACGTCGGTGTTCTCGAGTTAAAAGGAGGACCCAGTGTGGCCGGTATGAAAACAAGCCAAAACTTCTCATTCGTCGGTAAACACTTCGCATGCCAATAGGTCTTCCGTGTTCTGCAAACCATTCATTTGCAATGGACCTGGTAGTGGAGAAACGGTCCCTTAAGGCCAATAATCTTAGGCGGCGATCTTCATGGCCTGTTGTTCTACGGCGGCGTCCAGTGCCCCTTGCTCTTTGCGTACGGCCTTCTCGAAGCCATGCCTGACAACACCTAACCACAGTGTCTACACTTCTTTGCACTCTAACTGCAATTGCCCGAAAAGAAAGTCCAGCTTCCCGAAGTCCCACTATACGGCCCCTATCAAACTCACTAAATTGACGAAATCGTACAGGTCTCCGTACTCTAGGCATCGTAACCGATCGTAAAGGATGTCAAGAACCAAAATCCGCCACCGTTGATTCTTTACTGCGGCTGAAATATTCATTTTTAGAGCGTTAGTGAATTAAAAAAAAGCAGTATAAAAACCGGAATGTCCAACTGATCAGGCTGAAAATTTTTTCACTTGTTATTTACAGTAAGATAAATACATTCACCAACTTTTATTAAAATAAAACCATTTAAACTGGGTGTTCGGATTTATATGTCACTTAATATATATAATGTTATCAACAAGTTTGTGACTTTTACTTGGAAGGTATGATTTTGAGAATTTTTAACAACAATTATTTTTCATGTTAAATATTGTCGAATTATACCATCAAATCGGGTGTTTCCAATGTAGCTCTGTAGCTAATTTCAATTTATATTCGAACTGAGTGAACAATGTCAGTGAAGATATATATCACTGATTCGATTCCAGAACGCTAGGGTTGTATCATTCCAGGAATTCCCTGTTTGTTGGCGAAAATAATTTTCTGTGTCTTTCTTTGATATACTAGAAATTTTCGACAGTATTTGTTATTTGTGTGCCTTCTTTGAAAAGTAACGAAAACGAACAAAAATCTTCGCTTTTCAAAAAATGTAGCTCTTACAACAACAAAATGTGCTTTAGTTTAAATATATATGTCTTAAAAGCATATGAAATTAAGGATCCCCAATTCGAGGTTGTTACTCTGGAACCAAGAGTAACTATTTTTTGTGTGCAAGAATAGCAATCCTTCCATCATTCATTCAAACTTTGCGATATCCAGCATCATCCCCTGCATGAAGGACAATTTTTCACAGCCCACTGACAGACAAATTACAATTACCCGTACTTTGTTTGATAAATATCCTCGAACAAAAAAGAGTGATTCTGCTTTTCCACATTTCCATACCATCCACATTCGCATATCCCTCTCGCACGACACAATGGGGCTAAGAGACATATTGCTCTACATTCCCCCGTTTATCATGCCGTTCTGACATTAAAAATCCTAAATTACTGCGCTTACGTCTCGTATTTTTGTCAGAAATCTGTCTGTGAACACTTTTGTAATCATACAATACTTTTTTCGTTAATCAAAGTAGTTTATCTAGATCAAAAAATTCGTGTCACTCGATCTGTCTGTCTGTCAGCGTTTTTGTACCCTCGTATTCTTGAAAGCAGCTGCACTGTTTCTAATGTTAGGGATTCAACATGGGGAGCTAGTAGTAATGCTACAATTTGTTAAAATCGAAGCTGCGACAGTAGTGTTATATAAAAACGAATGTTGGATTGTTTCCAAACTTAGATTTTCGTTTCTCTATATTCTGCCCAATACAATAACAGACGTTTTTCATGACTCAAAGGTCCTTGATCTACCACTGATCTTGGGACGGCATTTACGTTATACCGAATTCAACGACACTATTTACCGATTCCGTTTTTTTTGCCGGTTCGGCAACACTGCAGATGTGCAGATCACTTTAAAAGCAATTGATATCCCAGACGTGTTATATTAATAGAAATAATAAAAAAATATAACAATGTTTGGAGATATATTTTCATAAATAGGTATTTTTGATTCTGATTTATAATATCTAGACGATGATGCGGATACTTTTACAAGTATGGATGTTTTAGGACCCAGAAATGCAGAATGTGCTGTTTGTTTATATTTGGTGTGGATTTCTAGATCATAAATTGGCAAAAATTGTTTTTGACGTAACAAAAGATGATGAACCAGTTGGAATACGTTTTATATCCTTTTTTTGCAAAATAACAAAAATCGGTACATTTATACAGGTACGTTAAATGTACAACACCCTGTACGTGATATACAGACAAAACTAGATTGCCATGCATGAACAGTCGTCAAAAACAGTGAAAACATCCTACTAAATATAATAGCTAGAAAACCGATCTATTATTTCTCTCATTTTCATTGGTCCATTTAAATAACTGACCGTCTTTTGTGAAATGATGTACCTTATTTCTAAGGCAACGACTTAATTCAACATTTCAGTAGAAATCACTGATATTCAGAGAGCTTTGACAGCTTCCGTCAAATTGCATTTCGATAAGGTCTTTTCCTATTGATCCAACTGACCGTCAAATATTAATGTTGGTGAAATAGGCCCTAAAATTGTTATCAACGATTTTCCGTTGTTATTACAACGGAAATTATATTAATTGTTAATTTATATGTTTCTTTTTCGAATATCAAAAAAACCAGTCATGGAAGATGCCACTACATAAAGTAAAAAATTAATGGATCAATTAATATTCCATGTGTTCATAAGTTTTTGGAAGCGAAATGATCGTTACGTATAATGTATTCTCAAATTTAATATAAATTATAACATGAAAATATACATTATTTTTAAACCTGCTGTAGTTTTGAAATTCTTTGTTTGGGTAACAGGCTTATCTATGTATATCAAATTAAACGAAATTATATTTCTAGCCTACAAAAAATTCAGCCCATTTGGATGTGCTTCGATGAGGTGAACTTTGAAAAAATATAGTAACATGCGAGCACGTTAAGTGGACTAGACCATTATTTATTGATATAAATATTTCATCTCGTAGCAATGTGCCGTTTTGAGGATAACTAAATTTGGACAAAAATAAACAAAGCTCAATGTATCTCAAAAACAGAGCAGAATATGTTTATACATCTAATGAGAAAAGGAATATTTGAAATCGGGTCTAGAACCTGAAAATGTAAATTTTATTGTTCTGTTAATGACTACGTATCGATTTTGTCGCAATTTTGGTTCATTATGCATGTAATCTTATCTTGTAATAATTACTGTAAACTGTGTTTTGACGTTCCATATCCGCCAGGCTGAGATGAATAAAAGATAATTACTATTATTATGATTATTTAAGCGACAATTGAAATGAATTTATTTCAAAAATTTGCTATGCTAATTAAAAATTAGATATAAGTGATGACGTATCTTAAAGAATAATGATGTCAGTCACATTATACTAAAAATTAAAACAATAAAAAGTAAATGAAAAACGGGCGAGTTATACATACTCGCAATTTAAATCATAACATTCATTTTGCATAACCCTGTAGTTGACAACATAATAATTATTGATGTACAAGGTTACGAGGAAATCCAATGACACTGACGTAATGATCAGTTTATTGATATTACAAATCACAGTAAGTACTGATCGTGTGAAAATTGCCTAACATTTACGTTTAATATCTTATTACAGAAAAGGTAGACGACATGTTTATACAGGGTGACGGAAAAATAGATGCGGAGCCGGTGGGGGGAGATAGTACAAGCCAATCTGAGTCGATTTTATTATATGAACTACTGTCCGAAAATTAGCCGTTTTCGAATTATACTAATTTTTAAGATTTTATAAGATGAACGTTCTTTATACGTTAACCAAGTCATAAAACTTGAAAATTGCGTGTTTCATTTTTTTTTGTTTTTACAATAAAAATATTCTAAAATACGAAAATTCATACTCAACGTTATCTCATGCAGTAAGCTTCAAAATAGTTCAATTTTTGTTAAAAAAACCTTCGTTCATCTCAAAAACTCAGTTTACTTAGAAACAATCACCTACAAATTTTTCGTGCAAAACAATTTTAAAATATCTACGTTTCATTACCTTTCAAGTGAGGTATCAAAGTCACAAACCGGCTTAGAAATGACAAAGATATGAGTGAAAGAAACAGGTAGATCCGCGAACATCGGACTTTGCCACCGAAATACATAGTGTGAAATTGCGTGAACGTGCAGTGGGAAATCCTCATATGAAGAGACCAACCAAAAGGATCTCAAAGGCGATTTTGTCTGAATGTTTGGATGGGCATTATAAATAACTGTTTGGTAGGACCACATTTCATACCCGACAACTTAAATGGAGAAGCCTACGAAAATTTCTTTAGAAATGTTCTATTTGAATTACTTGAAGACGTGCCGCTACACATAAGACACAGAATGATTTTTCAGCATGACGGCTGCCCAGCACATTTCAGAGAAGTGTTAGAAATTGGTTAAATGAGCAGTTTCCGAATCGATGGATCGGTAGAGGCGGACCAATCACATGCCAGCACGCAATCCCGGTCTCATACCTTGATACCTCATACTTTTTTGTGTGGGGTCGCATGAAAACTTTAGTATACTCTGATCAAAATCCTGTACCCTCAATGGACTATCTCAGAAACAGGATAATACATGCAACACAAGAAATTCAAGCCTCTCTTAGGAATTCGGCGGTAGTAAAATCAGCTGTCATAATAAGAGCACTTGTGTGCATTAGAAATAGAGCGTGCAAAATTGAAAATGTCTTATAAAAATAAAAAATGTAGTTTCAAACAAATTATCCTGTATTAAGGTATGATTTTGTAAGTGTAGTATTTTTATTGCTTTTTCCTTCCTCCTCTTATAATAGTCATATTTTTGCCAATTCTTAATCGATTTGTGATTTTTATACCTCATTTGAAAGGTAATGAAACGTAGATGTTCTCTAATTATTTTGTACGAAAAATTTGTATGCGAATTTTTCTAGTAATCTGAAGCTTTTGAGATGAACGAAGATTTTTTTAACAAAAATCGAACTGTTTTGAAGCTTACTGCATGAGATATCAATAATGTACAGTTGAGTATCAATTTTCGTATTTATGAATATTTTTATTATAAAACAAAAAAAAATCAAATGAAACACGCAGTTTTCAAGTTTTATGACTAGGTTAACGTATAAAGGACGTTAATTTTATAAACTCTTAAAAATTAGTATAATTCGAAAACGACTAATTTTCTGACAGTAGTTCCTATAGTAAAATCGACTCAGATTGGCTTTTACTATCTCCCCCACCGGCTCCGCATCTATTTTCCCGTCACCCTGTATAGATTATCCAGAATAGTGCAATAAAAAAATAAAATAGATCCCGAAACGTTGTTTATCGTTTTTCTGATACGCCTATAATCTCTAACGATACTCGTAGGCATCGTTCAACTTCTCAACTTGAGACTCTTCGTCCTGCTGCGTGGTGCGTGCCAAGCGTTTTTACCATAAACGGAATTTCCCTCAATTCCTCTATGTTATAACAGTGGGGCCCTATAAACGAATAAAGCCATTTTGGATATATTCACGCACGTCTAGCTGTGTCTCCTCAGACACATATCCAGACAGGATAGAGCAGCAGGATAAACGAATAAAATTTAAATTCGAAACGCGTTTGCTTACGAGATGGCTGCCAGCAAGGGATGTGGATCGTAAAAAGTGAAATATGCCATGGGAATGGACACGTTTCCACACTTTACAGATATAATGAGGCTGCCGATATTTTTGAGGGTACGAACCGAAATGTCATTTTGCTTGGTAGGGCCAGGATTCTCTAGATTGCTCCTAGTCCAATGGTGAGCTAAGGTTGTGGTAATACTATCTATTTCTAGGCACCTTCTCAAGGTCAATGCAACCGTTTAGACGTGGCAGTTGACAAACTACGGGGTCGATCTTGGCATATAAGCATACTGCAACGCCCTCGTATAGCTCAAATTCTGGGTACCAGCGAGACACCCTCGTAGATCGATCAGAAGACTCGACAGGCGCCCAGCAGTATCGCTTAGGCAACGAGAGTTACGTGGCTGTTTGTGGGCGATTGTGGATTCATGGGCGAGCTTCAGTTCACGTTCGAGAACGTTCTGCCGACTTCGGTATTGGCATCGTTTGGAACGTCGACGAAGGCGCTGAAAGGCTCCTCGATTGGTCCATTTCAAAACATAAAAGCGCGACATCGGTGGAAAGGACATTCAACGGACAGCGTCCGATAAGTCCTGTATAAAATGCACTTCTTTACTACGAAAAAGGCCAGTGACGTAGAAAATATTTCTTATTAGGTTTCCAGGTGCCACAGTTTCTACGTCTGTGGTTTAATTTGTACCGGGAAACTCTGTGTGTTTATTGCTTATGATGCTGCTCACTGAACGTATACAATTTTAGCTCAGTATCTTTATACGCTCCTTAGATATATATTTTTTTCGATTTCGTGAATAAAACTTCATCACCCTGTATCTCAGTCGGGAAGCATCCATGGACACAAATTTATAGGAACTTTTTTTGTTATCTTGAAATGTTCTTTCTATCCTAGAAATATGTATGTCCATGTACATATGTCCGCAAAGAAAAACATTGTTTTTACTACTTTTCTTCGAAAGTACTTACATATATAATTTTTAAATATTAATTCTTAACTTTAGCATATTATAAGATAATGTAAGATGACATATTTTAAGGTGAACAGTTTATTCTGGTGTACCACCAGTGGCGTCCCTGTCAGCATGTCTTGCTTTCCGTTCATCTGTCTCTACGATTCTTAGACCTATGCCGCACTAAAGGGTTGCTTATGAGCACGAAACAGCGCTGCCTGCGGTTGGTCGTGGTGTCAGAGACGTAAAGCAAACATGTCAATTTCAATCATGTTACGTGACAAAAAAATTAGTATGTCACTGATATTTATCAATGTGATTATTGGCAGTTATCATGCTGTCATTTTAATCAAGTCTGAGACGAAAATATATAGTAAAAGAGGGTTTTTACAATAGAAACGGTTAATCGGGGTTCTACTGTATGTAGATCAAGCTAATTAGGAAAACTATACTTTGACAAATATAAAAATAAGTTGCTGTTGTTAAATGGTGAAATAACAGTAGACTTCAATCCATTATTTTCTAGTAAAGGTAAAGGTAAAAAGAGAGATTGAAAGGGTCTCTCATATCTCATATCACACAGTGAACTGTTTTGATACACAATCACACATCACTTATTGTCCATGGTAAAATATCCAAGTAAATACGCAAAAAAGACGCGTGTCGTACGAAAAAACGTGTTTGAACGTTCAAATGGTTCTGATGGCATCGTGCATACTCTGACGTGCCTGGTCTCTACCAATAATGTAAGCACGCTAGTTGAGAAATGTGTAGTTGTTTATTTGGAGACCTTGCCAACATTTCGAGAAGTTCGCATCCATAGTAACCGTAGCCTATAACACATCTAGCCCCAGCCTTGTCGATTCTTAGTTATTTATAATTACAAAAGCGATGGAAGCATCATTTCAGATTGAGGTCTCTATTGTCTTTTATTTCCAATTTCTGCAGACCTAGTAAACTGCAACTGAAACAAATGCCATCAGTTTTCTTTTGTCGGTGACTGTCAATTCGAGATACCACAAAAGTACTCCCTCGCGACATTTCTCTATCCCCTCCGTGAAGCAAAGCCCCCGCAGGCGGTTTTGGGGGGCCGCAGGAGGGCCGGTCTCTCCTTCACTGCCGACGCAGGCGAAGGCGCCTATCGTGCCGGTGTCCTGGCAACGCAACGTTCTATTCAGCTCTGCGAAATCTTACAACGCCCACGCAGCAAAGCCTGATAGGGAGAGTCGAACGGATCTTAGTATGTATGAAGGTAGTTAGGACCTTAAAAATGAAGGAAATAACTAATAATTGTTTGCATGACTCTGATGAAGTCTCCGATTCTTACCTCTCAATTTTGTTAAGTTCAAACGAGAAAAACTAGAATATGGGGGATAATAAAATCGTTGGGTATATTCGAGGCATTCAATTCCATCTTTAACTGCCAAAAACTGTCAACTGCTAAATAACAATTTTATCTTCCTGTAGCTTCTTCTTTCCCCATGTCGCATCCTTCTCCACAAAACATCTACACTGACCCATCTCTACACCTTTATGTCAATTTTAGGATGACAGACATGCATCAGTAGTCATAGGACACAGTAAAAAAGAATAATAAGTTCTGAGTCTACGATAAAATTTTCCATGTAATGTGATATAGAATTAATTTTAAAAAAATACAACTTTTCGCGATAGGACTTTTTTGAGACATTCTGGAAACAAAAAACCTAGCATGAAAAACTATCAAACTTTTTATGGAAAAATTAGCCATCAGAGTTTAAGTTAGTCGTATTGTCTTAGGCGGAGGGTTATGTTTTTTGCGTGGGTGCACCCCATTTCACGAGTATCTATCACGGTAGAATGACAACTGATTATCTCGAAATTCCCCATATCGGCTCAGGACACATAATTCTGACGGATCCGACAACGTCAGGTAGTCAAAGCCGTATTATGTTTTGTTTTTGTACGCTCCAGATTCATTTTGTACTTGCTAACAGCTTTTTTGCTCAGAAATGTTCATTTGCTTACAAAGAACTAAACGGTACAAACAAGTTTTACTAGATTTATACCAGATTCATTATTACCAACGTCGCAGACTAACACAAAAATGTCACTTACTGATTAGCTGTTCACCTCAGTAAACGTCAAAGCGTGATGGATACTCGTGAAATAGGGTAATATGTATGTTTAACATATACAGGGTGACTTCGAAGTTGAGTCATTTATTTTAACAGTGAGTAGATCTGATCAAAAAAAATGTTTTTTTTCTTTACCATTTTTCTGGTAAAATTAAAGTAACAAAGTTATAGCCCTTTGGAAGTTTGAGTACCGCCCTGTCTCAATCATAATATTATGTGCTCGTGTTTGGCAACAACGGATATAATCCGCCTTATCGGTTCATCGCATCGGAAACAAAAAAGCGAAAGAATTTGGAACGATGTTTTTACAATTATTTTATTCCGTTGTATACAGTCAGTGTCAGTCGGTAACGCGTGAGTGAATAGTGGTGTCTGTTGCGTGGCTCAAACGAAATCAAAAATGGCACATGTTTAGGTTTCCCAATCGAGTGCAACCAACCCCTCGTGCCTTTGTTAATGTAGTACAACGGGCTCGTGAATCAGGTGACTTAAGACCTCACAGGCGACGGCATGCCGGTGCTCCAAGACCTCACGATCAAATACAGGTCCGCACTGAAATACTTGTCGGGAGGATACTTTATAAAACACGGTAAAAATTTTTTTTTAATTTTTTTATTATTTTTACACACATATTTTGGTTTATCTTCCTTCTACAATCATTATCTGAAAACTAATGACTCAACTTCAAAGTCACCCTGTATATATGAGGTGTTGTTGTATTCGTCTTAGCAGTGCGAGTAATACTGGCTATATTAAAATATTATAAAAACAAAATGGCGAGGTTTAATAGAAAAGTTAACCTTGAAATTTGAAAGTTAACATATGAGGAGTGTCTAGCTTTGGCTGGACAGCGCCAGTGACACTGGGTATACAAAAATTTCGTAAATTCGAAATGGTGGAGTTCAAATTTTAACGAAAATTTTACGGACTACAGTGCAAACGGCTTGATTAATTTTGACATTTGAGGCGTCCTTAAATTCGTCTTGAAAGCACATTTGAAAATTCGTTCTATTCAGTTACTACAGTCGGACATTTTGAATTTTTCAAATATGTATCTACTTGTTACTTAGCACTGGCGCTCTCACGGGGGTTAACGGGGTAAAGCGACTCGAGCAGTCTTTGAAAAGGTGGTATAAAGTAAACGTCTTATAAAAAACTTAAGAAAGAATAGCGGCGACACTGCCAACCCGCTCAGTGCGCATGCGACTACTCTCCCACCAACAGCAACGGTGTGCGATTCTTCTTGTTGGAACAGGTATAGTCTAGTCTTTTATGGTCTAGTCTAGTGTCTAAATTCTGTACCAGTCCGGAGTTTGCAACAAAATTTGGCTGAGAAGTGAACAAGCGGAGTTTTGTTGATCTGGTTGGTATTAACGCTATTTTATATGTTCCTTTGATTTTTTATTTTCCACACATAAGGCAGAAAATTAATTTTTGTTTGTTTTTAATTTTTATACTATAAAAGAATCGTGCCTAGAAAAATGACAGACGGAAAAATGGATATTTAATTTAATTTCGATTACGAAGTGTTTGGTCCATATTACAGCTATCATTATCATCTATATTTATTTTGTCTCGGAAGTCCCTGTATATAAGCACTCTAGTGCATTCCTTTCGTCCGAGAAGGCAAATTATAAAATTAATTCAAAAACTGAAGCTGAAGTAATGGACATATTAGAAACAATCGCTAAATATTTGCATGGACTAAATAGTAACGAAAACAAGAATTTAATAAGCACCAGATTAAAAGCAGAATTTGACCTTTGGAAGTCACGTTCACAAGATATTATAGACAGAGGAATGCCACTGTATTTATCATGTGATGAAAACATTTTTGCTTCAATTAATAGATGCCTACAATTATTGATTTCATTGCCGGTAAGTGTTGCGACATCTGAAAGAAGTTTCTCCCCTCTAAAGAGGATAAAAACTTGGCTGCGTTACACTATGTTACAAGAGCGATTAGTGGGTTTAGCTCTTTTGAACCCCGCAGGGGGTATCTACTTTTAAAGCTGGATTCTTATCACCCGGACTTAAAAGTAGATACATGGGGAGTGTCGCCCCCACGGCCCCAGGCAGGGAGTTCGGGGTTTGGTGGTCTTGCCTTTTTTCTGCCAAACCCTGGGCTTTTTCCTTTCTTTTTCCCTCTTCCTCTCTGCAATTCTTCATTCCTAGCTTTCGTCTTTATCTCTCTCTTTCTCTGCCTCTCTCTCTGCTTTGTTTCCCATTCTTTGGGGAGAAAACCCCAAAATAAATAAAAATCCGGAACCCAAGGTGTCAAACGTTACCGTGCCGAGGGGTGAATGGCCCTACGTTAGTGGGTCTTGAACGGTGTGCTCCGGATACCAGGTGCCCTCCGGTTCTATTTAGCCTTCCTACAGTATCCAGGCTCTGCTGTAGGTGACCGTTACTTCCTGTATGACTCGTGGGACTTAGATGAATATTCCAAACCCAAATTTGATAGAGTTGTCCGACTCTCAAAACACGGAACATACGGGTTTATCCGAAACCCAGCTTAGATCGTGTCAGGAAAAGGCGGTAACTCCCCGGTTCCTGACCATAGTTAAAAAAACTGGTGGCGATTACGCCACAGTGAGTCCGTTCGTGATCCAGAAAAGTCTATTTGGTTTAGTAGGAGAATTAAGAAAAGTCAGTAAAGTTCGTGAAGGTCTACTTGTAGAATGTGTGTCGGAGAAACAATCGAATGCATTACAAAGGGTTACAAGATATTTAGATGAAGATGTGACTATACAGGGCCATAAAACCCTGAATCTAACAAAGGGTGTTGTATATTGTACGGATCTACTGAATTGTCCACTTGAAGAGATCCGAGAAGAACTCGCTGGTCAAGGAATAATTGATGTTAGGCGGATTACAACAAGAATAAATGGCGAGGTAAAAGACACACCAAACCATATTCTCACTTTCAACAGCACCAAACTGCCAGAGAAAATTAAAGTTGCCTTTTACTCCCTTCCAGTGCGGATGTATGTGCCTGCCCCCTTACGTTGTTTCAGATGCCAAAAATTTGGCCACGCTTCTTCTAAATGTCAGCAACAAGCCATTTGTGTGTGCGGAAGTCCACTCCATGAAGGATATCCATGCCAACACCCAATTTCCTGTATAAATTGTAATGGAAATCATTCAGCGCGATCCAAGAGCTGCCCTATTTATAAACAAGAGGCAGCTATCCAAGAAATAAGGGCAAAGGAACGATTGGGATATTTAGAAGCAAAAAAAAAGGTAGTTGTCAACACTCCACAGCCTAGGGTATCATATGCCCAGTCTGTTTCTACTTTTCCCCAGATAGATTCAAAATTTCTTGTACAAGAACTACTACCACCTCTTATCACTGCCTTGAAAAGCGCCCTTAACCCTGAAGAACATGATAAAGAAAAATTACCTGCGCCTTCAACATCTCATGTTAAGCTACATAAGTCCAACACCGTAGTTGAAGAAGCAACGCTGGGCTCCTCGTCAGAAGAGTCAGTGGACTTACAATCTTCAAAATCAGAAATAACACCGAAACGGCGTGGGAGAAAAAAGAAAAAGGGTTGGCCCAGGGGAAAACCTCGGAACACAACCTCTTAAAATATTTATAGTTTGATAAACATCTTATTTTAATCTTTAACTTATTACAGTACTTACCAGTTAGTTTTATTTATATCCAATACCACTGCATATATTTATATTATCTTCGCATTTATAACATTTACTCACTATTCATTATAATTTAACTTTAAACAAAACAAAAAAAAATAACACATACAATGGAATCAATAATTTATTGGAACTGCAATGGTATCATACAAAAATATTGCGACCTAAAAATATTACTGCATGACCATGACCCCATCTGCGTATGTGTGCAAGAGACTCACTTACGTCCTAATTTTCCGTATAACCTAAAAAGGTATAACATCATTAGGAAGGATATCTCATCTGAAAGCAGAGCTCATGGAGGTGTTGCAAATATTATTAAGAAAGATGCTAACTTTGAAAATATCCAAATAATGTCTCCATTACAGGTCGTTGCAACCAGGATCTTAACTCCATTTAAGGTAACTGTTTGCAACATCTACCTTCCAAATGGGGAATGGCAATTGGAGGACATTGAGTATATTATCTCGCAGCTACCCACACCATTTCTACTTGTAGGAGACTTCAATGCGCACAGTCTATTATGGGGATCTACTAGAACTGACTGTCAAGGGCGCTCAATTTCCGAACTATTAGAAAGAGATGACCTTACATTGCTAAATGATGGTTCACCCACACACTTTTCTGCGCGTTGTCAAAGCTTCTCAGCAATTGATTTGGCTATATGTTCATCCACAATTGCTGGACGTGTCATCTGGTCTGTCTTAGATGATCTTCATAACAGTGACCATTTTCCATGCAAGGTGACCCTCGATACACACAAAGCCAATACACAAATTCCTCAATACTGGATCATGCGAAAAGCAGATTGGCATACATATGAACAGCAATTTTCCTCCTTGGAACTTTCTCAGGACAGCAGTGTATCGGTAGAGTTTATAACAAACGTTATAAATGAAGCGGCTCTTACTAGTATCCCACTCAGTAGAGGTATCCCAGGTAGACGTACACTACCCTGGTGGAATAGTGAAATTGCTGAATCTATCAAAATAAAGAAAAATATGCTAAATACATTCAGAAGGCATCCTTCCACGGCAAATTTGATTTCCTTTAAGCGGGCCAGAGCTAGGTCTCGACGCCTAATGTTGGAAAATCAAAGGCAGTCGTGGAAAGATTATGTATCCAGCATAACATCTGAGTCCCCATCAAGTGAGGTATGGAATAAAGTTCGCTCGATCAAGGGTAATGGATCACTAAGACAAATAAACCACCTCCGCAAAATAGACGGAACAACCATAAATGATGAAAATAGCATCGCCAATCACCTTGCAGACCATTTTGCTAACATCAGCAGCTCCTCCAACTATAATCAGACCTTTAGAGCCCAGAAAATGCAACGAGAGATCCATATAGATTTTTCCACAAATAATTGTCTCAATTATAATGTTTCCTTTGAAATGCATGAATTAGAGGCAGTACTTCAATATGTCTCCAGATCAGCTCCAGGTCCAGATAAGATTAATTATGAAATGATCGTACATCTACCACAGAAATTGAAAGTAATCCTGCTGAACATCTACAATGAGATATGGGTAAATGGTGTATATCCTACATGTTGGAAACTTGCCACAATTGTACCAATTTTGAAAGATGGTAAAGATCCCCTGGTGGCTTCCAGTTATAGACCTATAAGCTTAACCTGCTGTCTGGGTAAGATACTGGAAAGAATGATTTGTGAACGTTTAATGTGGATTTTGGAAAATGATGAACTGCTTGTAGGACACCAAGCAGGATTTAGGAGGTTTAGATCCACATTGGACCAACTAGTCTACGTTGAAGACTTGATACAAAATGGCTTCAAAAACAGACAGCATACTGTCGCTGTAATGTTTGATGTAGAAAAAGCCTATGATATGACGTGGAGATATGATATCCTCAAACAGTTACATCGCTGGGGAATTAGAGGAAATCTACCAATACTTATATCATCATTTTTGACAGATCGTCTCCTCCAAGTACGAATAGGAAATACCTTTTCCACAACACGCATCATGGAAAATGGTATCCCACAGGGATCAACCCTCAGCTGCATTCTTTTTGCGATAGCAATAAACTCCATCACTGAGAATGGCAATCCTGCTATAAACCAATGCTTATATGTTGATGACTTATGCATTTTAACTTCAGGAAAAACTGTTGGTGAAACTACTCGACTTCTACAACCTGCTATTGATACCATCTTTCAGAATGCTAAGAACAAAGGATTGACCCTATCACGGATAAAAACACGATGTATCCATTTCTGTAGGCTTAGACGACCACACTATGATCCACGCCTCTGTCTCAACAATGAACGCATACCCTGTGTGTCTTCTGTAAAATTCTTAGGCCTAACACTCGACAGTAAACTGACATGGAGAGAACACATTGAGGATCTTACCAACAGGTGCAAGAGAGCCCTAAACCTAATAAAATGCCTGTCGTCAACACGATTCGGAGCAGAAGCTGAGATGCTGTTGCGGATATACAAGAGCATCATTCTATCTAAGCTTGACTACGGTAGCATTGTTTACTCATCTGCAAGACCGTCACTGCTTAAAAAACTTGATACAGTTCACAACCAAGGATTACGTCTCTGCCTTGGAGCATTTCGTACAACTCCAGCAGCTAGCCTCTATTGCGAATCCGGAGTTGAACCTCTATCCATTAGACGTAAAAAACTTGCACTATCGTATTCTGCACAGATTCAAACACGACCATTCCATAGAAACTTTTCTATCATTTTCAGTACGGATGAGAGCTACATCTGTCGCCCCACAATAACAAGACCTCTCAGAGTCCGAGTTAAAGAATATGCCGAGGAAATTGGTATATCATGTAACCCTATCTATAATGTTAAACACAGAGAATCTCCTCCATGGCTGTCACCCAAAATAAATGTGAATCTCGAGCTGACTGCACTATCTAAGAATGACCATCCATCTGAACTCATAAAATCACGTTTTATGGAAATCGTTTCTAGATATCCGGCAGCAACAGTTATCTATACAGATGGATCGCGAACTGACAGTGGTGTCGGCTGTGCTATAGTAGTCGATCAAACTGCACATCAATGGACACTATCACCAATAGCATCCATATTTACTGCTGAACAATATGCTATTTGGCAGGCCCTACGATACTGTGACATGTCGAATAACATAACAACAGCTATTATAGCTAGTGACTCGCTCTCAGCACTTCAAGGCCTAATGAACTATGCATCTCGAGATTCCTTAACTGTGATGTGTCTTGAAACTGTCAAACATCTCTTAAATAAAGGGGTAAACGTAAAATTTCTGTGGTTGCCAGGACACGTTGGTATACAGGGGAATGAAGCTGCTGATATGGCAGCGAAAGCAGCAGCAGCGCAACAAAACATCGACATCCCTGAAATAAAAATGTCTGATCATAAAAAGTACCTCATAAACCGTATACAGCGACACTGGCAAATTACATGGGGTAACACTGATACCCACTTAAGACAGATAAAACCTAGTGTAGGATTATGGCCACATCCTATCAGACTGCCACGAGAGGAATGGGTGCGCATACATCGCTTACGCTTTGGCCACACACGTCTTACACATGCACATCTTTTGCTCGGAACAGATCCGCCCTTGTGCACTGGATGTAACTCTTCACTCACTGTACGCCACATTATCTGCACATGTCCGATATTGTCGCAATATCGAGTGATCTATGGACCATTTGATAACCTGACAGAGAGTCTCACACAACCAGAAAAACTGAAAAACGTTATATCATTCTTAAAAATATCTGGTTTCTATTGGAAGATCTGACCTAATGAACTTTTTGGAAATGAACCATTTTAATTTTTGTGTATCTTATTCTCAACTGAGATTAAATGAATGTTATGTAACGATGATTTTGCATCATACCTACCTTAGCTTAGTATTGTCATCTTGAACTAAAAGAAACATGCAACAATAGAATTTGGATAAATCGAAATACTTACGTGAACGCAAACAAGATCGTGAAATGCAGATACTGACCACAAAAAAAAAAAATTAATATTAATGAATATATGCCTGACAAATTTAGTCGTGTAACATTTTCCAGAAATTATCTTTTGTCGCTAATAGAATCTGAAAGTAAATGACAACAGTATATCCTTTTCGATTAATATCTGGAATTTGCGTAGTTAGTTTTTTAAAAATGCGACACTTACCACTTAGACATGTAAGAGATTATATATTTTATACTTTAGATTTATATATTATATTTATATATTATTGAATACGGCTAATAACCAGAGAAGTTGACGCCGTCAAAAAAAAAAAAAAAAAAAAAAAAAAAAAAAAAAAAAAAAAAAAGCTCTTTTGAATAGCATAGGGATATTGAAATAGACGTGAATACAATCATAGATCGGTTCGCCAGCAAAAAGAATAGGCGCCTTGATTTTGTAATATGATGAAACCTGAACTTTGCCTAAAGTTGTCCCTTTTGTTGGCCAATAAATAAAAAAGCAGATGTAGTTGATATATCAGATCCTCATGTCGTCAACATTGCTCACTCTATGTTTCTAACTCCAGTGGATAACATAGAGTTACAACAAATAGTTTGTAATCTGAAAAATAATAGCGCACCCGGAAAAGATGGCTTACACACTAAAACTATCAAGATGATCATGAAGTATATCAGTCACCCTATAACTCACATTATCAACCTCTGTTTCAAATCCTCAGTAACTCCTCGCCAATTTAAAGAAAGCATAGTGACACAAATATTTAAATCTGGAAGTAAAGACAATATGTCAATTATAGACCTATTTCAGTTATCAATGTATTTGGGAAGATTTTTGAGAAGTGTTTAAATAACAGACTTTGTTCTTTTCTTGAGAAATATGACATAATATCGAACTGTCAATTTGGGTTCCGCAAAAATTGCAATACAGAGCAATATCTACAAGAACTTACAGGACAAGTGTTTGAAAATTTTCAAGATGGAAATAAGACTGTTGCAGTTTTTCTAGATCTTCAAAAGGCTTTCGATTCAGTATCTCATACAATTTTATTAAAGAAACTAGAAAGTGTTGGAGTGCGTAGCGGAGTTCTGAACTTATTTGAGAACTATTTGGCTGATCGATTACAACAAGTTAAGGTAGGGTCAGATTTAAGCAACATTCAAAAGATCAAAGTAGGTGTGCCTCAGGGGACGGTTTTGGGACCAACACCGTTCTTCATATACATAAATGAACTACTTCGATGTAATTTCAACTGTAAAATGATATCATATGCAGACGATACTGTTTTAGTTTGCACTGGTCATTCATGGGATGACGCAATACGGAATGCTGAGTTGTCATTAAATACAGTCAAATGCTGGTTGGATAACAATTTACTTAAACTTAATATATCTAAAACTAAGTATGTAACGTTTTCTCCAACCAAAGCAGGCATGTCATTACACCACCGAACATTAATTATAAATGATAGTGCTGACACTGTCGAAAGAGTTGAAGTTATTAGATACTTAGGAATCACTATTGACAGTAATTTAACACGGCAGAGTCATGCCGAGCTTTTGGCATCGAAATTAAGGAGAAGTATTCATAAGTTTTTCATTCTTAGGAATATTTTAAGCAGAAAGAGTCTTCTCTCAATATATAACTCGTTTGTGGGGTCTCTACTAACTTACGGGATAAGTATTTGGGGAGCCGCATACACTAGTACTTTAAAAATACTACAAACCACGCAAAATTATATTGTGAGGACTATTTTTCGTATCCCATGTTCAAGTTGCAGATTTGTTTACATTGAAAATGATCTTTTGAATGTTAGAGGTTTATATATTTTTGCTGCTCTAAAATTTGTTCACTCCCAAAACAATGTTCCAACCAGCCACGCTTATGAAACAAGAACTAAAATAAATATAAGTTACACCTATACCAGAATGAATAAATCTGTTTGCCAAAAATGCATAAAGTTTGATGGTATTAGGTTGTATAATAAATTACCACTAGAATATAAAATCCTCTCGAAGTATAGTTTCAAAAAAACAATTAAGAAGTTCATCTTAAATAACTTTGACATGCTTGCATCGACGGTAGCTTGACTCAACTCAGTAATTTCGTTTCTATCTAATGTTTTTTTTTATTTCTTTTTTTTTATATACATTTGCTCATAATATACCTTATAACCATTAGCCATGCATTGAATTTGTATATTGTATGACACACACAAGCTTATAGCTTAGGTGTCTATTCTTTTGTAGTAAATTGTAGTACTCTTGTTTCTCTGCTTAACCTTTACGCAAAATTTTTATTGTTTAAACAACCATAGTTTGACCTTACTCGAAATATCTCTATATTATCATATTTCAGATATTCATATTTTATGTACTCTATATTTATACTTCTGAGTGTTTTTTAGTATGCTTCTGTACTATTGTTATGAATTTTAGATTTGCTTATGCAGACACGTAATTTAGGATTTGTGACGACAAGATTCAGACATTTAGCCTTTACGAAAGTATACAGAATTTTCACAATGCATATACCGTTACTTGCTGGTTCTAGATCTGATGCTAGTATCTCTGCTCAGATTTCTGTTGCAATCTTGGTTATTCAGGGTAGCAAGAGTATACAAGTTCATGTATTCTTGAAGCTTTTTTTATTTAAATTGTACTGAAGGTTGTTTTTTTAATTTGTAAGTTATATTGGTTTTTGAATTTGAATTTGAATAAACTTTGAATTTGAGTATATATATATTTGAATATATATGTAAGGGTTTACTTACATTTAAACCACCACGGTGATCTTTTCCAAAGTATCCAATCAAAATATATGGTTCTATTTATTTGTCAGCAGATTGATATAAAAGTCTGTTCAAATTCTGTTCAAATCACTTTCTAAGCTAATGTAATGATTGCTTTATTTTGAGACTGAGAACTGATGTAGGATTATAGTTTATATGTTTTTCTATTTTGAGACTGGCTAAGAGAATGTAGTTATGCAATGAATATTTTTGTGTTTTTCTCATGATTAGAATTTTATTTTGATTTACATTCAGTTTTATACTTTATAGAAGTCGTAACATATTTGTTAATGTTATTTTTTTCATGAAGATGTATTTTTTGTTGTTTTGTATGACATTGTTATTTAGAAAAGTCTGTGGTGATAGATTATATTATTTTGCATTTTTGTTTTAATATATGCTTGAGCTTGATTTGCTTTATTCACACTTTGATTTCGTATGATTCAATATTTAAAAAAAATGTATGTATTTTCTACAGAAATTACTGTCACAAATTGATATGTCTGCATATGTCCATGCTTTTAATGTTAAATCATTATAACACTTCAGTACGTCACACTAAGAATTTACTTTCCATTTTACCCCTCCCAGACTGAAATCCTGGGAGCGCCACTGTTACTTAGCCTTTCTCACCTCGTACCAGTAAATCGGCCATCTGCCCAACTTAGGAAGTATGTAGGCATTTGTCTTTCAGAAAATAAGTATTTTCCAGCAACCCTGGGACCTTAGCTTGTACATACATAATGATGCCCCGCCCCCCTGTCCAAAAAAGTGCACTACCGAAATATAGCAGATTATTCTACCTGCCTCTTGATACTTTCAAAAAATAATCAAATCTTAAAATCGACAAATCAATTATTCACCTCTTTCTAGATACCTTCTCAGCACTCGACACGGGATCAAGACTGTTAACGAACTACGACAGTTCTACCGACAGCGGTACACTTGAAATAATTTACCAGGGTCTGGAAAATGTTTAAGAGGGACGTATAAAGCTTCGAAACTCGCTTCGTAAACTGCCAAACTTCTGCCATGCAAACTTCCTAATTTGCCCCTTGACGATTTTTGTCTGGCGATTTCGGCTGGAGATATATATTCGTATATGGGGACTCAAGGGTTCACATTAATTCAGTGGGTGGAATCCTTGATCCTTCAGTCCTACCTCGAACATAATCTGTTGCTTCTGTTGTACTGGAAAAAAGGACCTTATAGAAAAGCAGACTGGGACGGAGAAAGTTTCATTGATAATATACGAGTAGATACTCAGAAACGTAACGTTGATAGGCCAGTTTCCCGCGGCATTAGCTATTTCAAAAATTTCACTCTTACTTTACAAGCAAAAGCGACGTGGGTAAGGGAGACTCAGGAGAGTTGCGACAGAGGTGAGTTGTGACAAGGACGATTTCTCGCTACCTATTGTAGTTAGCGGGCTGGCAGCAAGATTTGTTTGTCGCTCTCGACAGATGGCCTAGCAAAACATGTAGAGTATCGATTTACCAACAGCACAATGTGGATAACACTTAGATGTTATATCTAGAAGGCAAAATATGACATCTTCAACAATATACAGGATGGCGCATCGAAAACGAAACAGACGCATTTACTGGCAGCTCAGTTTTTTTTGGGAAAAACGCTCAGACCCGTCGATTTTGTTTTCGAGGGGGACACAAGTTTGGCAAAAACTCACGTTAACACGTGCAGCCCCCTGGGCGGACGTGACACCAATCCTAAAATCTTAAATGGAAAGGGGGGTCGACTGATACCTTATTTCAAAGGTCTTTCAATTCCCTTTATAATGATATAAAACTAGTGTACTTCAGTTCAGTAGTTTTGAAGATTTATTGATTTAAAGCTTAAAGTAGACTTTAATAGGTACATCAGATTAGTTTGTACTACTTTCAGAAGAAATTTGACTAAAAGAATTTACATAATAAGTAAATGCTTTTCTTCACTACGCCCATGGTTTGTTTATCATATTGTTGTTGAAAATAGCTATTGGAGCATTTTTTGTGGCAAAAAAGTTATTTCTTGAAGAAAGATAAGGAAATATCTCGTAGATATTTTAAATAGGAATTTAGTACATAGTTTGCGCTTGATTTGACCAAACTTTATTGGTAAAATAACTTGTAACGCTTTATTACATAAATTAACCATGGTATATTCCACAGCAGAAAGAGTTGAAATTATCGAAATATTTTTCGAGAACAGTAACGTGCATCGAAAATATATTCTAGAACTTGTAGCTAAATTTCGGGAAACTGGGTCAGTCGCCAATAAAAAACGCAACATTGAAAATCCCATAAGGAACGAAGCAATAGAAGTCGGGGTTTTAGGGCAAGTTTATGTAGATCCTACGTTAAGTACCCGCAAATTGGAGACTGTGTGTGGTGTTAGTCGACGTACTGCCCAACGGATTCTAAAGGCCCATAGTTTTCATCCGTATAAAATTCACCTGGTACAAGAACTTAATGAAGACGATTTTGATCGGCGATTACAATTTTGTGAAGATATGGGTGAACGAATTATAAACGATGAACATTTTTTATTCAACACTTGGTTTTCCGACGAATGTTCCTTTTTCTTAAATGGCGTAGTAAATCATCATAACTGCCGATATTCGTCCGATTCTAATCCCAGAATGTATCATTAGGTTCATACACAGCAGCCACAAAAATTAAATGTTTGGGCTGGTATTTTTGGCGATCATTTAGTTGGTCCTTATTTCTTACATAGAAATTTGACCGGTGAAATGTATTTGGAATTACTGGAAGACGCCATAGATCCTGCATTAACAGCCATAATTGAAAATCAGAATGATCGGCGGTACATTGCGAATAGGTTGATGTTCCAACAGGATGGTGCCCCACCACATTACGCATTACGTGTTCGGCAATATTTAGATCAGACGTTTCCAGATCAATGGTTTGGTAGAAGGGGTGATATTGAATGGCCCCCAAGATCGCCAGATTTATCACCTTTGGATGTGGGGTCGTTTAAAAAGCAAAATCTATGCTACTCAGACAACATCATTAGAAGACCTGCGACAAAGAATTGTGAATGAGTGCCTTCAAATTACTCCTGAAATATTGCAAAATGTGCGGCAACGTTTTGAGCAAAATCTTTATTATTGCATGGAGAGTCATGGTGGCCATTTTCAACATTTATTTGCGTAATGGGTCAGTTCATTCTTCATTTTTAAATTACTTTGCTGCCAAATGTATTGATCTCCACTAATGATGATGTATTAGTTTAATTTAAGCTTTAAATCAATAAATCTTCAAAACTACTGAACTGAAGTACACTAGTTTTATACCACTATAAAGGGAATTGAAAGACCTTTAAAATAAGGTATCACTCGACCCCCCTTTCCATTTAAGATTTTGGGGGTGGTGTCACCCCCGCTTAGGGGGCTGCACGTGCTAACGTGATTTTTTGCCAAACTTGTGTCCCCCTCGAAAACAAAATCGACGGGTCTGAGCGTTTTTCAAAAAAAAACTGAGCTGTCAGTAAATGCGTCTGTTTCGTTTTCGATGCGCCACCCTGTATATCATGTCTTAGTATATGTGCATCGATGTGTTATTTTTTCTCAAGTTGTATAGTTATTCAAGTCTCAAAACGTTGCACTGATTTTTTGAGTGCGCATCGTGTTTAGAAAATATGAATTATCATTCGAACCAAGTCGTCATTTTAAACACCTAGGCGAGTTGTGACAGGCTGTCCTATCTTACTCCATTTTTCTGCTGGGCTATTTCCACAATGTTGTTTATTAATTTTAGAAGTAAAATCAAATCTGCTGTCGTTACTGACACTCCAACGAAGGATGAAATAGCTGCTATAGAGGCTAAGAACGTTAAGAAGCGTGTCTTAACCTAAAAAAGCAAAGAAGACTAATAAGAAGAATAGAAGCAGAAAATAATTGCTTTTGTTTGGTTTGCCTTGAAGCCTATGCAGACAGCAGATCGAATGAGCAGTGGGTCCATAGCCTGGAATGCAAAGGCTGGACATACGTAGATTGTACTGGAGACGAGCTGCATTACGTTTGCCATAATTGTGAATCTGATTAGATTAAGATTTTGTCCTGATAATAATAATATGAGCGACGCCATATTTAGTTAATTAACAGATTATAATTACTTGTTATGAGAATGTTAATACTATGTTGTTTTAGTTGGTAGGTACTAAAAGATGATTAAAGTACTGTATTGCTAAAAAACATGTATGATTTATTTATATTATGCCGAACTTTCCGAACAGCGGAGGGTAACAAATTTTCTTAGGGCGCCAAGTCCCTAAAATTGGAGATAAAATCAGGCTAAATATGCTAACTTTATGGTCCATCCGGATTCTTAGGGGAGAGGGGAGGGTACGACCCACCTGGAACCGCCCTGAGGACGCCCTGAAACGTGATAATTGTATAATTGTGGATATAAAAATGAAAAACTCCCTCGAAAA
Organism: Acanthoscelides obtectus; assembly: GCA_963669975.1. Taxonomy (NCBI): domain Eukaryota; kingdom Metazoa; phylum Arthropoda; class Insecta; order Coleoptera; family Chrysomelidae; genus Acanthoscelides; species Acanthoscelides obtectus. The sequence goes on from CAVLJG010000010.1 coordinate 33,431,623, forward strand.
TGGTAAGATATGTTAGTGAAATTTGAGCAACGTTTTATATTAATATAAGTGTATATTGTACAGTGGCACATGGGAATTGATTGAATTACCTGAAGTACTTTTGGAAATAAAAAGAAAATTCCTGATATTGTAATTTACGTATGATCCCGGAGACGGAATCTAACTGAAAGTCTAACCTCAAATCAGTGAAATATATACGTATAATTTCGCCACCCGCTGATTTCTATATCAAAATTATCATAGCAGCGCCGAAATTATCATAGCGAATCATCTGTTATGTCGGCAAGGCGACCTCGAAAGTATTTTGAAGGGTCGAAATTCAGCTCTAAAATTGTTAAAGAAGATATGCATAATCAAAAAGCGACATATTCACAGAACTACTTATGAAACACCAGATTCCGATTCAAAATTATACTAGCAATATCGTCAATCTTTAAAACAAACTGAAAACTGAGCACTCGAATTGTTTTATTTTTTGATAAAATGGAATACGATAAAGTCGATATCAAATGTGATAATGAAGTATTTTTTTTACTGATACTGAGAACTGTACATAAAGCTCAAAACCAAAAAAATAGTATAGCATACCAACACTACACAGTAGCCTTCTGACAAGATATATACGATATTATCTGATACCTAAAGCATTATAATAAAAACGTGTTTGAACATGAATCTTTTTGTTTTGGGCGAAGCCCAAAGAAATTGTTTCCTATTATCTCGCATTTATAAGCAACGGTACCCTAATGTGCGACATCCAAGTCCTGGAACATTTTCCACACCACGAGAACGTTTTGAATCAAGTGGAACAGTGGAATATAGTAAAAAATGTATAAATAATCCTAGTGTCACCAATGAGGCGAGTCAGTTGGAGGTTCTATTAAAGTTGCAGGAAAATCCCCATTTAAGTTAAGTGCACGGCAAATTGGAGCAGAAATTGGTATATGCAGAACTTCTGTCCAAAGGATTATTCATAAGCATTAGGTACCATCCATATCACCTATGCTTCCAACATGACGGGGCACCTGCACATTATCATAATCGTGTTCGTAACTATTTGGACACCAGGAGTAACAATCGTTGGATCGGTCGTGATGGGCCTATATCTTGGCCTCCTAGATCACCAGATATGACACCGATGAACTTCTTTCTATGGGGCTACGATAAGCAAGAGGTTTATAGATATACACCATCTACCCCGGACAATATGAAGGAAAGGATTAAGGATGTTTTCTGAACATAAGGGGACACATGCTGAGGGATGTGCAACGGTCATTTATCCAAAGACTACGGCTGTGTATTCAACATGGTGGTGTTATTTTCGAGCAGTTTTTGTAGATTGCTCTTGAGTAGTGATAGTTGTTTGTTTATGTTGTTGTTATAGTTGTTTTTCTCTATTACGCTTGAAGCTGATTTATACTGTTCTGATTGTTATTAGTTCCTACTTCAAATATGTACTCTTAGTGGCAATATGGAACTAGCCCACTGTTTTCTTTTTGTTTCCATGGATGATGTTATTTTTTTCCTTAATTTTGGTGTGTTGTTCTATTGAAAGCTTATTAACTCAAAATCTAGTAGGATTTTATCTGAATCAAACCTTATACCAAAAAAAAGCTTATAAAAACTGAATCCAAACTTTTACAAATATACAGGGTGAAGCATTTGAAATTTTTGAAAAAAAGTAAAATTCGCGTTTTTGTATGAGCAAAAATGAAAATTCGAAAAAGTAACAAATGGGATAAAAGGTGAGGTGTTTTTTTTATACAAAATTCAGCACTCCAAATTTCAAAATGGCGGATTGAGGGGTTGCTGAAGTGGACGGTTTTTCTGGACAAAACACCTTACATCTCTCAGTAGCTAATTATCAGAACCCCATAGTATTTTTGGTTTATCCAAATATGCAAAAAAATTTGAGGCATTCCATTTAAAAAATCACTTTGATATGTGTGCCAAAATTGGGAGACCCTGTTTAATTGCCAATATTTTAGAAATGTGCCCTCAAATGTCATGTATAACATGCTAGAAATAGATTTTCCAAAAATGTATTTGTTTATGAGTAATATTCCGTCCACACATGGATGGGCCACCCTGTATATGTTACGAAAATTTGATTAATACTACAAGAACTATTCGGCGTACAAAGTCCCAACATCAAGAACACTCTGTATAATGTAATTGACTAATATTCCTTACCATTTAGCCTGCTTGTTTTAAAGTTTGCTTTTCAATAAATGTTAATAAAAACCAAACAAAAATACAACCACGTGAATCACAGCACTGCATTAATGCCGGTAAATGCGTATTACGCTGTAAATAAGAGCTCTTTGATCCTGGCTGCATTTTGGTTTGTACGTAGGCACACAACATGAAAGAATTTAATAACTCCCGATACGTTGAGGGAAGAGACAAACTCCCATTCTGACGTTATTAAAGTACGGAAAAACATGGGCGTAGTTTGACTAAACAAAACGGATACAAAAAAATTAATAAAAAAATGCATTATTCATCTGCGACATCGCTATTGGGTTTGGTTATATTTTTTGTTAAGTGTTATGGTGACCAACTTCAAAATGCTACCGACGCTTCGCGAGTGCATGCAGATCGCTTTCCCAGGCGTTATGATTCAAGGCCGCGTAAATTTGTTTACCTTGTGCAAAGAGCTGGGGATACAGTTTTGCAGGAATGTCGAGGTGGGCACATTGGGTGACCGAAAGGTGCAAACTGAGGAATGAGTGTTGAATCTTGTAGAAGAAAATCCTTCAACAAGCACTAGGGAAGTGGCTAGACAAGTGCAAGTCTCCAAGACTAAAGTGTGGTAAACGCTGCGTGATGGTGGGTTGTAGCACTTTGTATGTACAAGCCTTCCAAGCTGAGGATTTTCCTGCAAGAGTGCGTTTTTGTGTTGTCACTGGATCCTCTCGTAATCCGTCGGTCACATTTTCAACAAACATTTTCTTTGAACATTTTTGAACTGGCATGATAAAATGGTATGCTCACTGGACATCGGCTGGAGGGTTTACAATACGAAACATTTTACCAAGGGCGACAACTTCGAATAGTACTTATAAGTGACACACCATTTCATTTATTTTTTTTAGCTTTTTTATTTCAGGCATAGTTAGTTGTTTCTGAAAAGGAAACATCCTAACTTTCAGAAGACAAATCCACAACGACGACATCAAAACATATTTGTCTATAAGGGATATTTATGTTTGTCTGAATTTACAGATGGAGTTGAATAGTATTCGAACTTGGTGAGATGTCAAAAACCTACATCTAATTACCAATAAGTGCAAGGTTGTTAGTTATAGTAGGAAAAACTCTTCATATTTTCATCTATAAGATTGATGGTACGTTGTTGGATAGATGTGATACAATCAGAGATGTGGGTGTTCTTCATGACTAAATATTAACATTATTTCTCAAAAAGTTTCATAAGCGCTCAACTAATACGGGAATTGTAGGGATTCCGTAACGGCTTTGAAGGTATATTAATTAATATGCGAGTATTATACGAAATTAAAAAGGTTCAAAGAAGGTTCCTTAAAATCCTTGATATAAGTCCGAGGGAGTTTATTCTGAGCAAGGAGTTAGCAATGGAGAGCTGTGTGGGCATTTTTGTAGACGGCTCCTGTCAAAATTTCGTCGGATTAGTTTTGTTTTGACCAAGTGTGGAAGCGGGCGTGTCCGCGAATTTGAGAAAATGGAAAAAGAGCAATATCGGTCGGTGTCTCGTTTATGGAAAGCAAATCGCGTAGCGAAATCAAAGTGCGCTTGGATGCTGTGTACGGTGCTCTTCTGCTTCGATAGCGACCGTCAAAAATTGGTTTAACGACTTTTCACGTGGTCGCACGTCGATTTTTGATGAGCCACGCCCAAGTGCCCGGAAAACGGCAAGCACTCAGGATAACGTGACAAAAATCCACGATCTCGAGTTGCCAGACCGCCGATTGAAGGTGCGCGAGATAGCTGAAACAGGAGGCATCTCAAAAGATCGCGTGGGTCATATACTGCATGAAACATTGGGCACGAGAAAGCTGTCTGCGCAATGGGTGCAGTGTTTGACGCTGTTTAAGCGTAGTCGGAAGAAGTTGCTGCGTCATTTCTTGACCGTCGACGACACATGGGATCCACTGGTACACACCAGAGAGCAAGGAACAGTCGAAACAGTGAACGTGCTCCGAAGAAGGCGAATACTGTCCTATCGACCGGAAAGGTGATGGCCACCGATTTCTCTGATTCACAAGGTGTGATTTATATCGACTACCTGGAGAAGGGCAAAACGGTCTCAGGCTCCACTATGCCGAATTATTGAGTCGATTCGATGCCCCATTTGGCGAAGAAAAAAGTGCTCTTCTACCATGACAACAAACCGGCTCACACCGTCGTCGTCGCCACGGTCGAATTAACTACGAAATGCTGCTCCATCCCCCCATCCAACGCATTCTCCAGATTTGGCCTCGTGCGACTTCTCTGTTTCCAAACTTGAAAAAGTCACTCGCAGGTCAGAAATTTGAGTCGAATGAGATTATCGCCGCCGCGGAGGCCTACTTTGCAGACCTACAGAATACGTATTTTTCAGACGGGTTAAAGAAGTTGGACTATCGCTGGGTGAAGTATATCAAACTTAAAGGAGAGTATGTTGTAGATTTTCATTTTTCTTTTAAACCTCTAGACTCTAGAGCATTGATTCCCAAAGTGGTCTATATCGACCCCTAGGGGTCTATGATAACCTGCAAGGGGTCTACGTCAGCGAAAAAAAAATTGGGGCTCCATGAAATGAATATGGGGGTCCACGATAGTGGATCTCAACACATACACTGATAGTACCTATTTACTTACATCATACTATCATATAATATCAAAACATATACATTGTTTATAAAAGTACCTATGAAGTACAAAATTTATTATATATATTTATAAAATTGTGTAAGTTGTAGGATGTTGGTATTCGCTTTGTGGTCGCAATACATTTTGAACTTGTAAAAACCTGAGAGTCGCAGTCTCAGAGCTTCGCTACCTTGCACTGACTTGTTCAATTCGACACTCTATAAATACGAATGTGGGACAAATACGTTTATTCGTTTCCTGAATCTTGAAAAGGAAAGTGCTAAGAAAATATTTTAAAAAATATAACCAGATGGTATATCACACAAATTATAGTGACTCAGTGTTATTTTGTTTGAGAGTGCTGGAGAAAAGCAAGTACATTATTTTTTATTAAATTTTAGTTTTGTACTCGTAGTTAGCAAAGATAGATAAATTACGCCAATCATGACTTTAGTTATTAGTAGTTAAATATTCAATCATGCAAAATTACACGATTACTCCTCAATAGTTTCTTTTTGAAAGTTTTAGCAATCGGTAATATAATTACAGTGCAATCTCCGTAATTCGAGCTAATTGTTGCAAGAAGATGTTCGAATTATGGAATGTTTTCGGAAAAATCAAAAAATATTTTTAATATACAGCTCCTGGATTTTCTGTCTTATTTAAATAATTTAATTTTGCCCACAGCTGACTGATGCCATGTCCGAATCTAAAAAGAAATGTAGACATGTAGTGTTGATGAAATTTGGCTTCATTCCATCATTGCCCGACAAACAATCGCCTATGTGCGTTGTATGCAACAGTTTTGCTATGAAACCATCTAAACTGCAAGATTATCTGAGAAGATGCCACCCTGATAAAACAGAGAAAGATTTGAAATACTTTCAAACACTCAAAGATAAATTTCAGAAGAGACCTACACTGGACAGAATGTTCGCTTCGACGTCACAAAGAAATGATGATGGTTTGCGGGCGTCTTGCAATATCTCGTTACTTATAGTAAAATCCGGAAAACCGCAAACTATCGGAGAGAAGTTAATTTTGCCAGCCGTTGAAGAGGTTTTAAAAACTGTTTTACACAAACCTGCATCTGATATCATTAAAAGAATTCCCTTAAGCAACAATACTGTTGAAAGACGTATTGATGAAATGAGTTCTGATATTGAAAGCTTCTTAAGTAATTATTTGCAAACGACCCATTTCTCTATACAACTGGACGAGTCAACTTTACCTGATAATGCAGAATTATTATTGGCATATGTTTGTTTTATTATGAATCAAGAAATCTACGAAGAACTGCTCTTCGCAAGAACTTTGATAACCGACACTAAAGGTGAATATTTGACAAGATTTTTTGCACTTTTTGAGACTATTTTAGAATTTCTGGATACTAAAGATAAAATTTTAAAAGAAAATTTAATGAAGAGGAAAACAGACATCGCCTATTTAACAGATTTGTTTACAAAATTTAATATGGTTAATTTGCAATTACAAGGCGACAGTTTAAATTTGATTAAAACAATGTCCATCTTATCAGCGATTCTTGCCAGAGTTAAACTAATGAAGCAAGATATTGAACGGGGCGAATTTTCTCAGTTCCCCAATTTGTCACAGACAAGCTGCAAGGAAGACGACGTTTCTACTTACGTTCAACATTTAAATGCCCTCTATTCAGATTTTGAATCTAGGTTTGAGGATATTTTGACTATGGTAATACCACCGTGGATAATTAATCCATATGGTGACATAGAAGAAACGAATGTCATAATACAAGAGGAACTGACTGAACTAAGTACAAACGAAGAACTTAAGGTTCAGTTTAAAAACGGATATCAGCAATTCTGGATGCAAAACAACATACCCGTTACTTATCCCGTATTATGGAATATAGCGAGGACATTTTTAATTTCCTTTCCATCGTCATACCTAGTGGAAAGGGGGTTCAGCGCTGTTACCAATCTCCTAACGAAAAAAAGAAACAGACTGGACATCATTCGCCGAGGAGATTTAGGATTAACCCTTACAAAATTGACGTCAAATGTTGATAATTTATTATTAAAGCATCAGGTTCATCCTTCTTACTAAAAATATTGACTTATTGCTTATGTTATTTTATTTATAGTTTATTTTATTTTTATTGGTGTCTGACCAATAAATGCCCGCATTGGGAATAAGTGCCCGCATTGATTTTTTTAAGGAACCCCCCTTTATAGAAAATATTTTTTTTAAATTATTCTGAAAATTCAAGGATAGGTACACACTAAAATTCGTTAATTTTTTGCCTATTTTTAGATAACTCAAACGTATAAGAAGCGGAATTTAATCAAACTAACAGTGAAATTATTGTAGAACATACGTTTATGTTATAATTAATAAACGAACTCGCTTATTGTACTATTTTAAGTAAAAAACTTTTTTTTATTATTTTACACTTTTTTTTTATTTTATCCCTCTTATTTTTTTTTCAATGCGGGCACTTATTCCCAATGCGGGCACTTATTGGTCAGACACCTGTTTATTTAATGTTACGTATATTTTACATAACAGATACAAAATTTTATTTTGAGTAGTTTTAATTTAAATTCAATTAATAAATGTATAAATTAACATGTGTTTTTACTTTAAGTTTTTAACACTAAACTTCACTACAGTTAGAAATTTACAGGAAATCAATATCAGGTAAGTAGGGGGTCTACCCAACACGGAAAAACATGGCAAGGGGTCTACGACACAAAAAAGTTTGGGGAACTCTGCTCTAGAGCAAGGACCAACGTTTTGGTCAAGTCACCTTGCATGTAATATTTAAACATTTCAATACAGCTGTCATTGCTATATATATTTATATCTTAGTGTAGTAATTAGGATGGCTTATCAGTACTTGAATTGATTATTTTCTTTCCAAACTCTGCCGCAGACTATTAGTTTATTTTGTTTAAGTAATTGTCCTGTAACCACCTTGAGAGTTGTCGGCTCGTAATTACCAGCGGCAAGATTGTCGTAACATTACT
>CAVLJG010000010.1:33439963-33494808 GCA_963669975.1 Acanthoscelides obtectus
GCAGTGTACTTGTACCGTGGTTAATACTATGTCGTGCGATTTGTTAGTGATTTTTGTGACTTGTATGAGTTATACATACTTTATAAATTGATAAATTGATAAAAATGCGGTGTGCCGTTGTGGGATGTAATTCCGACAACCAATCTGAACGGAATCCTTGCAAAGACATACCCTTTTGGGTTACACCCCTAAAAGATATCGTGCTCTAAAAGATGATGCCATTACTACGGAAAATTCAGCTTCAGCATCCAATACCTGTTAACAAGACGTCTTAATCAAGATGTGATAGGAAACTTTTCGGAGTAATTAGTCCAAACGTGGTCTTCATGACCATCCAAGTTTAGAATAAGATCTTATACCTATTTTGGGGCGAGACGAAGGCGCATACTCAGAGTATTGCAGATGCAGAGTAGAGTCAGAGGATACTCCATACATTCCAGTAACCGCATCATTAACGACTAAGCTGAATGCACCTGAAGTATCAGCTGACTATAACGAGGAAATGAAACTTAGTCCTAGATAGACCATCTTAGTGAGAGTGTATTTTCGAAACCTTCCACAGCTTTCATCAATCAAATTGAGAAGCTAAACAAGGTATCTTTACTACATTCACTGGGGACGGAATAGTGACAGACGAGCAACATTTTATAGGCGAACTGCTGTTGAAGAGCAGCAACATTGACTGCCCTAAAGAAGCTAAAAAACTATTTTTTAGGTCAAGGATGTTCTTCCAGATCAAAGAACTGAATAAAGTTTGAAAGACCAGAGAAAACTTGTTGCTTAGACTGAGTAATTTCCAATTATGTATTCTTATACCGCCAGCTTACTGCAAAAGAAGATAACTCCATTTTTCTACTTTTCGAGTTGCTGCGTACATTTTCACACTTGCATGTACTGATGTTTTGCGAAATAAGAATAAATGTAGTGCAGTATTAACGTCATGAGCATGTTAGTCCTGCTCCACAGAACATAAAAATATAGGTAATGTAAAAACAGGTCATGAGTTATCTTATTTTTACAGTAAAGTGACGATACGCTCTATTGTGGAGCTAAGAAGGCGTTTAAGCCATAGCCTGTGAAATAGGAATTACTAGGTTGACATCCTTTATTTAAATCCGCCATTTTGTATAATATTTAAATGTAGCTTGTGTCACACGCATCGATAAGACGAATCCAACGACACCTCATATGTGAAAATGATCTATCAAGCCGTTTGAGCTGTAGCCTATGAAATAGGAATTACAAGGTTTAAATCTTTTATTAAAATCCACCATTTTGTTTTGTATAAAATTTTAATCTAGCCAGTGCCACTCGCACCGCTAAGACGAATCCAACAACACTTCATATGTAAAAATCCGTCCAGCCGTTTGGCCTGTAGGTGAAAATATGCACCTTATTCATATCAACCCAAATGAGAATCACTCTCAGAATGACGTCATGCGCACCGGCGGACGATAGTCGAACAGCGGAGCATCCGGCACTGTGTAAATGGGTAACTGTTGGACAATAAATGCTGTTATTATTATCGCCCGCTAGTCGCTGTTAGGAATGGAATAGCTTTAGGGGATTTAGGAATATTCCAGTGAATATCGAAATCAAACTATAGGTACGCTTCTGCATCCACCATATGCATGCGAACCCCCGCCGCAACATAAGCATAAGAACAGGGGCCTGATTCTTAATGAGTTTCGACCGTTGAAATTGATTTCGATGACGCCTTGTGACGATATACTAATCAATTTCAACTGTCATTTAGAATCAGGCCCCTGTTGGTAGTGGCGTAAAACCTGGCAACATTGGGTACGAGAAGCAACGCGGCGGGGCGAGGGGACCCGAGGCACAACGAGCGCCCGCTCGTTACCGGCTGCTAGCTTCGTCCAGTCTCGCCGGGCATTCCGCGAATGTCGTAGTCGTCGTTACGTCACGAGCGCTCGTTTTCCACAGCCTGCGTTGCTTGCTGTATTCGCTTCAGCCTCGATTCGTTTCTTCCGATACGAGGGGAGGCCGAAAACTCCGTAACCTACTTATTCGATAGGCGTACCTCGCTTCGTTTGTGTAGATGCAGAGGGAGGCCGAAAAGCATCTCCCCAAACTGGGAGATTGGACAAACGACTTCACATTGCAATTTTTGGAGGGCTACAAAAACGAACCGGTTTTGTGGAACCCAAAACACAAATTCCATAAAGATAAAAGGCGAGTTGGTGAAGCATGGGAACGCTTAAGCGATAAACTTGGACTGTCTGTGGCAATCCTGAAAAGGAAAAAGGAATCATTGATGGCTACTTTTAGAAGTATTACGCGAAGGAAGAAGGCAATTATCAAAACTGAAAACGGCAGTAGCGATTGTTATAGACCAGTATGGTTTGCGTATGAGTTAATGGACAGTTTCCTGGGATCAGTTGTCAACTGCATAACTCCAACTTTCAATAACCCAGCCGATAATGAAACGGTAAGTTACGACTTTTAGATTGGTATACTTGAAAACAGAAAGAACCAAGGCGAAACTTGTCAACAGCTCTAAAACTTGATACGTCGAGAAATAGCCTCCTACATTTAGAAGTTTATGCCCTAGTATGCCGCTGCGCTGGTAATAATTCGCGCAAATTTTTAAGAAATACCTACTGCACTCTCAGTCTCCTGGAACGGTATAATACGTAGTATACGTCATTAACAAGAAGCGTCCTAACGGTTTCGAGGACCTGATCTGGCACGAACTCATCTCGTCCGTAGCGGCATCAGATGGCAAAAGCTAGGCTATTTGTTTAAGGGTAAGAAGTACTTTTCTCCACATGATATCCTCACTTTATATGGTATAAGGCCCAGATAGGACCTAGCCTCGAGTACTGTACACGTCTTTGGGGTGCTGTCTCCCCGACTGCATTATCAAGGCTCGATGGCGTTCAGAGGAGGGCTATTCGACTGATCGATTACCCGCCTCTAACGGACAGTCTCGTTATCCTTCTGCACCAGCGGACCGTCGGCGATCTAGCTCTCTTCTACCGCTACACCGATGATCTTTGCCCCTCAGAGCTCTCCTCCTTGATGCCGTATCGAACGTCGTACATCCATAACTGGCCGATACGACCGCTGCTTTGTCCCTAGGGTATCGAGATTGTGGAACAATCTAAATAAGTTATACTCACCTCAGGCAGCTCAACAATCGGATTAATAAAGTTTCTTTAGGCTCCTCCTAGGAGCCGCGGTGTCCTGACATATAGGATTCTGCCTGCGCCACTGCATTGGTGTAAAAAAATCTTTGTTCCGCCGCTTCTTGTTAAAACAATAGTAATGTTCTAGCATCAAATTTCCAACCAGTTTTGAAAACTGGTTTCGCTTTTCAAAACAGCACACATGATTTTGTTGAGATTTGAGGTTTGCGACATGCGTAGATCGCATAAGATCCATGCATGATGTTATTATGTTTTCATATAATCTGGTAGGAACTAGTTTTTCACTATATTATATACCTCCTTATTTAAATTTATTATCATAGGTGCCTACCATTAACGCTCAAAGCTATTTTTTAAAACATTTCTGTACAGATCGCACAAAGAATAATGTCATCTAAATGCTCAACACGATACTATCGCTGTCAAGTTATTTAGCAGTACAAAGTAATCTAGCGAAACTGGTTATTTGACTGCGACTACACATTGAAGCAGTTGACATTCGGGCGTCACAGAATTGATGCTCGAACATAGCTAATGTATCGGTTTCAGCCGCACCTCTAGAAGACGCCTGACTAACCACTGCACTGCATGGTTGCCTCTTGTTCCAATTTTTTCCAAGATATGGGGAGAATCTCCAGAAGTTATTTTTGCGCCCGAGTTTACCTCACGTGGAACACAAGAATAATAATTCTAGCAATTCTATTTGTCATAGGCTTTTGACTTTGATCAAGTTCCTGATGATTTTAATCTTATTTGCAGGACAAATATGAAGAATTCGATCTACAACTGCCCAGTCCGGTCGATAGCCAACATTTCGTTATGCCTGACCCTGAGGATCCGCTAACCAACGACGAAGCTCCACAAATGGAAACCAATCTATCGGCGAAAAATGATGAAGATATCCACCCTGAATTACAAGCAGCAAAACAAATGATCTACGGGGCTTTTTCATCCCTTTCTACTGTTTTAAACAAAAAAAGACAAGTTGAACAAGACGACGACTGTGATCTGTACGGGAAGCTGATGGCGAAGAAATTAAGGAGGTTTCCGTATGAAGAAAGAATGTTAGTTATGTATGAAATTGACGGGATGCTCCTTCGACATTTTAAAGCATCACGAGCACGTTCTTCAAATCAGTTTCATCCCGCCAATAACAATCTGGCGGCATACATCGATAAAATTTTGCCATCACCATCAGAAAATAACATTACCTCTCGGCCCACCTCATCTCACTCTAACTATACAGACAAAAACTAGTCATAATGAGCTTATATTCATCTGTAGCTCTATACTGTGATCAAACATACTTTCCATCAACCTAATGTGTTTATAACAATAAAAATATGTTGTTTAGTAGATTTTACAGTATATAGGGTATCCTCAAAGTTGGGACTTACCTTTACAGAGGTCAGGCAATAATAAGCACGTTTTGTAACATATAGTAACATATATGCCAAAGCTTCAAGATAACCGATGTATTAGGTTTCAAAAAATAACCCTCTCCCACAATCCCTTCTTACGTCAAAACGTGTGATGTACTAATAGTATTTGAGTCAGCATCCAAACCAGGCGTCGCGTGGTGTCTAGGTTTACCATTTTAAAAACCAAAATTAGCACATTCCTAGAGCAATAATCGATATGGTATGAGCATCTTCAAGTTCCTATTGATTCTCGGGGAGTAGACCTAGATAGCACCAATTTAGGAAGACGTAAACAAACTAGTGTTTTTGAATCGAACAGCGACAACTCCAAGCAGTGTTTACCATTAATACATGTGACAGGGCAGTACTTGAAATTCCGTACCAAATGAATAGTGAGTATTTTTCAATTCCTTTTTTACGTTTTCGATTTGTTTTGGCGCAAATTAGCTTTGGTATTGCAAACGTAGTTGACTCGGAAAAGGATAGTTCCAACTTTTAGGACACACTTTATATTTCCGAATTAGCGGATAAACGTTCAACTCAAGTTTCTCAAAATCATCTGCACTGCAATTGTACTTTTAATGTTTAAAATATATGGTGCTGCTTTTGAAAATAGATACATCGGAAAATGATCGTTTCGGAAAAGATCGACTTATTGCAGGACAGAGAATCGAAGATCTGATCAGCGTCAAGCTACTTATTTTTTTTTATTATTTCAGCTAATTATAAAAACTATAGGGAGAGTGTCTTAATTCTGTTGTTTTAACTACTGGTCATCGAAACTCATAAAGTTCATATGAGTATGATAAAAAAAGCACACTCTAGGGTAGAAGCTAATTAAGTTATTGTTCTTTACCCAGTTTTTGGAATCCAAAGTGAGAGGAATCTAGCATGGCACGTATGATGAAGTAGGAGTTAAGTTTTTGTGTAATAAAATAAAATACTTCACCTACCTATATCAGGTTTCTTTTTCTCTATTAGATATTCGATCACATAGGTACTTGATACTTTTCAATAGTCTATCCAAAAAGACAAAACCAATCAGACAAAAAAACGTTTTGAGATTATAGTTACGTCTACCAACGGTTCAGGTTTCTTTTTTCTATTGAATATTCGATTGGATACACCAGCCTTTTTGGCTAAGCCTATAAATTGGGTTTTTGATAAGACTATCCGAAAAAACAATCAGAGTCATAGTTATGTGTCCTAATGGCTCTTTTAGGTTCCAAGACATTTCCAAATCGTGTTTGTTAACCTTTTTCTCCGCCGTCACTAGACTGATTCCCGAAGACTACAGAGCTTTTTCGTCCTTGGCATAGTAGTAAACTTGATCAAAGTTTCATCAAAATCCGAGCGGAAATGAGTAGGTACATGGTTTTTCGTGATCTATATATATATATATATATATATATATATATATCATGTAACATCCGAAAAACACAACGTCTCAATTTTTCGCGATTACAATACTTCCTCTCTAGTTGGCGTGGTAAGCAAAAACAATCGGTAAAAAGCATTAATCGTGAAAACCCGTCTCATCAACTGCATGCCACATCAGCCGAGCATCACCGAACGTTTCGTCGCCGCTGCAATGCTTCATCTTCATCAATTTTTCACGTGCTATTTAATAAAACACTCGCTATAGCGCTGTTCACATTTCCCTCCCTGTCGCAACCCCCCTTCTGTTCAACGCTTATCCCCCGCACGTAATACTATACACGGTATATATATTACTACACAGCAAGTCAACTGTCGGGGAGGTTCGCGTCTTGCATAATGCGCGACCGTCTTACCAAGCGGAGCATCCCGGACCAGGGTTGCCGAACCTACCGATTTCTCGGTATTTCTACCGAAATGAGACCTTATATACGGAAAACTTACTCATTTTCCACGATTTTTTAGAATAACTCAGATATTTACAGATTTTTATTTAAACAGAGCTGCAACCAAAAATAAATTTAAAAAAAATTCCATGTAGTCTATGTGGTTTTACTCCCCACATCGTCTTGTACACATGCGTACTTGCTTTGCTTATAATTAGTACGCACATTTCTTACACCGCTTTCCTGTATTGGTTTTTCTTCGTACAAGGTACAGACAGGTAGATCACCGCCATTACCGCATCACGCGGAACAAGCAATGTTTTTAATTAAATACTTTCTATAAAATTGAGATGTCAGGTGATAAGGCTCCAAGTTCAGAGTAAAACAGGAAAATATTCACAGTCTTATAAACAAGAATGGGGAAATTAGTTTCCAGGATTCATGGCAGCTTCTCGCAACGTGTACAAATACAAATTCAACATAATTGCAGGAAGTTGCCCTGCTGTGTAGTGTGGTATATGCTGTGATAATACTACACGTCGGTTTTCATGCGTTCTCCCATCTATCCAGCCGACGTTTTCCAGGCAGTCAGTCGGCAGTAAAGTCTGGAATGGAGTGACAAGAAAAATCCATCCGGGTTTATTAAAAAAAGAACAGACGAACGATGTCTGGAAAAAGGAGATAGCGTTTCCGCTGTGTAGCCCACGTATGTAGACCTTTCGGCAATATTAACAAATTCCGATGTTATACAATTTCACACGAAAGTGAAAACCTACACAGTACATACACGGTACAAAATTTACAAATACCAATGAAGCTACATGCACTAGGTGATTTCAAAAAAATAGAACCAAATTATTTGTCCCCCGCATCTGATTAAAAAGTTATGCTTTAAAAAAAGTGTTAAAGGGAAACCTACCATGTTTGAAACATGTATCTATGATGATCAGGATCTTCTGAAACATCAAAATACAAAGTTTGTGCTAGGTATTTTATTTTTCATTTTTTGCTTGTAGCTACGCCGCTACTGGACCGATTTTATAAAATTTTAATCTGCCCACTGTCATTCGCACTCTCCAGACAAATCTAGGGATACCTCATTCTGTCAAAATCCATCAGGTCATTTAAGCTGTAGCAAGTGGAGTATGAACTACAAAGTTGAAATTTTGGATTAAAATCCGTCATTTTGATTTTATAAAACTTTAGTATACCCAGTGTCACTCTGCCTGCCAAGACAAATCTAGAGGCGCCTTATAATATGTCAAAATCCGTTAAGCCCTTTAGGTTTAATATACCCTGTGAGATAGGAATTCAAGATTGAGTTTTTTATTACATCGAACCGGAGAACGAGAACCATGCTGAATATGTGGTTTCCTCGGATTTTGCTATATGGAATCTTTAATCTCATCATCCCTTGTACAATAGATGTAAACAATCTGTCAACTATTAAAAACGCAATTTTGTCTAGGTATAGAAAAACCCCATTATAAATAATTTTGTTCTATAATCGAATTTGTGGGACAGCTGAATATTGTTGTAGTAAGAATAATATTTTTCTATGAATATTCTTTCAATAGAGAAAACCAAATGTTCGTTTTTACAGCATCATGCATCACAATGCACAAATACTATATGATCATATCTGTTTAACTAGTCCTAGTACATAATACTTCTTTGCCAGTTACTATACTTAGGCGACAGTATTACAAGAATAATTCGCATAGGCACTGTCAAAAACTTCTATAATCCCAGTTTACTTTGTACAATAAGAATAGGAAACCCGAAACATCCTATCCACTAGTAAAAACCGATCCAAGAGAGAATCCCGGTGATGCGGGTGGCGGGTATGTTCTCCAATCTCCACTTTGCCTCGCAGTGCGTATCTCGTATCGATCGTTAGAGAGGAGAAGGGACCCTGGGGGGAGGGTGAGCGACCCTGCATCCCCTTTTCCCTTCGTACTCCCTCAGCCCTTCTCACGCTCATGGTCCTTCTTGCCGGTAAAGCTGAAAGGAGAGCACAGTTGGCCGTGAACAGTGTTGCCAGGTCTACATCTTTCGCATTGGTTTGCTACTTGTTAATATGCGATACTATCGCGACAGTCGAAGACAAAATTTCTCCATAACCGCAGACTATACCATCTCGTACAACACACCGATATCATCGAAATCGGTCTGTGCGTTGACCGTACTCATTTTACTTCCCGCCCCTACTGACGAGGAGGTACTGTAATCGCGAAAAGTTTCAAAAATCAGACATGTTTTCTAGATGTTATGTATATCACGAAAAAGCATGTCACTTATTTCCGTCGGGATGTCTACCTGTGTGTCCGCTAATCCTTGGCCCGTCTATAACTAGGAAAGTACCGATCAGAGTTTGACAAAATTTTCCGCAAGGCTATGCCAAGCTTTGTCGTTTCTGAAAAAGGCCAAAGACGAAAAAAACAAAATGTTTTTTGACATATCAGAGGATCCTGATCGTTTTTGAAAACACTTTAGGGGTAATAAATTGAAGGGTGAGGAAGGGTGTATTGCAATTTTTTGATGTTAGTATATTAATACAACTTCAACCCCAATAATTATACGCACCTATTAAACATATTTCACACATCATAGATTGCCCCGAACATTCGGCCTTGAAACTTAGAAGGATAAAAAATGTTTTGGACAAGCTTTCCTGCGTCTGCTGACTTCAACGGCCGCGCCCGGCGTGCCGGTATTCGTATGTGTTCTGCGTGTGACGCATCATATTTCCATATATTGGGGGACAGGCAACGTGACGTTGCCAGTTGGACAGGGAAAGGATGTTATGGACTAATTGTACCGGTTTGACGGACTTGATCCATTAATTTCTTCGTTATACATGTTCGTAACTAACTTTTTTCTTAGACGGTCTAAATTATACATGCTGCTGTCGTCTTTCCAACCAAAAATAGCCAACCACAGACTGTTGTTTCGTGCTTTTTTGGCAACTCATCAGTATAGTCTAGCCTTGGTGTCTGGAACAACGAAAGCATAACAACTATACTATATCCAGGATACAAGGTATATGGCGCTGTCTTATTGCGATACGGTTTAACTTGTGTTGAACATAATCCTTGATGAACTGATGACGACGTTACCTTGAGAGTGTGGAGTCAACCTACTTGACGCCGTTTTAGATATTTAACGCTCTGGTACCGGAGCAACTATGGATTTGTTAAATTTCTTTCTGAGCACTTCAAGAACAATGGAGTACGACTTCCGGTTTTTTGTGTAGACAATGGATGTCCGAAATAAAATTTTTGAGAACTAATGTTGTGTCACATACAATTGTGTGTGTAATTTATGTTAGCTATTGAACAAAAATTGTAATTACACTAATCCTTTGCTTTTGTCTAATTTAAACAACATATTTGTACCAGTTTGATATCTCATCTCTTAGTGATTTTTTTACATAATCCAGCAACTGTACGATTTATGATCTCCCGGTAACTACTATCACATGACGCAGCATCAGTGTTGTCAGGTTTAAACGTATTATATCATATCTCAGGATATTACAGATTAAAAAAATAAACGTACTTTGTTTTGTTTTCTTAGCCTTTCGCGTCACCAAAGTTGTAATAAGTGAATTTTATGAAGAGATATTTTCGTTTATTTTGCACCATTCATTACTGTTCGCAATAAATAAATCGAGAGAAATCTATAGGGCACTTTTGTGCGTTTTATCATTTGGCTGTTTTCTAGAAACAAACTGTAAATGCAGTTCAGCTTACTTGAAACTCTTTCAAACAGTGTAACATTTAGGAGTCATCGAAATTAATGACATCTTTAAAAAGGGATCTAACAGACCTAAAAAGTTGCATTGCTAAAAAACAGAGCTCGAGACATTAACTTTCAAACTTTGAGTGTTTGTTTTACATACCCAATTGATAACCACTTCAAACTTTTGTGGTATTCAACGTGACAACACCGCAAAGGTCAAATGAGCCCGTGAACAAACGAGGCAAGCCAAGCAATATCGCGGAATATGACTACATGGACCATGTTTGTGTTTTCATTTGGCTTGCATTGAAAATAATGTGAAAACGTGACATTTTACAACTATTACGACGCCGTTTTAACGACATCGTTCGCGTTCGCGCAAGTGTGAAATAGTGTACGCGTAAAGTGAGGTTAGGTGGTCCGTTGTTTGGAAACTCGAGTGCAAAGTGCATGCAAATAGAAAAAACATCGACGACTGGTGACTTGAAACGAACTGGAAAATAAATGTTTAGAAAGCGTTGCAAGTGTATTTTTTGCAGGCGTGCGACGGATGTTTGAAATACAGCGAGCTTTATAGGTACCTACAGCTTATTATTATGTCGTTGTTTTGTCTTGGTGTAATCAGCCAAAGAATTGCGATATCCATATCTCATCTTGCTTGTTATATAATAATGTCACACTCATTTGGTTACGATAGTCGATGCATGATTTTAAAATTAATCGCAAAGATTCTAAAATTAACCAAATGTGGAACAGTAAAAAAAATAGAAATAGGTACTAAATCGAACTACGTTTCTGGTCGTTCCGAGGTTCCTGATCCCCGATGATTTTTCCATTTTTTGGAACAACAATTGGGGTAATGCGTATCTGAATCTATTTTGGATTGGAAAACGACGTAGGTAGATATACGTTTTTTTCTTACTACGGCAAACCCTCGCGAGGAATCACAGGACATTAGCGTTGTTTGCCCCAAAATTGCGTAGTTTTAGTGCATATTTCTGACAGCGTTGTATCAACGTAATAATACTTACCGGTAGAAATATCTACCTTCAATCGGGCTTAAACTGCTCTTTGTAAATTATGTAAGGAGTCTTGAAATCGTCTAACACCACAATTATCTGCAAACACTCGCACTTTTAAAAAGTAACTCTAAAACTACGAATTTAATGAAGAATAAAATAATAGCTATCAAAAAATGGACTCATATGCAATTTGATTCTCACTACAGACTACGAGATTAAGGGGACAAATAAATCCTTGACTGGCCTCTTCTACCTAGACTGAATTCGTTGAGTGGAACAAATATAATTCCACGTTCTTTGTAACATGGGGCTTCCAGCAACTTCTATTATAGCAGCTTTCCTTTTGCAACAAGTGATTCAACGCACAAGAGAGAAAAGTGTTTCTTCTCAGATGTCACAAGGAACGGTCAAGTGTGTGTGTATCTCGAACTAAACATGCATTTCTAAAAATCTACAACCAAAAGTTCGTAAAATCTTGAACGAAAATTCGTCGAACTCTAGAAAATATATGAATATAAGCATCAAATAATCCCCTCCAATCATCCAATCAAGTGAGTAACAAATCTCCCTAACGCATCTACCGAGAAGCACATGCTGCATGGGTGTGGGAGGAAGTGAGTTAGCTCACCTCACTTTGACAAATGGAACGATATGACATGTGAGGCAACTTGAAGTGAGATGAGATTATCTGAGAAAGTGGCCAAAAGGAAAGCTTTATGCAAAACGTCTTGAATATTCAAAATTTTTTATAATTGCTTATACCCTGCTTTATACTCGGCTCTTGGAAACTGAACACCCACTGCTACTAAATACCGGGTGTTTCAACCCTTACCATTGGGATCTCTAATAAGAAAATGGCCTAGCAAAGCTTGTAGAGTATGGATTTAACAGCAGCACAATATGGATAACACTTAGATGTGATATCTAGAAGACAGAAGATGAAATTTTTAACAATATATGTTGAGAACAATGCAACGGCTAGAGCTTAGGAAAGACACTATGATGTGACGTGGCAAAAATACGTGTAATACCATACCAAAACAACAGAATACTCACCATGGCTAGCGGCACTCCGCTGGAAGCAGCAGCCGCGGCCGATAGGTACGATGAAATTTTTTTCAAAAATGATCAGGATGCTCTGAAACGTTTTAGCGATTTTTATTCTTTTTCGTTTTTGGCCTTTTTCCCTGTCGCCACCGGAGCGATTTTCAAAAATTACAAAGCTTTTGCGTCCTTGCACTGTGTAAAAATTTAATCGACGTCCTAGCGGCACTTCTCACGTTGTAAGCAGACAGACCGATAGATAGACAGATCGACGGAAGTGGGTGGCATGATTTTTCATGATGTATAAGTTATATAACATTCATCAAAGATAATATATCATTTTCCAAATTCTTCGTGATTACAATAGTTCCTCGCCACTGGGCGTGGGAAGAAAAATCGAGTTTGATGGAAGGTTGAACGAATGAATTAAGCGGAAACAGTCATGTGGCTTCTTTGCCTCTACCCGCGGTAGTCACAAAGTCAATTTTGTTCGCAACGAAATGAAATGATCCTGGGTTTAGCTCATTTTATACATCAGGCTCTAGACCTTTACACACTGATACAGTCTTCCTGTAAATCTGATGAATGGGTGAATGGACTATACTTGGAAGAAGGGAATGCAGGAAAGCTTTGCGCTTGGAACCTGCACAACGATCTTCCAGACACAGATATTCGCCATCTTAACGATGGCATACTCAGAGGAAATTCAGCAGTGCACCGAGAGTGAAGCAGCTCTGAAGGCGGTGGCCGAGAAAGTTTAGCCTGTTTCAAAGAACCCTGCAACGAGAAAACAGATCGCCTGGCTAGGCTGATGGGCCAGAAGCACTTGCATCGGTCCCGAGCTTGGGCTGGGCATAAGCAGGAGCCAGGTCAACACCGCCGTGAATGAATGGGTGTATAGGAACCTGGAAAGAGCATGAGAGAGATGACTGCAGTCAGGCCAAGAATCGACAAACGTCGGACGCGCTGGACAGGGGTAGAAAATCACTCAACCTTTTGGTGAGGGTTCTCACCGACCACTGCAGACTGAACATGCACTTATCCCTTTAAAAAGTGGAAAGAGACCCCACATGCCCCAGGTGCTGGGAGGAGGACAAAACAGCGTTCACCTTGCTGGGCTATTGCCCCGTATATTGCTGTCTAAGAGCCGTTTTACACACAAGAGAATTACTCCGAAAATTATGGTCATAATTATGGCGAAAATTTTTGCTGTCGTATTACACGTAAAATAATTCTTGTGAAAATTTTCATGGTAAAAATATAAAACCCGTTCTATATTATATGCGCGAGAATCGGCGCAGAGGGTTATTTCCGTGCATGTCAATATCAAATCTCAACGACAACAACAACAACATAACCTCACTTAACATTTGTGGGAGTGGTCCTGTTCGAGTCGTACGAAGGAGCGTTTATTGTTATTGTTTATTCATAATGTCGTGGAATCGGGAAGAATTTACAATGTTGTTGGAGGAGTACCAAAAATGGCCAAACTTGTACAAGGTGAAGTCACCCAATTACAAAAACAGAAATTTGCGGCGTCAGGCGCTGGATGCGATAGTCCAAGCATTGAGAAGTTTTATAATATTAACCAAGATCTCGATTTCAAAAATAAATTTAAATTATCGACGTCTGTTGTCTTTCCGATTATATTGGACGTCATACCCGTTAAGGTTATGTCCATTTGAAAATATAACTCTAATGCGCAGGCGTATCATATGAATTACTCCGAAATTTTGTTTGCTTGTGTCATACAGGTTGTAGAGAAAATCTTCAATATTTTTTCATGCAAATGTTCAGCATAATTATGACCATAATTTTCGGAGTAATTCTCTTGTGTGTAAAACGGCTCTAACCGCTCAGATATTCGGGGCCACGGAATTTGTTGGTGAAGTTGCTTATTCAGCGGAATGGTCGGACATCCTGTCCTTCATCAAGAGGTCAGGAAGGTTCGACAGTTTAGTAAATCAACATGTGAAGTAGAGTGTTGGTGCATGCGGGGTTGGCAAAAAGGGCCAAAGGTGGCCAACTTGACTGGCTTTGCCTCCCCTCCATTACTACTACCGATGCACGTTAGCACAGGTTCTTCATTCGATTTATTGGTGGATAGGAGTTAAGTTGAGGTGCTGATTAAGCTAAAGGGCAGTTACGGACGGAGGCAGTCATCCATGGGACGTGAACCGAAAAGCTGATAAAAGATAACGTATGTCCTAAAAGTTTTGGCACAAAATTCTTTAATTCTAACAAAGACAAAATAATATCAAGTTGCATTTGGAAACAAAAGTTTGTTCACTTACTTTACTGTCAGTTGACATCATTTATTTTGAGGTTTTCGCTTTAAGATGTATAAGTTTGAAATAAGAAAAAGTATCTACAAGTTTGTTGGGCGAGTACCCAAAGCTGGAATCTGTCAAATACTCCAGAATGAAAATATTTCACGCAGAATCATTTATCGAACAATAATGCTGAGTGCGAGCAGGGAATAGCATGTCCGAATCTCCCAAAAAGTGGAAGACCACGTGCATTTACTATACAGAGGTAAGAGATAGTGGCGAGAAGTTGGAATGTCAACAAGGAGACTGGCTCGTCGATACAGATCTTCTAAGAATACGATATCGTTGGAATTGAGCAGGAATGGTCCTACATATCGAAAGAGACTCAAGTGCCCCAAATATTCTCAAACGCAACTCCTTCGTATACCAAGATGCTGACGTCAATTATCATTTTAGATGACGAAAAGTATTTCACTTTGAGTAATTCTGGAATGAAGGAAAACGACAGATCTTATAAGAACAATTTAGAGGGAATGTCCTGACAATGTTATAGTAGATACAAACATAAAGCGAAATTTGCAGATAAAATCCTTGTCTGGTGCGCAATTTTTAACAGGGGTGTATCCCAACCTTTTGTGGGAAAAGTGGGGGGTGAAGCTTTGAAAAGTCAGAGCTATATCCACGAACATCATGCTAATGACCATATCATGTTTTGGTCAGACCTAGCATCATGCATTTACTCAAGAGATACCAAAAACTGGCTTCCACAACACAACATACCTTTTGTTCCTAAAACGATAATCTTCCAAACTTGCCGCAGGCTTCCCCAATAGAGGATTTTTGAGGTTTGAATGAATGAATCTTGAAATTACAGGCATTCCGGTCACCATAAGGAGCCAGTGCATAGGCCGCTTAAACGGGCCCTTATGCACCTCTACATTCCTTAGAACACAACCCTCGCACTTTTAGCGAAGTTGAGAATTGCCTTGAGTCTAAGTTCCTTGACGTCCTGAGGGTCCAAAGTAATGGACCCCAGTATAGTCTGCCTACAGTAGCTCAGAGCTTCACAGCGACACAAAACGTGTGCCGAGGTCTCTTCCTCTACCCCGCAGCGTTCACACAAGGGATCCTCAGCCACCCCCATCACGTGCAGGTGGCGCCCTAACATGTTATGGCCAGACAACAGTCCCGCCAGCAACCATAGGGTGGCTCTATACAGAGATAAGCAGAAACGTCCATCCTTAGCACTGGGCTCTTCAATGAGTTCCCGTGCCTGGTGGAGATGTCTGGAGATACTTCTCCATTTCTGAGAGTGTTGCCTTGCAACCCACGTCTCCATTTTCCTCCTAGCTCTATGCGCGGTCACTCCTAGAGCGGGCTCAGGACCAGCGAGCTTGCTGGCTGATCCTGTCTTCACCAGAGTGTCCGCCGTCTCAATGCCCCTTATCCCAGCGTGCCCTGGTACCCACATTAACGATACCGGATGCCTCGCTGCGAGGCAATCCAGGGCATCCCTGCATTGCAATACAAGACTCGAAGTAATCTTACAGGCACTTAGTGCTTTCATTGCAGCCTGGCTGTCGGATAAAATTGTTATTCTTCTCCTAGGCCCACCCTCCTCCAGAATGTGAGATACACAAGTCAGAATCGCAAAGATTTCCACCTGGAAAGTAGTGGTGTATCCACCAAGAGGCAGAGATAGCCTAGTTCTAGACCCAGAGACCCTAGCACCTAAGCCCTCTTCGGTGACCGAGCCGTCCGTGTACCAGACCTGCCCGCTCACCCCGGCTACCGGCGTCCCACTCCTCCCTCGTTGGATACTCCACAATAATCTTGAGGTTGAAGCGATATTTAGGGGTAATACGATCACACCTGCTTAGAAGGATGGGGTCCTCCCTTTGTAATTCGACTAAGATGGCAGTATGCCCCTTGACAGGATTCAAGAAAGCCCAGCTGCCCTGAATCCACAGTCGATGCGCGACTACTCTCGCTTCACCGCGGATCACCAGATCCAACGGTGGGAGATCCAACAGAGCTTCCATTGCACTCAATGGCGTTGTTCGCACTGCGCTGGTCATGCTAATACAGGCCAAACGCTTAATTTTATTGAGTTTGGCCTCAGTTCTAATGCAAGGCCACCAGACCTGGGAGCTGTACAAGAGAGATGGACGTACTATCGTCGTGTAGAGCCAGTATACCACTTTGGGTTTAAGCCCCCACCTTAGACCGACAACACAACAACACAATCTATTAGGATTGATCCAACCCCGTGTCTAACCAAGGCATGTCTGATAGAGTCGGTTGTGGTGCAATTAAATGCACCTTCAATGTCCAAAAAGGCCACGAGTGCCACTTCTCGCTGATCTAGAGTCTTCTCCAGCCTACCGACCAGATTATGTAAGGCCAGATCAGTCGATTTCCTAGCTTGGTATGCTTGGGGTTTACTGTCTAGGAAGGTTTATCATGCCGGCTGGAAAGCCCAAGATGAAGAACAATTAAGACGGCGAATTTACGAAAAGCTGAGAGGATCAATTATCTGAATTCAGTCCAGGACCTCATGAGAGACATTCGAAGAAAGTTGCGTCTAGTAGAGCAGATTGGCCACTCCACATAATTCGACACTATAGTTTAGTCAAATATTGAGTTGTAATTTATGATAACTAGTTAGTGTTTACTTCATTAAAAAAATCCAATAAATTAATATTTTGTGCCAAAACTTTTAGGACATACGTTAAACCAAATCTTCTAGAGTTATCTATATAGTGAATCGAAATGAGGGTGTATATCATATACACAGTTTGCGGACAGGAGGTGTTGTAGTTCCAAAAAAAGGAAAATATTCTTTGTGCAGTAAATGAGTAGAGAGTTGTGGATGGCTACAGACTAGAAAGAAAGACCGACTAAAACTGGTAATAAGAAGACAGATGAAAACACGTAATAAGGCTATTTTATGGCGTGCTGCTCGGGTGAAGAGCTATAAGCATTATTAGACTTTAGCTTCACAAGCAATATGAGGTGACCCCCGGTATCTCTTAACCGCGATCTATTGAATGGAGAAGTTTCAAGCGGTGACCATTTTCCGACGGATAGTGCACGGTTGATTACTTGAGAAAACCCCCAGTTCATTTTCGCCTTGTTTACAAGTGGCTATGAAAAGTGGGTCACAAACAACTCGCAGCAGCGATCACGGCCACCGTCGGTCGGAGCGTCATAGTTGACCTTGAAAGCGATGCAAGACGATGCGCAACGCGTCGCCAAGCCGGGACGGGACGGCCAACGATCATCACTTTTTCCGACTCTAGACGGAGACGGCTAGCTGTGATTTCGGTTCAGGGGGCGTTGACCTGCCTGATAATGCGCTTGCTAGCTGCGATTAGATACCGAGAACGACATGTTGCCACGTCGCAATCGTGAGGTAAACAACCGACAGTTTTTCTATGAATGGAGAATTCTAAAGAACCAGAATTACCGATGTTAGAAAGGTTGCTCGTTTCTGTAAGTACCGATAAAAGTCATATTGCATCTCGCTGATCACAAAATGGCAAAAGATTCAGTCTTATTTTGCCATTAGTACTAAAATCTCCCATAAGTCGTATTGAAACAACTTGTCGCAAGACTAATAATGAAAATTAAGTTAATATAAAGTAATATCAACTTTTCATTGTAAAAAGGTGTCCATTTATTGGCACAATAAATCTATAGCTGGTCATTCATCGCAAAAGTTCGCCATTGACATTGACATGTTGGTGGATACGTAGGTACCTATTTAGCCTACATCCCTACTTTGGATGTTGTGGGAATACTGGAAATCCCTGCAGGCAAGAGATATTTTCCCATTGTCAGATGCTCGGTACCACCTCTCAAGTGTTGATAATGAGGATAAAATATGTTCATGTCTCAACCCATGCTCACGCGCACTAATTAGGACTCATCTTCTTCCGTAGTGGTTAATTTTAAAAAAGACAGTCAAAGCAGGTTTTCCAAAGTTCTTGTGGACATAATATAAACCTCTGCTACAGAATTATGTGGACAATTTTGAAGATCAAAAACCTTGAAAAAACAAACCAATTCTTAGATAAGCGCTTGAGGTAATTTGGCGACCCTATATTTATGGCGTCTTAGCGTCATACCCTAACGTAGACATCTGACTTAGGGAGTTAAAACATATAAAAACAAACTCTCCTCCAGTTAACCCCAGTTTTTATATTTCTGCTGTTTATAGGCCATGCATTTTTGGTAAAACGACATTAGAGTTAAGTGAAATTTCCAAATTAGCGAAACATAATCCAACTATTATTGGTAAGAGTAGGACAATGCTTTCAGGGACACTCCATTTCCATTGCAGAATCTGCTCCAGAAAGCCATGTGGTTCCCTTGTGCACACAGGAGCTCATGGCCTGCGACTGAAATGTCGCAGAGTAGAGCGATATCTGGGTTCCCACTTTACCGTTGGCGAAAATTGAAGACGAAATATAGTTCATCAAAACCCACCCTTTGTAATTTGTGTAAGGATCCATCCAAGCCTAGAATTATTCCACCATCAGATTGCGCATCTGATTAAAATACAAACCGTGTTCTTGGTGAAAAGCCGGCAAGAAGTATAATATAGGGAGTAATACTGGAATTCTTGTTCCGGCACAAACAGTGGTGGAAACGACAGCAGTCAGACTTTATTTATCCCCCAGTTTTCGAACAAATAAGCCCTACCTCCAACTCGTCGGCTTCTAATTCCTTTTTGAGTATTCATTTCCCGTACATACTCTGGAGTGCACGTTCTCCCTCTCAACTCAACTCCCCAAAACTCTGTTACTCCATTAGACGTCTCCAGAATTTACATGTAACTAGCTGAAATTCTCCCCTGACTCTCCGTGTTTCTACCCCCATCAGTTTTATAAATTGGTATGATGTATTAATGCAGTTTGTGAAAGATTAGATGGAACGATTTGTTGTGTTTTTTATTTTCTCATTGGAATGTCAAACTAGCATTAGTATATGTATAATGAAGTATCGAAAACATTTCTAAAATATATAGGGTCTCAATTTCGACCTACATATCAAAGTTGTGATTTTTCAAATGGAATGCCTCAAATTTTATTGCATATTTGGATAAACCAATTCAAAAGAAGAAAACTGATATAATATACTATGGGGTTTTGGTAATTAGCTACTGAGATATAAGGTGTTTTGTCTAGAAAAACCCCCCACTTCGGCAACCCCTCAGTTCGCCGTTTTGAAATTCTGAGTGCTGGATTTTGTATCAAAAAAAACTTACTTTATCTTATTTGTTACTTTTCCGAATTTTAATTTTTGCTCATACAGGGTGGCCAAAAACGCAAATTGTAGTTTATCTCAAAAATTTTAAATGCATCACCCTGTATATTTGTGCAAGTTTGGATTGAATTTTGTATAAGCTTTTTTTGATACTAGACACATAAGGGTTTGCACGACTATTATTTCGGTTATTAGCACGTCTTTTATGGAACGGCTTAATTCCCTAAAATATCGCATCATCCTTGGAAACAAATAAATTGGGGATTAGTTACAAACTGTCAAAATTAGCTTTGTGAGAATTATAATAAAAACGTGTCTGAAAATGATTTTTTCTAAAGAAGAAATGGTGAATATAATAACAATAATAATTAACGTCTTTTATTTGTAATATTCTTACAGGAGGCGAGATTTAGATTATATATCTATTCTACCATCAACCCCCTTAACAATACGAGATGTAAAAAAAAAGAATTTGTTGAAAATTAATAGGTACCTGTATACAATAACGACAGAATAAAGTATAATCCAAGTAAAGACATAAGGAAAATATGAGGACACTTATGGGTTATAACAGATTTCGCTGCTGATCAAGTAACTTCTTTTACTTTTTTCTTGAATTTGGATAATGGATTGGTTTCTTTTAAACAGCGGTCTAAAGAATTATATGATTTGATCGCTTTGTAAACATATGTATTCTGAAATAGAGATGTGCTGTGGCGTGGAATTGAAAAATTCTCTCTATATCTAATATTAATACCATGAATATTCCCTCTACGTATGGATTTGTTTATTAAATATGGCGGTGTTTTTGAATAAAGAACCTTATGAGTCAGATTTAGGAGCTCGTATTTATACATTTTATCAATTTTCATCCATTTGAGTCCATTAATGGCATTCGATATATGATCATATTTTCGGAGACCATTTACAAGTCTGCAACATGTATTCATAATACTTTGAATACGATTTCTTGTTATAATATCTAAATAGGGATAGTAAACTACTAAGCAATACGATATCTTTGAAAACAAGAAAGATTCACACAATTGCTTTCTCGCAGATTTATGTAATATAGCCTTATTTGCAAATAAAACTCTGAGAATAGCGTAGCACTGAGTAATTAGATACTTCACGTGTGCAACAAATTTTAAGTCATCATCCATTATAATACCTAGGTTTTTTGAATGATCCACAGGAATTAATTTATTACCTTTTAAATGTATGTCCTCTTTTAAGATATTCTTTTTTGTTCTATTTGCGTACACCAACATATTTGTCTTCAAAGGGTTCAAACGAAGATTATGACTACTACTGAACTTTTCAATTTGGGCAAGATCTTGATTAATTTTATTATTTGCTGTTTCCAAGTCATTACTCCTAAATGAATAGAAAATTTGAGTATCATCTGCAAAAAAATTTATGCTGCATGATTTTACCTCTGTTTCTAAATCTGAGATATATAATGAAAATAATAGGGGTCCTAAGACTGATCCCTGTGGTACACCAGAACAAATTTTTTGTTCAGTAGAGTACTGTTGATTTAGACGAACTTTTTGATACCGATTTTCAAGGTAGGTTTGAATAAACGAAAGAGGTTTTTCAGAAAATCCATAATAACTGCATTTAGATACAAGAAGTGAGTGATTAATGGTGTCAAATGCTTTAGTAAAGTCAAGAAGTATGAGAGCTACTGCTTTGTGGTTATCAAGTGCCATTGTTATATTGTCTGTTAAATCACAGAGTGCCGAAGCTGTATTATGACCTTGTCGAAATCCATATGGTGTTCGTTTTGGGCGAAGCCCAAAGAAATAGTTTCCCAGCATCTCGCATTTATAAGCAATGGTACCCTATAATATGCGACATCCAAGGCCGGAAACATTTTCCACACTACGAGAACGTTTTGAATCAACTGGAGCAGTGAAATATAGTAAAAAATTTATAAATAATTAAAGTTGCAGGAAAATCCCCATTTAAGTGCACGGCAAATTGGAGCAGAAATTGGTATATGCAGAACTTCTGTCCAAAGGATTATTCACAAGCATTAGGTACCATCCATATCACCTATGCTTGCATCAAGGCCTTCGTCCTCATGTTTTCGCAGCTCAAATGGGAGTTTAGTTGAATAATGCTAAATACAGTGAGCGAAGACACTACTTTCCTGGATAAGGTTCTTTTTAGCGATGAGGGAACTTTTAACAGCATAGGTGTTGTCAACAGGCATAACAAGCACTTTATGCGACGGAAAACCATTACTGGGTTAGGCAAATAGATTTCCAAAATAAATGGAGCTTGAATGTTTGGGGAGGAGTTATTGGCAGACAAGTTATCGGACCTTTCTTTTTCGACAACAGATTAACAGGTACAGAATACTTGAATTTTTTGATCGAGCATTTGCCTTTACTTTTGGTGGATGTCGTGATGGGCCTCTATCTTGGCCTCCTAGATCACCAGACATGACACCGATGGACTTTTTTCTATGGGGCGGCGTTAAGCAAGAGGTTTATATATATATATATATAGCCACCATCTACCCCGGAAAATATGAAGGAAAGGATTAAGGATGCTTTTTTGAACATAAGGGAACACATGCTGAGGGATGTGCAACGGTCATTTATCCAAAGACTACGGCTGTGTATTCAACATGGTGGAGATATTTTCGAACAGTTTTTGTAGATTAGGTCTTGAGTAGTGATAGTTGTTTGTTTATGTTGTTGTTCCAGCAGTTTTTCTCTATTA
Organism: Acanthoscelides obtectus; assembly: GCA_963669975.1. Taxonomy (NCBI): domain Eukaryota; kingdom Metazoa; phylum Arthropoda; class Insecta; order Coleoptera; family Chrysomelidae; genus Acanthoscelides; species Acanthoscelides obtectus. The sequence goes on from CAVLJG010000010.1 coordinate 33,462,465, forward strand.
CGCTTAAAGCTGATTTATACTGTTCTGATTGTTATTAGTTTTTACGTAAAATCTGTATTCTTAGTGGCAATATGGAACTAGCCCACTGTTTGTCTTTTGTTTCCTTAATTTTGGTGTGTTGTTCTATTAAAAGCTTAATAACTCAAAATCTAGTGTTTTTTCTAAATCAAACCTTATACAAAAAATTGAATCCAAACTTGCACAAATATACAGGGTGATGCATTTGAAATTTTTGAGAAAAACTACAATTTGCGTTTTTGACCATCCTGTATGAACATAAACAAAAATTCGAATAAGTAATAAATAACATAAAAGCTGACGTGTGTTAGTTTTTTTTATACAAAATTTTCAGTACTTCAAATTTCAAAATGGCGGACTGAGGGGTTGTCGAAGTAGGGGGTTTTTCTTGACAAAACACCTTATATATCAGTAGCTAATTACCAAATCCCCATAGTATGTTATATCAATTTTCTTCTTTTGAATTGATTTATCCAAATATGCAATAAAATTTGAGGCATTCCATTTAAAAAATCACAACTTTGATATGTAGGTCAAAATTGGGACACCCTGTATAATTGCCAATATTTTAGAAATGTGCCTTCAAATGTCATGTATAACATGCCATAAATAGATTTTCCCAAAATGTATTTGTTTATGAGTAATTTCCGTCCACACATGGATGGGCGACCCTGTATATGATCCGATAGCCAATTGACAAGATCAGCTCTGGATCAGGAGTACACCAGCACGTGGCCATATTGTGGGTTGCTGGGTATATTAGCTTACCATATGACGAGAATACCTTCTAGTGGTATCAAGGATCGGTACTTGTCAATACCGATAATACCCGTTATTTTCATTATATGTACCTGTTATTTTCTACCCGATGCTTATGTCTAGTGTCTATAGCTCTTTCCACGGTTTTTGGTAGTTACGTCACAATACCATACGAAATAACTTAATAATTTGAATGGTACCATGTCCGTAGCTAAACTTCCCTAAGGGCAAATGCACTCTGCAGAAGCCGATCCGTTGCAGCTGCTACTCGCTCTTGCACACACACACATGAATTGGGTGATAGAGCACCGTTGTTTTCACTCACTTTCTGAAAATACTTTCAAGACATTGTCGTCATTGTAGCTATATTCAGGCACTATGTTTTATATCGCAGATCTATGGATGAACACAAATAATACGCTCATGACAAGCTATTTGTCATAATGACAGCTATGAACGCAGCAGTGGACAAAATTTGTTATTGCAACATACATTAACGTAATTTGGCTTTAAGTGCACTTAAATCGATGTTATTTTCACGTAACATTGTTTGTTTTATGGGTTTCTTTGTACCATTACAGTCTAGCCCCCTCCCCCGAAAAAGTTATTATTGCGTGAGAAACAATGGAAAAATGTATACTAAGTGACATATAAATCCGAACACCCAGTTTAAATGGTTTTATTTTAATAAAAGTTGGTGAATGTATTTATCTTACTGTAAATAACAAGTGACAAAATTTTCAGCCTTATCAGTTGGACATTCCGGTTTTTATACTGCTTTTTTTTAATTCACTAACGCTCTAAAAATGAATATTTTAGCAGCAGTAAAGAATCAACGTCTGGCGGATTTTGGCCTAAGATTATTGGCCTTAAGGGACCGTTTCTCCACTACCAGGTCCATTGCAAATGAATGGTTTGCAGAACACGGAAGACCTATTGGCATGCGAAGTGTTTACCGACGAATGAGAAGTTTTGGCTTGTTTTGGCTTGTTTTCATACCGGCCACACTGGGTCCTCCCTTTAACTCGAGAACACCGACGTAATCGCCTTGAGTGGTGCAAACAACGGTCACTCTGGGATCAGGAATGGAACAGTATTGTCTTTAGTGACGAGTCTCGATTTTGTTTAGGCATGCACGATGGTCGTGCCAGGGTTAGAAGGCGACGTGGTGAAATGACGAATCCACAGTTTTTTGTTGAAAGACATGTTCATCACACTGTTGGAGTTATGGTTTGGGGTGCTATAGCTTATGGTTCCAGGTCACCTTTAATCTTCATCAGAGGTAACATGAACGCGCAGCGTTATATCCACGAAGTTCTAGAACCCCATCTTTTACCCTATCTTGACACCCTGGCAGATCCAACTTTCCAACAAGATAATGCCCGACCACATGTTGCAAGAGTCACAATAGACATCTTTCAACATAATGATGTCACATTGTTACCATGGCCACCAAGATCTCCCGACTTATCCCCAATTGAGCACGTGTGGGATATGATGGGTAGGAGATTTCTCAAGTTGCAGCAACCTCCTCAGACTCTAGAAGCACTTCGAGAGGAGTTGGTGGTTGCCTGGAATGAGATACCACAGGAGGACATTGACCACCTGATCAGAAGCATGCCTAGGCGCGTTGGAGAATGCGTAGCACATCAGGGTGCATCCACACATTATTAAAGGTCAAAGGGCTTTAAAGCAGTGCAATCATTTTGAAATTTTTATCATTTACTTATTATGCTTCATTAAGTACTTATACAAAATTTTATTAAAATAAAACCATTTAAACTGGGTGTTTGGATTTATATGTCACTTGGTATAGTTTATGCGTTAATCGCATAAGACATACTCCAAATATCCTTGAATGGCTATTGCATTATGTCGTGGTTTGCCCCCTATAAGAATTTACTATCTGTAAATAAGATCGAAAACCTGTAATTTTTTAAAATCGCTTCAGGCCCAAAATGGTGTGGGTTTGCTTGATGTTTTCTAACATCCCACCAAGCCGTTTCTCTCAGTGGGGATCAGAATTCGATCAGACAATTAGCATTTTTGAAAATGGCTTTGCTCTAAAAATTTTTTATGAATTCTTCGTCAATTTGATGTGACATTTTTCACAGAACTTTTGACTTTTTGACATTATTTTTTGTGTTCTACATTGGTTCTCGGCAAACTTTTGCACTGCCAATTGCATTATAAAACTTAGAACGCTGGGTAATAGAAAAAATTCTATCCCCTAGTAATTCGAAACGGATGAATAAAAAAGTATAAAGGTCATGACTGCATACGTACCGTATGCATCTCATTTCCATGTATTTTACATACACATCAAACGGGTGATGACCATCAAGGTAGGGTTCAGTGATTTTGGAAGGGTCATGCTAAATGCTCATATGCAACAAGTTACATCCTGTCTATAAATGTGGCTTGTTATGCCATGAGTCAGCATTCAGCGATTGTTTTCGTATCGAATTGTTTGCTGAATTTGATTTGTTACGTGACTACGTACAACCTTATCGTGCATAATTGAATCTGGATCTGATGAGATTGATGCAACGTAGAAAGATATTTACTTTTCAAATCTAGATTGCCTGTGATTATCAATCAGAGTTTCAGAAACGTCCAAAATGATGTTCGATCGGTTTTTTACTTCCTGAGCGAAGAAGTACTGTAATTGCCAAAAATCTAGAAACTGAGATATTGTGTTCTTTGGTTGTTATAAAATTTTCACAAAAGGTTGCTACTATGCCTAGGACGAAAAAGCTTTGTAGCTTTTTAAAATCGACCCAGTGGTAGCGGAGAAAAAGGCCAAGCCCGAAAAAATAAAACTCGCTCAAACTTAGTTTATTGACTTATCAGAGAATCCTGATCATTCATGGAAAACATTTTAGGTGTAAAAAATTTAGGAGTGGGGGTATATCTCAATTTTCTGAGGTTAGTATACATATAGTCTCCCAACATTGGTAATTCTACGCACCTATTAGACATATTTCACACATCATAGATTTTTCCGTACATCTGCCATTAAAACTTGGATTAACCACCACAGGATAGACAAGTCAATCGACGTAAATGTGTTTTTAGTGGAGTATATTCAAGATGAACAAAACTGTTGTAATAGGTATCTCTAGGATAAAAAGTAGCGTCAAATCTGAGATAGTTTGATGATAAAAGCAAAAAAACATTCCATTTACCCCACAGATTTTTTGGAGCTATTATACTTTCGATGAATTTTGACTGACTCCCTATAAAAATTGTTGTCCGACGTCCCTTTTGGAGAAAAAGTTGATATCCCTCAAAATTAGAGTACTTAGTTTGAAATTAAAAATTGTATGTGAAATCTGATGTCATTGTGTACCGAAAAGGAAGGGGGCTGCGGAACACATCGCACGCCACTGCAAGCGCGGCATCACTTTGAATACGGCGGGATACGCGCCAGCAGTGGCGTGCGACGTGTTTTGCTGCTCGCTTCCATTTCAATATCAGAGTACAGTCAATGGCGTAGAGATTACCACCCTGAATCTTGACAAAGGGATACTTGGGGGCATATGTTTATCTAGCAGCTTTTTATGTTATTTTTGGATGTAATTTCTGCTCTAGAAACGTTGCTATTGTTTTTTTAATCATCCTGTATATAAAAACAAAAGGGGCTCAATTCCTAGTTTGGTACACCACTGTCCATTCGCTGATGCACGATTCAAAACGCTGGTCGAAACGTGATATAATAAATATGTCGAATATAGGCTGGTTGTTATGCATTGGCAACTATAATTATTCATGTGAAATATCTTGTTTACAATTAATTAGATTGTTATATTTATCGCTGAAGCTAACAATATTTAGCTTTGATAAATCAACCAGAAATAGCGCGCTATCTATCCTATAAACTAGGCCGCACGTTCTATGGCTAAAAATAAAAAACGTTCTCGCTTTGACAGCATAAAGAGACATTATTCACGTATGATAACCAGCATATTGCCATAAATAAACGATCCAGTGATAGTGATTTTATCGCCCATTTCACCCTGAAAAACCTTCATCACATCCAGTATCGAGAACATTTTAAGTGCTCAGCATATACGAAAAAACTGTGCTCATAGTAAGTACTAAGTATGTATGTTACGGGCAATGACGATAAATAATTATGCATTGACGTTAACGACTGTGCATTGATACCAATGCCCACTGCGAAGGGGCAATGTTGTTAATATGTTGACGTCTTTGTCCGGCCGTTAACGATTGACCGTAATGGCTAAGAAACATTATTATATTATATATGCAAAGACAACGGTTAAAAAATATTTTAGATAGATACTCGTAGTAACAAAAAAATAACAAGGAAAAAACGAATATTAGTAAAACATGGAACCTGGAGCTAACGTCAAGGTCTATACTTCTTTAATATTAGCAGTATGATGTTATTCTGGGTTAGGTACGTGTCGTTAAAGTTGTGACTTTTTCCTCTAAACCCCGTATAGTTTATGAAACAATAAGCAACTTTCCTAAGAATAATAGCAAAACCTTAAGGTAATAGAAACATTAGGTTCCAAAAAAAAATGTGAATGGGTCAGCCCATCATCCAACGTTAAAAGGTGTACGACGTGCGTCAGTATCCAAAACGGATTTGGAAATCAGAAATTGGCACATTCCTACAGCCATAACGCAGTTATTGATTTGGTGTGAGTGTATTCAGATCGTTGTCCTGGATGTTTCCATCGGGAGCTACGTAGGGTTTGTTTATATCGTACAAAGGCCGTCGCGGCGGTCATAGTAGGAGACCTGGACAGCCCCAAATGTAACAAATTTTGGAAAAAGTTAAGAAACATGTGTTTTTGCATCGAACGACGGCAACTTTGAGTGTTATATAGTAACAAAACATGTGACAGGTCAGTGCCTGAAATTCCTTATCACATATCAATAGTGGTAATTCTATTCAATTCCTTCTTTTGTTATCGCTGCTGTTTTACCGCACATTGTGTGGTATTTCAAACTGAGTTTTTGCAGAAAAGGAATGTCCCACCTTCAAAGATTCCTCAGCATTTAAAAACAATTTGTCGTTTATCTCATCTAGTTTCTAAAATCACATTAGTGCTTCCCATAAATCGAAGGCGTATTTCATCAGACTTCCATCCCGGTTTGTATAGTAAAAATAACTTAAAAATGCCTCAGTTACTAGTAGTGGCTCTGCGAGTGATACAAAAAACATAGACGTTGTAACATAACCTTTCATTCCACTGTATCATCATTGCGCGCTCATATTATATTTCTATCAATATTGCCCAAACGTAACGGCATTAACGTCAATGCCTGGATTATAGTAGGTGTACGGTGTTTTTTATGACGTTTCGTTCAAATTTTGTAGCAACAGAGAACAGACTTCTTTTGAAGTGTGTCCATTCTAGGTTGGGGTGCAGATGGTGTTTAGACGAGGTATAAGTAACTGACGATGATTTTAAACACAAAATTTGTTTTAATTTTTGGTAGCTGACATTGGTAATTTTCAATTTATAGTGTAGTTTACTGAAAATCATTATTTTAATGCGCGAACTCGTGGACTATTTCTTCTTATACCTACAATAAATTGTGTAAATATAAATAAAGCCAATATCAATACAAAATAATGTTTTGTTCAAAATCTTGTGCCTAAAATTGAACCAAATTGAATACAGGAAACTGTGTAGTCTAAAATTATCTTAATAGAAAATTCAGTGTCAAATTTGCACCCATCCCTGATATGACTATTTTATTTCCCTAAACTCCATACAAGCGATACGCTGGCAACACTGTATACTTAGCTATATCCCATTCTAAGCGACCCGACTGGGGGACCCTGGCCAACTGTGTCTGACTGCCTTGCCTCCTCTGAGACGACTTCGAATGAAATTTAGGACGTGTGGTGATGTTTCCCTACTCATTTTTTGCACACATATACATAATTATTATTGGTGAGAATTAATGCTGTCAGAATCCATTTTGTTTGTGTAAGCACAGGCGACTACGATAAGCGGTTGAGCAGAGGTGGCCGTTGACCTTTACGTGAATATACGATAGGGTTTAATTTTGCTTGCTCAACAACTTTATCACTTATATAAGTGAATGTGTGGCTCCAGTACCCATACAAATACGATATACATTCAGCATGACTGTTTTTTTGGCGAATCTTCAAACTGGGTGGCGATACCGACTTAAATAGACAATCGGGACTTTGACCGCTTATTTAATGCTTGCATGCTTATTTATATATGCTTAGATATGCAGTTTAATACCCCTATTGTCTCCTTGCCGATTTAGCACAGATTCTTATACATTTCTACGCGACTTTTGAGGGCAAAGCAAGAATAGACCCAATTTTCCAAACCCATTAAATAAAATAACCCAGAAGAGTGAGTGGCGAAGAAACCTTTCTCTTTGTTATCTACAACTTTAACATTCTGTATTTCAGTAAGGGAGCGTTTTAGGACCATGTTTGTACCACACATTCGCCTAAAGAGGCACTCGGCTTGATGGAAGCCGTAAACGCGAACGAAATTTGGAAAAAATGTATGAGTAACCGCCTTCTCTCGTTCTTCAATTTCCCCAAAGGGCTCCGGATTTTGCTCTGGCCTGGGGTCCCTTTCATACCTTGAGACGACGCTGCCCCTGGGCAAGTTTCCTTTTTTACATTCACAGGATCACAATAACCCATACTAACTTCGTGCAAATAACAAAACTACTCTGTGAACGTTTCTGGAGAATATTTCACAACTCCGCATGCGTGGCTTCAAGTCTCCTGAGTCGCAGTGTTACATACACATACAACCTTTGCTGAGATTTGTTTGTTTGCGTAAATTTTGCGTATTAGGCTTATACCAAGGAAGGCCATCCACGTAAGGTTGCTAGAGTTTCGAATTCTTTGCAACTATGTCTATTTGTGAATCTGAATATCATACATCTGCAAATCCTATCGTTATAATAGGTAATCAACCAGGGCGATCTGGATCAAAGATCTAGAATATAAATGGTAGTTTTCTCTAACGATTTCCTTTCGCGATCTGGCAACATCGTATCCGTCGAATCCAGCCTAAACGCTTCACATTCTAAGCGACTTCCTTTGATTCCTACCGACCACACCCCGGCAACCGGTCCTTGTTGGAAATAGACTTGCCCAAGCCCCGTTTCTCCACCACTATGGCAGTTTCTATCCTAAACTCACCTCTATCTGGACTGCTACGGCCTTCTGACAGCTTCGGAACACTTTTTCAGCACTTTATCCAAAGGAAAAGAATACTTTTCTGCTATTTCCCGTGGATTTTCCTTCGATTTCAGTATCGGCACGCGTCGAAATACCGTCGGATCTTCGAAACGACTCCGGTTGTTACTGGCCCAGACCGACGGCCAATCGGAGAACGTCTAGTAGGCGGGGCAGTAGGCGGTAGAGGGGAGGGTCAGTCAGTGGCGCGCAGTGACATACGAGGGGGTTCCCAGGAGCCGATTGGTAGGATGCGGGAAAGGTTTAGGGGCAGAGAGGGGAATCCAAGGAAAGATTTAATTGGAGGATAGAAGTCCATACATATACAGTCAATTGTGCGGAAATCCCATAAGCATGAATCCCGAGATGTGTTTGTGGTTTGTATATAAATTTGGTACCTACATAGGCTCACGTTCGCCGTTCACATGAGATCTATAAATGTACCCCATGGGGACCATTTTACCTAAATTAAAGTTTAGAAATCGAATTCTGAATAAGATACTAATCTAGCAGGGTGACAGACGAGTACCAGCTAATTTTCGTGGGATGTCTCAAAAATTCTTCTCTTCCAAGGAATGTATAGAATTTTTTTCACTACTGTATTACTACATTGTTTGGTTAAACTGTGGAATGTAGCATATCTCATAATCTGGCAATACTGTTAGTGAGAGTCGACGCAATGTCTGCATCATAGAACAGTGCGTAGAACCAGTGGCGGGCCAAGGGGGGATTGGATATTAGATCCATCCCCCAAAAGATTACTGGAAGAAGAAAAAGACGCAGGAAATTCTACGTATTCGAATGAAATCTTGGCTCAGAATAGACAACGGAATAGCTCATTTTACCGTAAATAATGACACTGAGGTTAGGTACTTACATCCGAAAAAGTGTTTGAAAGATTTACTAAAACGGGCAGACATGGAACTGATATATGTATAAAATTGCTTTTTATCTTCGTATGTCGTATGTTCAATAAAATTATCCTTCTCCTCATCTCCCTTTGGATCCGCCCCTAAGAGGAACACTACCCATACCTACATGATATTGTCAATAGAGATAAAAGATGCTATGTACTTCGAGACATTATTAGTTTCTCGCATGGGACTTCCAAGCTGCAACCTACAATCAACAACAATAATTTCAGTCATAAAATAGACTCTGCATTTACTCGTCATGAATAAGAATTATTGGTAGGTAATATTCAAAAATGGATAAAGGGCTTTACAGCAATGACAGTTCTGTGCCCAAGAAGCCAAAGAAGCTATACATGAATGTTTGAATGAACATATCTATTCATTATTTACCTGTGGTTTTTTCTCATTTCATAATTTACCTAGGGGAGAAAGGTAACTTTTCCTTTTATTGTAAGAGTGCTTGCTATAAATAACGATTTGTCAGGTTAGAGAAAAAAATTGTAGGGTTTTGGGGATATGCGATGTTCATACCGCAAACTATCTAGGTAGGTACCTACTGCCGTTTCACCCCTGTATAGTCCCAATCCCAAAAAGCCGTGTCGTCAAACATTATTTAGAGTGCGTTTTTCGAGTAGGTGTGTATAGAATTTACTTGTTGTGTGGATGACGGCATTACACTTGTGGGAAATAGTTGCGGGAAATTCATGCACAAAACTCGATTCATTTTCCGCGCAGTGTACACACGAGAAAGATAGCCTATGCGCATCACCGGAAATGTATTTCCAGCGCAGAGTACTAACTGTATTCATGGTCGACATTTTTGACTTCACCTTCACCTTACGAGTCTAACATCCTATATCTAATCTCCCTGTCCATGTGTATGTATGTGTACCTATGCCAATCGCAATATCCGGAAACGCGGGAACGAATAGGGTTGTCATTTCCTTAAACAGAAGCGGATCCAGAGGATGTCCTGGGGGCCCGGACCTCCGAAAAGATATTGGAGTTTGAGAAAAATTCGATTGTTTGGCAATTTGCAGACCCCGATTTTCAATTTTGAAGATCGGTCCCCCCGCTCCCCCGCTCTTCAATTTTCAACTGCCGATACCCCTCCCCCCTTCCCGAAGGATATCTCCCTAAACATGAATACTGAGTACCCCCTCCAGCACTTATAATCGGATAATTTCAAGTTAATCATATGGATCTCCTAAAATATTTTCTAGATCCGCCCCTGGACGGGTCAAAAGTCGGCCCACAGGGGCATAACAAGTATGATTTTGTGTACAATTTTGAGGATCCCCTAGGACAATTTGCTACCGATATAGAAACATTTCTGAGGACGCCCATGGACAGGACCGAAAAAACTAAAGCTAAACATGTACGGCTAAAGCCGGACGTATGGTCACCCTAAATATGAACACTATTTGTGAATGGCATATCCTGAATAGCAAATTCTTGTTCCAAAAGCCATTTTGAGTTGAACATCACAGAGTGTTGCCTCTCGCTACTCTGGTGCCGGGGTCTTTGGGCCTAGAACAAGGCTCTCACTGCCTCTCGGCAGATACACCACTATTTTTCAGGGGTAAATCTACGCTACTACCGGCAGACTACACTGGGATGCCCAGAATGTTAAGCAGCTGGAACTGAGGGCCTATGCGCCAGCTCCTCGTGGTGATCGGTATGTCTCTAAATTCATTTATTAGGTATTCATGCCTCTCGCCTCAGGTTTTATGCTTTCTATCACCATGCCAGCCTTATATTTTCCTAAGGCCTAAACACCCATGGAGTACCGTGGTGCTATAGGGGGAAACAGGGCGTCCCACAGGCACTCTGGCGAGGGAACACTTGTGCATGCAACATGCACACATTCGGGCCCCACCTACGAGATCCGCCAGGTGATACCTCCGCGTTTGACAGTCAGACACCGTCTACCACCTACGGACAATCACAACATCCATATCCGAGAGAAAAACTTCTCTTAGGTCTGGATTCGAACCCGCGCAGCGCACGGCGACTGATCAGGAGACCGCTGCTGCCTATAATGGTACTTATCACAAACCATTCGATGAATTGTTGCATACATTATGGACCGTAGGTACTTTATGGTTGTTAAGGCTGTCGCACATTTGCCCGCTACTGACATCTGGCCGCGTTTCCTGATTACCGCTCGGTCTTCCGTCAACGCAGGGTTAGATAACAAAGTCCTAAAATGGGAGAGAGTTCATCTTTGAGTACAGTAAGACCCGCGCAATACGTACACCAGACACAGCGTTAGCTACTACTCTTTTCCATTTTGATACTTTAGGTACTGCAGTAAAGATTGTTGCCCGTCCATGTTCTGACTGCCAGGTCGTACAGTTCAGTTCGTCTGTCGATAGCCGCCGGCGAAGCACAGACTTCAGAATCAGAAGGCGACAGACGAGAATACCAGTTCAGCAAGTCGCGTTTCAGAAATTTTCCACACGAGCGCAAATCGCCGTAAACATGTCGCGTCAGCGCTCCGCCACATATACATATTATCCGTCCACCTGTTGTGTGCATCTGTGCATTGGCAAGCCTGGAGCCTCGCCCTTGCTGACAAATGAACGCAGCGCGGCAGGTGCCCAGGCGATTGGCGCCCATGGGCGGGCTTAACGCGCGACCGCGCTGTTGCGTTGCTTCGCCCATTTGGATGACGGCCAATGGACTCAGGAAGTGCGCGAGTCGACGGGGAGTGACGTGGTGGGGGGGAGTGGGATGGCGATATCCCCGGTTGAAATAGTCCGGCAGGGAAGGCACGGATGGGTGTATTTGGAGGAGATATGGAGGATACGGTTGGGAATGAGTATAGAAATGGACACCAATCATAGATTATATTAAAACCTTCCTGTGAAGGTAGCAAAAGGGGCGGTATGGTTGTGGCCGACCAACGATAAAACGCTTTCACGTCGCCATGACAATTTTTTACCTCTTGCGTTGACTAGCTCTATACCATGTAGTAGTAGTGGTGTGGAGACGAAGCTTGGCAACTAGGCCACCTTTGAGCCTTTTTGCTGACCCCTCAGGATCAACAATGTACTACGAGTTATCTGCTGGTTGCTTGATATAGGAAACACAACATCCAAGGCAAGGAATTAACTATCGAGGCGAAGATTCGAACCCGTGAGTCTCGGGTTGCTACTTGACGCGCTAACCAGCGAGCTATCGAGAATCCCAAAAGAGGCTATACTACGAGCCCCTTCCCATTTAAGTTGGCCCAACTATTGAAATCTTAGTTTTTTTCTTATCAAAATTATATAAATATAAAAATTTAGCAGGGTGTTATAGGTGTAAAATATTAACAATGAATATTTTGATAATAGGAGAAAACAACTTTATCACTCCCTAATCAAATTTGCAGCATAAAAATAACACATGTTGCAATTACAGCATATCAACCTATTTTCATTTCAATGCAAAATAAGTCTATACCGCATAGGTGGCTGTGAAAAATAAAAGCCATGACAATTGTTTTTATTAATCACAGCTGTCAGAATACGTTTAAAATAGTTTTGGGTAGTTAAGGTTTTCAAAATGGGTAGAGGAAAGGTTATTAGTGAGAAAATTCGGTTACTGATAATTAAATTTTTTAATTCTGGGAAATCGAACTCAGAAATTGCAACTTTGTTAGGCTTAGGGGAGACTGTTGTACCATGGAACATTTTTTATGTTTTAATTTTTTAATTTTTTGTAACTGTTTATTTAACAAAAAATGTATGCCAATGTGTTCGTTTAGGTGTTGGCTTTATATTTTTGTAAGAGTTATCAATTATTAGAATTTAAAATAGTAATAAAATGGATATTTTTACTGGCATGTCAAATGCTCCATGTTACACAACCGTAATGTACCATGGAACATGTACTCTTGTACCTTGGAACATAATAAATCCCAGGTACTTTGGTAAATGGAATGCAAAAAGAGAGATGTCCAGAGTATTATTTTTAATAAATCATGTTCCAAATGACTCACAAATAATAAAACCTTACAAATAACTAAAACAACAAACATTAGTGAAAAAAAAATATAAGAAAAGATTTGTTTCAGCGTTTAACACAAAAATCACAAATATATATTTTGCACCCTTCTTTAGTTGCAGCACAGAGTTCGTGGGCCCATCCTAAGCAGGACATGCATCGGATCCATTGCTCTCCATGAATGTCATTTTTGAACGATTCATTGCAAAAAAGGCACTCCTCGTCATTGCTGTCCTCATCATCAGTTTCTACAAGATGAACTATATCGTCCTCCTCTTCAGAAGATGAATATTGAACTTGTTTCCTTTGCTGATTCTTCTTCTGCCTCCTTAGTTTTAATTTTTTTGATTTGTCTTTATTTTGTTCATTTGTTTCTTCTATATTTATACGACGTTTAAAGGAGACTTTCTTTTCATTTTTTAACCGTTCTTTTTCCGGAGTGTCTGTTGCAATCATGGTTTTGCCACGCTTTCTTCCTTTATTGGTAGCTTTTCTTGGTTTTGCTTTTGGGTAAGGTACAACGTCTTCAGGTAGTAAGTTTACAATGTCCGTTGATGATTTTCTTTCTGTTAGTATGGGAAACTGATTTGAGACAGTATTTATTTTGATTTCGGAAGGACCTGGTTTACTAAGTGTCTCTTTTGATATGTTCAAATTTGGTTGATATGGCCCTTGTAAATTAAAGTCCACACTGGTTCCAGGAAACACTGCTTTAGGCCTATTCTCAGATTCCTTTTCGAAATTATGAAGAGTGATTGAGCCTTCCTTTGCATCATTTGGGCCAATAGATTTTGGATCTGGCCTATCAGTAGCATATGCTGGTAAAAAGTCTTCTTCAGAAAAAATGTTTCTGTCAAGAGGGAAAATACCGGCTTTCCGGAATCCATTGCAAATGTTTATTGGACAGAACGCACGTGGATATGCCTTGCCAACTACTTGTCCAACAGCATAAATGTCAAAAGTCTGTCCAGGGTTGTTAAACAACCATTCCGTCACTAACTGGTTGTAATGGCATTTAAAAGATCCGTAGACTGACAAGTCTACTGGTTGCAATTTATGAGAAGTGTGTGGGGGGAATGTCACAATGACAACGCCATTGTCTGAAGCCAAATTAAGAGTTTTTAAGTTTAAGTGGGTTTCATGATTGTCCATAACTAAAAGTACACGATCTGACTTGGATGGCCTTACACTTTTTATGAAATGATTCATGAATTGTAAGAAAGTATCTTCATTTGACCACCCTGTCTGTGTAGCAGCCCCAACCGATCCCGGTGGAGCGCCAAATAACATCCTCTCTTTGAAGTGTACACGGGGAAAAATCAACATAGGACTTATGTGATTTCCACTTGCACTGACTGCTGTTATCAATGTAACTAAATTGCCACGTTCAGCAGAAGTCACACTACCAACCTGTCTTATTCCTTTTGGTGACACAATTTTTCCAGGGGTTTGGACAGTGCTCATGCCAGTCTCATCAATGTTCCAAATCCGCTCAGCTGGAATAGGTCCAAAGCGGTTATGCACACTTTCAATATTATCAAAGAAAGCACTGACATTGGTTTTATTGAAACTACTTGCCCTACTTAAGCTAGTAGCCTGAGGTGTCCTTATAGATAAGTCTGGGTGACGTTTCATAAAAGCCCTCATCCATTCCTCACCTGCAATTTGATTCCGGTGCCATGTATCTGGAGAAGCTTTATTATTTGCTGCAGCAAACTTGAAAGCGAGTTCTCTTACACTTTTTTTCGTCAAGCCATAATTCATTTTTGCCACCTTTTTTATATAAAGGAGCAAACAATTCTCTTCATAATCAGTGAATACTTTTTTGTTATCCAGTCTTGGTTTATATTCGAAAGTTTGACTCTCTGATTTTCGAAACCGAGAAAGATGTCTTGACAAAGTTGTTAACTTAACACCAAATATTTTACATGCTTCTCTTAAAGATATATTTTCTGGATCCAAAACTGCCTTAACAGCATTTTCTAATGCAGTAGAATTAACAGGAGGTCTTTTGACGTTCAATTTGCTGAGAGGCATTTTACCTAAAACAAGAGAAAAACTCGATAAAAAGTATCGTCATGTACCATGAAACGTGTTCCAAGGTACAAGCTGTTTTATGTTCCAAGGTACAGGAAGGGACCTTGCCGAAACAAAATCGCTTCCTAACCTACAAACTGTCGTAAACTGATTGTTTAAGAGGATGAATCTACTCACCACATTACAAGGACTTCTATTATTCTAATAAAGTCCACAATCCGACTAGCACCTTCGATTAAAGAAAACGAATTTGAAATTAAAAATGTTTACCTACTTCTGTCTTTGAAAAATAATATTTACTCACAAAAACCACGGGGTGATCAGTAGAAAGCTCAAATTATTGTAAGGGATCTGTAACGGTAATCTAATTTAGGAAATTTATTTTCCGGCCGCTAGATGTCAGAACTATGAAAAAATGGTATGTGTTCCAAGGTACACTATGCCCAAGGTACAACAGTCTCCCCTACAGTGTGAGAAATGTTGTTAGAAGATAGAACGTAACTGGTTCAGTTAATATTAAGCCACGATATGTGAAAAAAAGTAATATCACAAATGCCGACCGAAGAGCATTAAGAAGAATAATCGTGAAAAACAGGCGTGCCAATTATTTACAATTAAGTGCTCTGTGGAGTGACGCTGTTGGAACGAGAATTTCGAGGTCCACAACTCATAGAGAGGCCCACAAACTGGGATTTAACACTTGCAACGTAAGTTTTCTTATAAAAAAGTGAAGTAAAAACCCTAAAGTTGCACAACTTGTTTATAGGCCAAAGAAAAGTCACTATTAACTCCACTGCAAAGAGAAATCAGCTTAGATGGGCTAAAGAACATCGACAATGGACACCTCAACAATGGTGTGCAATACAATGAAGTGATGAGGCCCGATTCGAAGTTTGTGTTGGTGACAGTCGCAGTAGAGTTATTCGCAAAAAAAATGAAACATTCCATGTTGACTGTCTAAAGAGAAATTTCCAGCATCCATTATGGTCTGGGGCAATATATCATCAAAAGGAGTAGGAAAACTTCATTTTATTGATGGAAATGTGGATACAAACAAATATTTGGCAATTTTAGAAGAATCGCTTTTACCAGTGATGGAAGAATCTCTCACATCCGGCCAAGATTTTGTGTTTCAGCAAGATGGTGCAGCGTGCCATACCTCAAAAAAGGCTATAAAACGGATGGAAGAAAATAATGTACCACTTTTGAAATGGGTTTCTAGCAGTCCAGATCTGTCACCTATTGAAACATTGTGGCACGAGATGAAAAAGGTTCTACGACAACATCCTGCTCGTACAATCACCGAACTGAGACAAAAGCTTCAAGAAATATGGGATTGTTTTACACCAAATTTTTGCCAAAACTTGGTTAACACTATGCCCCAAAGAATTTCAGCCGTAATAAAAAATAAAGGTGATGTTACCCAATGGTAATCTTTCAATTGTTGCTTTGTTAACTTCGCGCATTTATTCGCTCATTGTTTATTTGTTCAGATGTTCTATTCGTTATAGGTCTAAGTGATTTCAAATATGTATTTTTACGACTAGAGTGTATCTAAAATGTTTTTGAGAAAATAACTTGTTTTAGAAGTAAATAGTTTCGTCATGTTTAGTTTATAAAGGCATATTTTGGTACAAATCTTGAAGTGGTCCAACTGAAGTAGGAAGGGGCTCGTATATACTCTCACAGCGCTTTGCCTCAGTTGCTGAGTGTTTTTGAGTCAAAACGAGACTCGGTTTGATTTCCGGCTTGGCGGGAGCGGATCGCCGCGATTCAAAACGGAAAAGCGAGTGGTCAACGATTATGTGTGCTTGAAACTCCACGGAGGGTCTTCTGGCCTATTTCAGTGCGCATTGGGAACACAGAACAATTTCCTGTCTCCAGGTTTTTGTCGGGGCACTGGGACGGAGAACAAAAAAAGGGACGGTCCGTTTAAAATGGTCCCGTTAGATAAGCTTGGACAGGGCCGACTTCAGAGTTTTGTGCGCCCTGGGACAAAAGACAAATTATGCGCTCTACCCTCATATTAAATGAGATTCTTGCTCCCCCAGGATACTGCCTCGCTTAACGGCTGTAGCCAACCGTGTGCATGGAGGCTTGTTACAATCATAATATAATTATAAATCTAAAACTTATGTGCGTAAATAGCTATTATTGACGCTCTAATATCCAGATAACTAGGTATATGTATCCGGGTACGAAAATGGAAGGAAGTAGCATAACAGACTATAGATTCGGTTAGAAAGCATCGAAGTACATATACAAATAACGGATGATGTTTTAAGAGGTATAGGATTTGATTTTCTAAAAAAACACAAAAAATTTGAAAAAAACGATTAAATCTTTATTTGAGTCGATATAACGGTCGATATAATTTAATGTTTAAAGATTATTTCTTGTAAATGTTGGCCGCGGCTCCGCTTTAGATGGCCCATGCGCAAGGTCCAATTTTGGCACACTCTCTCCAACATATCGGCCGGTATCTCACGAATAAATGCTTCAATATTGGTTTCCAGTGCGTCAATCGTTGCTGGTTTATCCCTGTAGACATTAGCCTTAACATGGCCCCACAAGATAGTCCAACGGCGTTAAATCACACGATCTAGGCGGCCAATTGACGGGCCCCAAACGTGAGATAAACTGTTCACCGAACTCGCCTCTCAATAGGGCCATTGTTTCGTGTGCCGTGTGGCATGTGGCACCGTCTTGTTGAAACCACATGTCAGCCAAGTCCAGCTCTTCCATTTTGGGCAAAAAAAATTGTTATCATCGCACGCTAGCGCACGCTATTCACAATTACGTTCCGGCCATTGTCGTCTTTGAAGAAGTACGGCCCGATGATGCCACCGGCCCATAATCCACACCAAACAGTGATTTTTTCGGGATACATTGGTAGCTCTTGCAATGCTTCTGGCTGGTCTTCACTCCAGATGCGGCAATTTTGCTTGTTAACGTACCCATTCAACCAGAAATAGGCTTCGTCGCTGAACACAATTTTTCGATAAAAATGTGGATCTTCCTCCAACTTTGCCAGCGCCCATTCACCAAATGGAAAACGTTGTGGAAGGTCGTGTGGCTTCAATTCTTGCACCAGCTGTATCTTATAAGGTTTTACACCCAAGTCCTGTCGCAAAATTTTCCACGTAGTGGAGTAACACAGGCCCAATTGCTACGAACGGCGGCGAATTGACATTTCACGGTCATCACTAACACTGGCGGATACAGCCGCAATATTTCTTCAGTCCTCACTCTACGTCTGCGTGTTGGTGGTTTGATGTCCAATAATGTAAACTGGGTTCGAAATTTAGTCACAAGCTTCCGAATAGCTCCCATAAATTGGAAGCAGTGCTCGATGCACTCTCTTAACCGAGCATGAATTTTGATAGTAAAATTCAATAATTTGCAAGCTTTGTTCGTTCGTAAGTCGATTCATAGTTAAATTATAGACCAAACTGAACAAGTTTGACAATGACACACGACACGATTCACGCGTCATCTGTCAAAAACAGTGTTGCCAAAAGATACTAGCAAAAAAAAACACCCATTACAATGCAATTCAAAGGATTCATATATGTCAACAGCCAATGTACCTACACACTTTCATAAAATTGTGATACACGGACGGCTACTTTTCCACGCACTACCAAACCGCATTTACATGATGATGGCATCTTTGTTAAAAAAGAAACTTGAAAGTGTCTAATGGAAATGCAAATATATAGCTAGTAATATTATAAATGAGAAAGTGTAGTTGTCTGTTACTCAGTCACGCCAAAATGGCTGAACGGATCTGGATGAAATTCAGTACAGAGATATATTATAGGTATTCTGGAATAGCACAAAGACTACCTTTTATCCTTAAAAATAACTTTGAAACTTCCAAACGGCTTAATGGAATTTGACATGAGGTGTCTGGCGCGGAGGCGCTCAATTGCTGGTCCGAACGAAATGGTTGAGGGTATATAGGATTTATATCAATTTATTGTTGCATTAAAATATGGAATAAAACATGACCATTGTCAAAGTAACTATTGCATTACTCTGAGCATTGCATTTCTTTCTCCCAAACCCGTCTCCACACTAATCCAAAACAACTACGTATGGTGTATCTGAAGTCACTTGAAATAGCATAAAAACCTTTGGTCGGCGCGTCCTTTGTAATTTCATGACGTATCATAGGCGTGCGGCATTTATTTAGAACGATAATAATAATGTTTTTATATCACAATAAATGGATTTTACTATCTTCTTATTTTTTTGATTTGGGATAAAAAATACTTATATTGGGAGTTTAATTTATGTTGACTGAAAGTTAAGAAATGGAAAAATTACAGAATTCCAACGTTTGACTTAGGCAAATATTTACATAGCAGGTAGGTATATAAAAAGGTATATAAAGACTTACATTATAGGTATTTATATATCATCCTCGCCTTCGGAGCTGTCGCTAGAGTCATCTTGTAGAGGAATTACAACGGGATTTACAGGAGGCAAAACACAATATTCATTTTCTTTTTCAATAATATGCCTAGAACACTGCTTCCATAGGTCTGTGGCAGCAATATGAGATACTGCATCTCTTATTGTGGCCAATAGCGATTCACTTAATTGAGGGGTCTGATTATGTTTTCTTACTTTTTTTTTTAAAGCAGCCCAGACCAACTGAATCGGGTTAAAAATGCAGTAATAGGGAGGTAGACGTAATACTTCATGGCCATTTTGCTGATGCAGATTGTCAACAACATACTCTTTTTCAAATTTTTGTCTTTTAATAAGATCCAATAATATGGCTTTGGTTGATTTTTGTGGTATTTCCATTCCCTTATCCTTCATGAAATCAATAATGTCTTGTTTTTTTGTGCCTGTATTCGGAATTTTGTTTTTCTGTCGGGAATGGTATGGCGCATTGTCCATAATAATCACTGAAGTTGGGGAAATGTTTGGTATTAACTGCTGCTCTATCCACTTTTCAAATAAGTCGGAGGTCATGTCCTCATGATAGTCGGCACATGATTCTTTGATATTTTTGGCAGATAACAGCAAGGCATTAGGTATAAATCCATTTTCACTGCCAGCATGGAGAATAATGATTCGTTTTCCACGGTTGCATGGTGCATTTAAAATGCACTTGTTGCTGTCGTCAACCCAGCCGTACTGCACAATATCATGGGTATCATACCACGTTTCATCCAGGTAAATCAGATTTCTTTTCTGCTCTCTATAGATTTCAACTTTGTGCAAAAATTCTTGGCGCAATTCAACGATTCGAGACGACTCCATAATCACCATTCATTTATCTAATTTTTTGTATTGAAAACCACACAGTTTTACAATACAGTGCAGTGAGTCTAAGCATTTGTAATTATAAAAATCTTCAGGATAATCTTTTAATTTATCCCGTATCATTTCCAACGTTGGCACCAAATTTTCTTTATAAAATCTGTATATTATACGACGAATATCTTCCTGAAAACCGACGTCTATTCTTTTTAATTTTTGCCCTATGCGCTTTCTGTGGAAGGAATGGTTGACTACATCTCCCCTTTTTATAACCCGATAAATGGTAGACCGACTGATTTTTGTCAGGATACAAATTCTGTTTAAAATTTGATTTTGCGAGGAATCTGGATTTTCGTTTTTCAGACAATCATACATATTTAGGATTACTCTTTGGGTCTGTTCCTCTAAATCTTTATGAAAGAATTCTGCCTGCACAGGTTCATCAACCATCTCCTCGTGGCTTGGAGCATTTTCCCAAGGTCTCCAAAGAGCCATATTTAGGACACACAAGAACAATCAACACAACAATTAAATCAACAAGTAAACTGAGTATTCAAAGTCAAAAACACACAAACTAATAAAATCTATGAAAAACACGGACAGACTAAAGAAAACACGTTTATTCACCGCTACACGGCACTGGCTAAACTGCTTCAATTTTCAGTAGCCACCTGCACTTGTTCCGAGCTCTGAAATACAAGCTTTCTCATTGGCTATGTCCACGCATAGGCGTGCTTTACTCCACGTGGACCGGTGAAACTGCCTTTGATCTCTTATACGGGGGATATTTGCTGCGAAATTTGGCGATTTTTGCAGCAACAGAGCGTGTTAAATATAGATATATAAAACGCACCTGGTATTTCACAGTGTTTCAAGTGACTTCAGATAAAGTATACTTTGCAGTACTTTCACGTAGCCCGTATTGAATACAGGGTTTGTCCGGAAAGTAGTAGGACTGATTCGATTTAAAACAATTTATTGAGCCGATCGTTACAATTCTTTAAAAACTTTCAAAATAGGCTCCTTCTGCGTCGATGCAGCGCTGCCAGCGCGATTTCCAAGCATTGAAGGCGTCACGGAAGGCATTCTCCGGAATAGCCTTAAGTGCCGCGGTGCATGCTGCTTGGAACCCCTCTGTCGTCTCAAAACGTTTGCCTTTCACCGGCCTTTTCAGGCGAGGAAACAAAAAAAAGTCCGGGGGGGCCACATCTGGGCTGTAGGGCGGCTGCGGAAGGGCCTTGGTCAGGTAGCTGTTCACAAGGAAGGCGGTGTGAGCCGGGGCGTTGTCGTGGTTGCAACTTCCAGTCGGCTGCGATGTCTTGTCGGACCCAGATTTTGGTAAATTTAACATCTGGGCAATTAAACGAATACTTACTCGACGGTCTGAGCTCAAAACTTTGCGCACACCAGTCACATTATCGGTGTTTGTCGAAGTCGAAGGTCTTCCAGCACGGTCTTCATCAGCGACCTCTTCCCGGCCCTCCAAAAAGGCCTGGTGCCACCGAAACACACCACTTCTTGACAAAGCAACACCTGGGTAAGCCTGCTTGATCATATCAAACGTCTCTGTCGCAGATTTACCGAGTGTCACACAGAATTTAATCGCGTACCTCTGCTCTAACGAACGCTGCATTTTCGGCCTGCACCACTCACAGAAACACGTCGCGCGAAAATGCCTGTCCTGACTCTCCAAGTGCTCGGAGACAACTGACCAGCCGGTCATTCGTTAGCTAGGAACGCCCTCTACCGAATCCAGTCGATGCGCGTACGCTCCGAAGTACAGTCATGGCGGAAGAAAATGAGTCCTATTACTTTCCGGACAAACCCTGTATATCCACTTACATGCGAAAATAATTTGCATGGATGTGAGTACGTGCGCGTTTCTAGTTCATCTGTAAGCGTGATATGCGCGTTTTAGCTAGGTATGAGAGGAGAGCTGCTTACGTGCGCTTTTACGTGTCTTTCGTCAGTAGATGTAGCGAATATGGATGCGTTTGGGTCCCGAACAACAAGTTCGTTTGAGGCCCCTTTATAGTTGAAAAGCCGGTGAGGCAGGATGCTAGAACGTCATGATTTTTGGAAGCATTCATTTTATTTACTCTGGGACCTCATAAACCGTGCTTTGTAGCTTCTTTAAAAGTTCGTCATATGCGTCATCCTAGATCTGCCTCTGTCTGTCATGCGTTTAGAGCGAAACTCCGCATTCGAAACCTACGGAATGTGCATGGTCCCTTAGGAGCCTATATTATGCTTTGTCTTTGTAGGAACTTTTGTCATATTGATTTGGTTCTGCTGAATGTGATATGTGATCGGTAGCTTGGATACTCTGAGACACAGTGCTGCTCAACGTCAATATATATAGTCAACGCCAAACAAAGTGGCGTGCACGTCATCAAGGTGGGTGTGTTGAAAAATTTACATTGTTGCCAAACTTTTTGTAAAATAATAAAATTTATTATTTACATATCAAGGTTTATAAGCAATATTAACCTCAAATGAGAACAAAAATAATAGTATAATAAAATTATAGATCTGTACTTGCATAATCATTAAGTATGACAATTATTGATCAGATGACACTATGAAACTACCATATTTAATTGATAGCTTAAAGGTACTGAATAAAAATCCAATGGGGTCCTCCAAATTTTATGCATGGTATTTATTTTACAGAATTCATACAGAAAAATGCATTCTAAAATTAGGTAAGCTACTGGTGTAAGCTTTTTCTGTACAATAAAGTTAGTCGGAGTTTCTTTCTTCAGCGCTGTCTGAATCTGAATCTTCATCACTCTCAAAGTTGATTATTAAAGGTTCGATGTCTGGTCGATCAAAAATTCGTTCTCTTTCATACCATTTAAAAATTTCTTGCTCAGTATGTCGAACACTATTTTTCCACATGTCTGGGGTAACCGTTTGTAGAGCCTCGTTCCACATATCCAAACAGTCTTTTTCACTGTTACCATCTCTACCAATATGTCTGTTATAGTAACCTTTTGCTATGCCCCAAATTAACTCAATAGGGTTAAATATACAATGGTAAGGAGGCAGACGAAGAACTTTGTGCCCATGTTGTTCCGCCAATTCATCAATCACGTATATTTTAGGTGGTTTGTTTCTAAAAAAGCAGTTATTTTAAGAATAGGAATAAACAAAAGAAATATAAACTGTCGACCAAAATATATATAATTAAGAAGCATTATGTACCGAGCAACAATACTCAATAGCTCTGTTTTAAACATTGTGTTTAAAAATGGTATGTTTTGATTTGTCAACCAGTCTTGGATATTTTTTTTGTCCATGCATTGTTGGGCACTTTGTTCAATATCATGCTGTGATAAGGGGCGTTATCCAGTATAATCATAGATGGACTCTCCAATTTTTCTAATAACTGATGTTGAAACCATTTCAAAAAATTGTCCTGGTTCATCTCTCCATGGTAATCGCTCAATTTTGTTTTCGAAGAAAATATCGCTTCACTACCCTCAATAAACCCATTTTCATTTCCAGCATGTAATATAATGTATCTAAAATATATTAGTTTTAAATTTTATAGTGCAAATTGTGTAAAAGTACATACCTTTTACCATCTGTTTTAATAGCTTAACGCTTTTTTGGTTTCCATTTTGCCAAGAGCGACCTATGGTCCCATTTTGAAATATCCAAGTTTCATCGAGGAAGACAAACTGGTATAAGGCCTCAACCTTGGCTTGATTGTATTGCCTTAGAAATTCCACCCTTTTCAAAGCTATACTTGGTAGTTCCATGAGCCCTCGTCGCGGATTGTCCTTAACCCACTTAAATCCAAGATCTCTAAGCAACCGCCTTAAAGACGTGGCACTACCATCAAATAATGCCCTATCTCTTAATCGAGAACATAAAGTTTGTATCGTAACTTGTTCTTCTGAAACCATGTGTAATATGACATTATAATTTAGTTAACAAATTAATGCAAATTTCTGATAAGTTATTATAATAAGATCTTACTTTTGTGATACATATTATAGATCACTTCTCGAATGGCACTTGTATCCAATGTCGCTGTGTTGGTTACACGTTTAATATAACTCCGCTTTTTCTTGGGCGATTCTAAATTTTCACACCCTCGGAAATACGACTAACTGTCCTTAAACTAATTTTTAAAGCAGCAGCAACACGCTACAAAAAATGAAATAAAATTTCACTATTATTAATATACATTACATATAATTATTAGTAACCTACCTCTTGAACAGCATTTAAAGGCAACAAAGGCCCGTTGTTGTCCCTTTCTTGCTCAAAGTAGTGCATTAACGAGGCCACGAGTTCCTTACACCGACTATTTAACTGTTTGGGCATCTTTATATACCAAAATTGCCTTTATCTACTCGTAAATGAATAATTTTGTTTTGAAACAAACAGTTGTTGATTTACAGTATGCGGGGCCTAAGGATTTATAAAGATTTGAAATGCCACAAATTGATTCAGTGTCAAAATTAATACAAATGTCAGTTCCCAGTTTAAATAAGTTTCAAGGTGACAATGTGTCAACGCTGCGAAATCGGTTTAGTGCGTTTACATGTCGATAAGTGATTGGAGCGTTTGCAAAACATTTTATTTCGCATAATGCGTCTAAATTTATCAGAAAGCAACTTATGTGATATTTTAATAACAATGTTTATATGACTATTAACCATAATAAGAGAGTAATGACCATTTTACAATTTATATATCACATTAATATGAAACTGCAATAGAGCAATTGTTTGTGATAGAAACCTAGGCATTAGGTCGGGGAATTTTTATCGTGATGACGTGCACGCCACTTGTTGGCGTTGACTTATATTCACGTAAGTGCAGTCACCTACCGCTAGAATTCCAGCTGCAGACCCAGAAACATTGAGCCGTATTCATAAAACAAAGGATATCCTTGTACTTGCATATTTTGAAGGAAATCCTCCAGATGGTATTTATAATAATTTGAAGTAAATGCTTTTCTTTTTGAGTATAAGCATATCCTTCAAGGCAGTGACATAAGTAGGATATTCATAATCTTCACCTTATACTTGGCACAGGAAGTATATCCTTCAAAAATTCAGAGTGTGGTCAGTAGCAGACTCAACTTCGTAACGAAAGGTGGTCAAACTATGATGGCGGAAATTGTGGATGTTAGGAATGTTAAAACGTACAAACCTCGTTTACCTTCACTTGGTCGTGACTTCAAAAAATTATAACGATTCGACGATTCTACAATGGCTTGCGGACAGATTTTTAGTTGAGAATGAGGAAACTCGAGGAGGAGCACTTTCATGTATTCACAAAATGAAGATATGTCTACGCTATCTCGGTGACGCTGGATATCAACAAAGTATTCGTCAGGAACTTGGTGTTAGTCAAGCAACGGTATATCGGACTGTGGATAGAGTTGTGAACAGCATAGTTGCACAGTCGAACGAATGGATCAAGTTTCCAATCACCAAGCATGAACTGATAAAGGCCAAGCGGATATGGCGAAGCATTTATAAATTTCCCTCAGCAATTGGTGTAATTGATTGTACACATATTATAGAAATCCTGAATCCAAATCGCCATGGAGATGAGTATACCAACCGAAAAGGAAACCTACTTTAATGTGCAAGCCACTTGTGACGCCAGAGAGATATTCACAAGTGTTGATGTCAGTTGGCCTGGATCAGTGCATGATTCCAGAATATGGAGAAATTCACAGACTAGATCACAACTAATAATAAAGCAAATGCTGTACTACTTGGCGATGACGGTTATGGTATTGAGCCATGCCTTATGACTCCCTTCAGAAATCCTACTCCAGGTGCAGAATAAATTATAAGAAGCTTTTAAAACAAGAAAGAGTTATAATTGAACGCTGTTTCGGCCAACTGAAACGCCGGTTTCCTATCCTACAGTATGTTTGCCGCGTAAAGTTGGAAAATGTGCCGAAAACAATTATTGCTTGTATTGTACTCCATAAAAGATCTTGGGCGATCCTGACTGAGTTAGATGAACAAGACAAAGATGAAGATGAAGGAAATCATGAGAATGACGAACTTCCTCTCCGCCAACTAGGTCAACAAATAAGAAGAAACTTGAGTATTATAATAAATGGTTTTACTGATTAAAGTGTATTTATAAGTTATAATAAGTTTATTTTCGTGAGCAATCATAAGTTTCAGGTGGCTTCTGACGTTGCATCATATCTTGTTGTAAAATACTTTTTTGGTACTGCTGTAATAGCACTAGACGTTGCAGTTCTTTTGTAGTTAACCCTTTGGTTTCCTCGGTTTCGTATTTCTCTGTTGCTAATTTTCTTTTTGGTGGCAATGTCTTCAGAATTGCTGGCGCTGTAATACTAACTGTTTGCTCACTGCGCTGGGTATATAGTTCATTTCCTTCTTCTTGAACACTACCAACCTGAATGTCACCTCTAATTTTCCCAATTGTAGGATTACAGTCACCTTCCACAGCTTTCAGCAACTTTCTTTCCCAATCTAACAATTCAACTGGTTTATTACCAGTTTTTTTTAGATCTGTTTTTTTTTCTTCAATCTTGATTTCATGTTGTTGATTTTTTTAATAAGCCTTTAGTGTCTAATGGGTTTACCGAATGTTGATTCGTATTTTTTCAACATCTTCTTCAAGGCATCGTCCTTTCTCATTTTTATTTTGGAACTTTTGCAAATAATGGGAGCAATGGCAATTTCATCTGCGATGAACTGCAGCTCGTTGCCGTTATTTTCTTAGTTTCCTCATCACTTGAGGATGACATGCTTATCAATTTGATAAAAAACTGTATCCAGTAAAAATACGGAACGGTCTCTGTGTAAGCTCTGGAGTACAACTGTCAGTGAGGCTGAGTGAACGAACTCCCACGTCAACTACAAGCTGGAACAAGTCAGGAAATGTCGCTCAAGATACAAATACCAGTCAACCTTTTACTTCTTCTTGGAGTATATCCTCGTGAGTATAAGGTAATTTATCATTATGAATATGAAAACAAGGATATGCTTATAATTCTACCTTTTTCTCCGAAGCAAGACCTTATACTTTTACCTTATGCTTCCGAGGATATGCTTCTCTTTTATGAATTTGGCTCATTGTGTCGTTTTCCTTTTTTTACTTCCGACGCATTCTGCTGAAGAAACCATGTCGTTAATTCGGTCTGTCCGATAATTCCTGGCCCGACTATAACGTGAGAAGTACCAGTCGGATTTTGATGAAATTGTCACAGAAGGTTACTACTATGCTAAGGACGAAGCAGCTTTACAGTTTTTGAAATCGGTCCAGTGGAGGCGGAAGAAAAAGGACAAAAAAAACACTGCCAAACTTCATTTTTGACGTTTGAGAGGATCTTGATCATTTTTGAAATACTTTTGAAATAAATTTGTCCATTCAAAGACAGCCAACCACGGTCAGCTGTTTGGTGCTTTTTTTGCAACTCATCAGCATGGTCTAGGCCTGGTCCCTGGGACAAACGAACGAAAAGCTAGCAACTATCCTCTATCCATGATATGGTGTCTATGGTGCTGTTTTATTTCGTTAGGGTCTAACTTGTGCTGAACGTAATCCTTTATGAACCGATGGCGATGTTGCGTGGGAAGTGTAAAGTCAACCTACTTGTCGCCATTTTTTTATAGATAATCATAAATGTTTATTTTTTGATGGTTCACAAAATATAGGGGCAGAAAACGTTACTTTAGATCTGAAAAATCTTTGTCGATTTTCCTAGTGAGATACCTACATGTTTATTTTTTAACTCACCTTCAATATTTTCTGAAATGTGTCGGGCCACGAAAGTACGTTTTCAGCTACAAAAGTATAATTTCACGAACCCTTGTGAAATAACGTTTTTTGCATAACATCCTTTAAAATTCACCAATTAAAGGGATCTAAAAAACCCATAAAAGTGGTATTATGTATTTTCACTTTATATACAAGCTACAAATACAAATATAAAACTATGTAAATTCAATGTCATTCATTTCAATTGTTTTGGCCCACTGTCCAGAAACTCCAAAAAAAGATCGTAAAAATAAAACTAAAATTGTTATGTTCTTCCCTTAAAACGATGTCTAGTTGGCAATTGGAGGTTTATTTTTTACATTATCATGGCCATTTACGATTTGTAAAACTTCACAATATGAATTAAGTCCACCCTCATGATCTACACTCAAACTCAAGGTCTATACCGCGCGAATCATTTACGGGTGAGGTCGGCCGGGTTTCAATGTGACAGAGGAAGAAGCGTCAACGCGTATTTTAGAAAGAGTGCGTCCACAAGTAATCACGTTACCTGCCAACGACAGCGAGGAACGCCTCGGAGCACTCTTTCTATCTGTCTCTAACATTCGCGTTGCACGCTTCTCTCTCGCAGGCATTGAAACCCGGCCGACCTCAATAGTAAATGATCCGCACGGTATACGCAGCTATGCTAAAGTCGATTTATCCAAGAAAAGACATTGATCCAAACAATATCCAGCCGTGTTCAGTGCGTGATCAACACGTTCGTATAGTTTAAGAAACGGGAAGCATAACTGTTATTGGGCAGAATCGTTCGAGCTTTATTCAGAACCAATGCCAAACCAGGAAGGTGGAGTGGGAGACGACGCAGCGGTGCATGCAGCCTTGCCGGCTGTTACTGTTAGCTTGTCGTTCTACTGCCTAATCACGTGAAGTAAGCGAGACTAGGTTTGGGTCCAGTTTCTTTCTTCGATGAGTCGACAATAGAATGTATACGAACGAAAACACTCTGCCAGAATCAGGATATTTTAACAGATGGCTTATGAACCACGTGATCATTGCAGCTCCTCTTGTTATATCTACACCATTTTGTGATACATCGATGAGATCTTTCGTCGATGAGTTGAATTACGAGTTAGGCGTGTAAGTTATTTATTATTGAAAGATATCGACTTCTCGTGGCCCAATTCGGCTTGGTAGAGGGAGAAATGTAGGTTAAACAGGGGGTGAATATTGATGGGGTTGGGGTGTGGATGCAGTGATTATATATTGGCAAGGACATGATAAACGCATCTGAGAGGGTGTTAATTTCCCCTGTCTGGGGATGAGGTCTGACTGCCCCAATCCTTATTGGGATGAGGCTGCTAAAGCTCTATATAAATATGCATAATACACAATGAAGGGATAATCAGGTGTAGAATATGAGAGAAATATGTCGAATTTTTCTTGATAAATAGTGTCAAATGGAACAACTAGGTTTTTGTACTTTCCACAGACACATCGTATCTACATAGGTATGCCTGTATTTCCTGACGTACAAATAGAGATCAATATAATTGAATATGAAAAACTAGTGACATTTTCGAACATGTAAGTTGATTAAAAATTTAAAAAACCGTGAGTAATAAAATTAGAAATAAACCATTTCAAAATGACTGCAATGACTGAAGGAGCTTTTTAGTGTCATCAGCGGTGTGGCTTGTGGTTCAAATACAGGAACCAGGGATACTCTACTATAAAATACGCATACTGAAAGAGGACTACAAAATGGTAAACATGAATAGATCCTATAGAAAACCGATGGGGTTACCACTAGAACTATATTCGTCGTGTCAAACCCCAAATGGACTTAGAAAGAAAGAGCACGATCATCTTCTCATGCTTCTGCAATGGATTCCAGAAGCGTTTCATGATTTTTATAAAATAAATTTCGAACCCAGTTTACATTATTGGACATTAAACCACCAACACGCAGACGTAGAGTGAGGACTGAAGAAAATATTGCGGCTGTATCCGCCAGTGTTAGTGATGACCGTGAAATGTCGGTTCGCCGCCGTTCGCAGCAATTGAGCCTCTGTTACTCCACTACGTTAAAATTTGCGACAGGATTTGGGTGTAAAACCTTATAAGATACAGCTGGTGCAAGAATTGAAGCCACACCACCTCCCACAACGTTTCCAATTTGGTGAATGGGCGCTGGCAAAGTTGGAGGAAGATCCACATTTTTATCGAAAAATTGTGTTCAGCGACGAAGCTCATTTCTGGTTGAATGGGTACGTTAACAATCAAAATTGCCACGTCTGGAGTAAATATCAGCCAGAAGCATTGCAAGAGCTACCAATGCATCCCGAAAAAATCACTGTTTGGTGTGGATTATGGGCCGATGGCATCATCGGGCCGTACTTCTTCAAAGACGACAATGGCAGGAACGTAACTGTGAATGGCGAGCGCTACCGTGCGATGATAACAAACTTTTTTTTGCCCAAAATGGAAGAGCTGGACTTGGCTGACAGGTGGTTTCAACAAGACGGTGCCACATGCCACACCGCACACGAAACAATGGCCCTATTGAGAGGCGAGTTCGGTGAACAGTTTATCTCACGTTTGGGGCCCGTCAATTGGCCGCCTAGATCGTGTGATTTAACGCCGTTGACTATTTCTTGTGGGGCCATGTTAAGGCTAATGTCTACAGGGATAAACCAGCAACGATTGACGTACTGGAAGCCAATATGAAGCATTTATTCGTGAGATACCGGCCGATCTGTTGGAGAGAGTGTGCCAAAATTGGACCTTGCGCATGGGCCATCTAAAGCGGAGCCGCGGCCAACATTTACATGAAATAATCTTTAATATTAAATTATATCGACCGTTCTGTCGACTCAAATAAAGATTTTTTTTCAAATTTTTTGTGTTTTTTTGTTTGAAAATCAAATCCTATACCTCTTAAAAAATCACCCGTTATAACTCAACAAAATTCATTTAGCTTGAATTAGTGCTTAGTTCAATTGCATTAATCGATGAGTTAACTCTTTTGAGTGTTTAGCTCACTGTGTAGTTCTAATCTGGGGCCTTATAGTGTAAAAATAAACATACATAAAATTATTCAATAAATTATTTAATTTAAATAAAATCATTAAAGATTAACGGTTCATTAGGAAATAAATTGATTTCAATCTTAGTCCTAGTTTCCATCCCTGTCAAGAAAATACTATTAGCCTTTCAGTTGATCCAAAATTTTATGAATCTGTAACATCCACCCATTTTCATACACCTATCTATACAGTGGACCTCCGGTAATCCGACAAACATTATGCAGGGCAGTGTCGGACTATCGAATTTGTCGGATTATAGAGCACTGCCTAAGACCCCCTATAGTCTGGAATTTTTTACAAAAGGGTATCTTGTAATCCGACAAATCACATATCCAATGGTAAGATTATATATGTTATGTATATGTATGTACTTTGAAGTACAAATCATACATAGTTTATGTATGTCGAATTTAGTAAATTAAATAACAATAGAGAGCTTACGTTTTATTATAAAATTAAGCATAAATGCACATACATATGTACCAAATAATCAAGAATTATTAATCAAAATCATTAATGAATTTATCAAACTATGAAGCTTGGAAATATTCATAATTTTTTTGTTTGTTTAAGGTTGTTATAAAGCGAGATCAGAGCTTTGTCCCTCAGTCTTCTCAAAAGTAAAAGTTGGTTGTAGGATGTACCATTCTCTTCAGCCCATTATGAACCTAGCTCAAAGGCGTTAATTGCGTCTTGTGCTGTGACTTGTGGAGCAGTTGCAATCACGTCGTCGTTATTTTCCTGATTGTTTGTTGTATAATTAGAAACCTCTTTTATAATCCCTTCGTCAGACATCTCATGAAAAACAATTTTTCTCTTTATCCATTCCACGGCACCAGATATCCAAATCTTCCGGACTTATCTATGTTTTATTAGCGACTTGTTCTATAACTTCCGAAGTAACACTGATTTGTGGAACGTTGCTAGGAGTTGATGACGGTAACGCATTCCACGACTGACAAAGATCAAAAACTAAGTCTATGATATTAAATTCTTTTAAAGTTTTTTTCTATTGGTTGGTATTTTGATACGGCTCTCAGAAGTAGGTTTTTCTTATAGTCTTGATTGACAAACTGAATGATTTCTGGTCCATTGGTTGAATCAGTGCAGTGCAATTTGGCGGAAGAAACATCGCAGTGATGCATTTATCCTCAGTTGTTAGTTCTTCTTCAGACGGATGACCGGGAGCGTTATCAAGAAGCAACAACGCTTTTTGAGGAAAATTATGATCTTTTAACCATTTTCTAACTTCAGGTACGAAGCATTCATCAAACCACTTTTTAAACAGGTCTTTT